>CM031865.1:10312576-10530892 GCA_018697195.1 Certhia americana | reverse complement strand
GGTCCGGTGCCGCCATGCCGGGGCGGGCTGCAACGGGACGGACGAGGTCGCGGTGCGGGCGGGCGGCGAGGTCCCCGGCACGCACGGCGGGGCTCCGCTCCGCCCCGCCCCGCCGCTCTCCCGCTCCTGCCGCCCCGCAGCCCTGCCCGGGTCCGCCCGCCTGCCCAGCACCCCCGAGCAGCCGCTCCTGGGCAGTGCCGGCACCGCCTCGCAGGGGGAAACAGAGGCAGCGAGGCAAGAGGAGGGTGGCAAACAGCTCTAGGTTACTGAAACCAGTACAGGAGCTGGCAGAACAGACGGAGCTTTAGCCAAAAATAGCTCTTTCAGGGTTAGGCTTTTTTTTTTTTTTTCCCCCTTTTTTTTTTTTTTTTTTTTTTTTTTTTTTCTTTCTCATAGTCGAGCGGCCGGGAGAAGCGCCCCCAGCGCAGCGCACAGCCGACCTGCGGGGCAGCGAGCAGCCACGGCACGATGTACCAGGGACACATGCAGGTAAGCGGCCGCAGGCGGCACACCGCCGGCTCGGAGCGGGCTCCGCTGCAACGCGGCTCCGGGAAGTTTCGGTGGGCTGAGCGGAGGGGAGATGCCACCCTGGCACCGTGCAACAAGTGACCCGGTGCGGTGTGACCGTGCCGCTCCAGCTCAGGGCCGAAGGGAGCGGCGTGCTTGGGGCTGGCGCTGCTCGCGGTGGGAGGATGGCAAAGGGGTTCTGTCAACTTTGCAAGTAGGTGAAGTTCTGTGTGTATTTTTCCATGTATGATGCCTGCTTGTTCAAACAGATTCAAGGGAGTATTCCAGGGCAAACATTGTTATGGCATGCTGTAAGTGACACATGTCTCCTGCCATCCTCTTGATGCATCTCTTCCTGTATGTCAAGTGAAGGGCAAACAATAAGGGAAAAGACAGAGCACTTGCTTTGCAAAATCTGCAAAGGTTTCAGACTGTACTCAAACTGTCGATTTGCTCAGTGTGTTGTGTTTAAAGGTGATGGATTTCTATTCTTCCTTCCTGACACGGGATGAGGATTGATTTTGCTAAGCCATGAAATGACTTTGTAGAATGACTTCAAACACATGGCGAAGAGACTTTAAGATTTAGGCAGAAATCTTATGATCCTACTGATGATCTGTGTTGCATTGGCAGAATACACCCCTCCCTGATCAAAACATTCTACTGCCTTGGACCTGATGGCTTTAACCTTGACTCCCACTCTCCTTCACATGGCTCTTCCTTGGAAAGCCAAGTCTGTTTTGAAGGAGGAAGTATCAAAGTGGAGTAAAGGTTTACAGTGATCTCCCAGATTCATTCCCTTGCTTTGGACCCAGTCCGGCTTGGTGTTTGCTGCCGGGAAAGATCAAATGCTTTTATCATTCTCAGTGGCACCAGCCTTGTGTGTGGTGTTGTTAGCACTGAGGCTGTTCAGAGAGGAGCTGCAGCCTTAGGAGGTGCGAGCTGGCCACTTCTGATTTTGTGCACAGCATTTAAACACCGACTGAACGGCCACAGGGACAGCAGGCAGTGACAGAGCCGGGGTTGTGCACGGTACAGATGAGTTAAGAGAGGGCTCTGATTCAGCACTGCCTTCCAGAACTGAATGATCCCAGTTACTCTTTCATGTTTGCGTTATCTGGTCGCAGCAGTGATAAATAATGTGTCATAGTTCTGCTTGTAAAAGGAGAACAAACAGGTTTTAACGGGAGATGTAATCAATGGAGGGGGTTTGTGTATTACCGTTTATTTCTGATAATGAGGTTAAAACACAAAACCGATCCTGTAAATAATGCTGCTGAATGGGACATTGCCAAATAGGTATTTACGTCTTTAAGAAAGCAGAAGTTCTTTGCTGTGAGTTACATCTTGCAAGATTTCAACAGATGTACAGCACTTAAGAAAAGGAAATCTAATGGAATCTTGAGGTGTCTCATAGCATTGTAAATTTTATGAGTCATTAAAAGATTGAAATCAAGCTTGCAATAGAAAATAAGGTCAAAACATTCAAATATGTTGTGACAGGTGTACTTTATTTTTACTCTTTTAAAATACTTTTATTTTTTCCAGATTAATTAAATTCTAACCAAATTCTCTTAAAAGGCTTGCTGAAGTAAAAATACTACTCCTGTTGAATACACTTATCATTTTAAAAACCAAAAGCCCACCTCAGTTCATCATCCAAACTTTTGAACGTATTTTTATCCTAACAGGAAGCAGTAATGAGCTTCAGATAACATCTACAAAGCCTAAAGCCTTAGGAGAGATTTTCATGTTTAGTATATCCTTAATTAGAGCCTTTAAACAAGTCAGGCGAAGACAATAAAAAGCTAATTTCTTTGCAATGAAATAATCTACTGTAATGTTGATTAAACCATGTTGGAACATAAGCTAAGATACCATACAAATACATTATCAAACCTCACGCTAGGAAAAATGATGACATATTTTAACATTGTAGGTCCTTTCTTACTATCCAAGATTTCTTTGAATTTTACTAATTTAGGAAGAACTATTTGCAATTACCTGTTAATACCAAATAAGGTGAACCATAAATCGATTCCAGTTCGGGCGCATCAAGTCAGACACATAAGTCAGCTCCCTGGACTTGTAAGAAAAAATAATCTAATTTTTAAAGCACTGAGCCCTTTATAGAACTTACACTTCTTGAAGAGAAAGTGGGTTGTTTAGCTGGGTAAACTACACTATCTGGGTACATCCAAATGCAAATGATGGGACAATATATAGTGCTTGATCCTACAGTCTTTAAAGCAATAGCTCTTCTGAAGTTATTGTGATCGAATGTAGGATCTGATTTAGAATTCCAGTAATCATTCCCCTTTTTCCTGCTATTCCATTCTCAGATGTAAAAGTAAAACCTGCAGAATTCCATAGTCCACTTACTTCAAACATGTTTGCAGAGCCTGTTTTTCACTAATAACCTGCTGTAACTGAGATAATTCTTGGAATACTTCTAAAAGGGGAGAACCTTAACAACCGTAACAAGGTAATAAGCATAATTACAGAGATTGGGAATTTACCTATCTTGGAGAGGTATCAATCATTATCAGCTTCAGGGGGGAATTTCTGACTAAGCTCAGTAAATTTTGCAAGTGTAGATGAGATATACTTTGCATTTAAGCTCTGCTGAAATCCAACACCGAAAATACTTTACCACCTCAGGCCATAATGCGTGTATCTCTTCCTAATTTTTTTGTTCATAGTACAGATTAGGTTTGTTGGGTGGGTTGTCTTTTTTTTCTCAAAAGCCAGAAAATCACTGTTTATTTCAAAGACCTAGGTTTAGATTTTCTTCTTACTAGTTTCTAAGTGAAGCCTCACAACACAGAAATACTGGAGAGGTTCTAAGCTAACATTCCAAAGGCAGTTTAAAACATCTAAAAGGAGAGTATGTCCTGCCTTTATGTTTCCAGGTGCCTTTCTGTAGGATTTGCTTTTGTGATCACTTGTGCACCACATGCTTTCAGGTAACACCAGGAGAGAGGTGAAGTGGCCTTCCACAGAGCCAGCACCACGGCCAGCACTAGGGTGCAGAGAGGTACAGTGTCACAGAGGAGTACAGAGCTCTTTCAGAGCGATTTCACCATCCTGATGAGCTTAGGCATTTGATTTCTCCTTACCAAGCAGTTGGGTTTGTGCAGGGGCTGCCTGAGGCACCAGCTGCCCCTCCTGAGCCCCGGGAGTTGAGGCTTCTGCATGAGAACGAGAACTTCAGATGAGATGCACGGGTTGTTTGTCCAAAAATGTACAACCTCAGTTATGTAAGGAGTCCTGTTTAATTCAGTAGATGTAGGCTCTGACAGGATGGAACCTGATGGATACAGGAGCACACCCTGGGATTCGCAGATAAGGCAGAAGAGCCAAGTCTAAATGCTAAACTGTACAGGTGAAAGAGTATTTGTCTCTTAGGATAATGTGTGCAGTCCTGTATGTGCTGTTTTCCATCTTCAACAAAACACTAGCAGACCAGATGGAAGCAGAACATAAGCTGAGTTCAACCCCCAAGCACTGCTCTAAAATTGCTGTCATTTTAACAACCAACTATAAGATGTTTTAAAGTTTTTACAGTATATTATAGACCTGATACCAGTCCTCCTGTTGACTTTTATGAAAGTTCTATAAATGAACAGGGGGCAAATTTCAGTCACAGAATGGGATTTGCACAGCATTTGGCTTCCTATGAAATTCAAAATAAATGCTTTCAAAACTGTTTGCCCTGATGCTGTATTTAGTCAGCCTTCCCCAGCACAAATGCTTGAACAGAAGAAGTGCTTTGCCAAATGTTGGCATGGGATTTTATATATGGCAATGCTATGTTTTGAGATGGCTTAATTTAGGCAAAGAAGAAATCTTGACCCCACAGGGGTATCAGCGTTCCTCTGACACTTTCTTGCAAGAGCAGGCTTGTTAGTTACAATGTCTTGGCCAAGTTCCAGATCAGATAGTTTGTCTCCTAAACTTTTAATTGCGCAGGTAATCAGCTTCATGCCCTTAATTCTTGTGTTGTGATATTTAGCATTGTACCATTGGCATTTCCTATTTGCATGAAGTGATCCATATTAATCATTCAGATTTCAGTTGTCAAACACACACCTATATGATCGGGGTCTACAAAAAAATAAGTATGTGTACATGAAAATTCTTGCACGATGGAACTCAAGGGCTTCACATCATTTTGTGGGCCTGAAAAGTGTTGCTAAATATTTTATAAAAGGCATTTTTGCACCGATTCTCAAGATTTTAGACACAGCTAACTCACTGAAGAAAGGGAAGCAGAACAGTCTCAATATTAACTGCAACAGCAAATCCTATTTTTAGTTTACTTGGAAACCTATTAAAAATACTGTAATAGTGTTGGTTACACTGCTACCTAAAATAAATAAACCCCAAGCTATTAAATAGTTATGAATTTAAGAAAAAGTAATGTGCGTTTTTACTTTAATAAAATGGCCCACAAAGAATATGCACAACATATAATTGAATTCAATGCTAAATTGAATCTCTGCTCAGCTGCTAATACCAACATAAACTTAATAACTTTAAACTACAAAATTTTAAAAATCTGGGCACATGGCTGGAATCCTAACTGATCTTTAGTGGTGTCTATGAATCATAACTCCTAGCCTAGGTAAAATTACATTGTGATAAACTGATAGTATTTTATTATTGCAACTCTTTTCTAAAAGTACTCACAATACTAGGGCAGTCTTTATGGTGGTATCTTTTCCATTTTGCCTTGATATTTTCCAGCATTTCAGTAGCTGCTCTACCAAGTTTTGAACAGCAGATTATGAACTGCTTGTAAATTGAAAACAGGTAAAAGTAATGAGCTCGCTTTCATAGAATGAAGTTCATTCAAAGAAAGTAGATGATAAATTGCATTTGGCAAAGGCACAGAGTGAAACTGTAAAAACTGTGAGCATTTGCAGTGCTGGTAGAGAGAAGCGTTCCTTGAAGCTGTTGAGCAGTTTTACAAGAGCCTAGTAGGAAATCTTGCAAAGGCTCAGAAATTCTTGGCTCATGCTGTATTTTTACTGGATGTAAATTAGGAAGAACTTTTACTAACTAAGGATCCACCCTCTATTCTGGAATTAAATTCTTTCCAAACATAGAAAAACAACAGCCCCTAGCGTAGTCCCTGTCATATATTAATATACATTTTAGTCCAAACCCAGGATATAACTTTCACCAAAAAGGCACTGTTTACTCAAGAACCATGCTGTGCTTTACTTTTTTAATCTACCACTATTGTCACAATTTGCTGTGCAAAGGAGGAGGATTAAAAGTTGGGATAAATTCCACCAGCTGTATCAGGATGAATTATCCAAATAGAACAAGGGGCATGAAAGGATGGAAAAACTAATTCATACAGAAATTTAGACTTTAGGAAATGCAGTCTTATAACTGGGCTGTAGAATATTTTGTAATTTATAATAATCTTGTTTCTAAGCAAGCTTTAAAAAAAGGGCATTGATGTACAAACCAGGTCCATTTAAAATCATATGTCCAGCTTAATTTGCTACTCTTTTTGCAAATGTTGAAAATGAAAAAGGTAAAAGCATTGAAATAGTACTTAGAATTAATCTACCCAGCACACAAAGTACGTGCTAGTTGTTTGTATCACAGAATCTCATTTTGCACAGTCTGTTTCAGAAATAGGTGATGCTGCAAAACTGAGAGAAGCACTTGTCTTCCAAATCAGTGTCATGGCATGTAAACTAGGAGGTGATTTTCTGTAGCTATGAATTTTCATCTTTGTCTAGTAATATTTATGATAAAATGCCTAAGGATCACAAAGACGAAATTCAGCAAATTTTTCTGCCAGGTTAGAATTATTATAAACAGTCTAATATTTCATTGCTCTGCTCTCAGGCTTTTGAAGTTCTGAGTCATTGGTACGTGAGTTTTACTTCTAGTGGTTTATTTGCATATAAATAAAATAAAATCTAAAATATCGAGTAAGTGAAACTAATACACAATGGGAAAAAAAAAAATCCATGTCTCATCAGTTTGCCCATGCCCAGAAACACAAATCACAACTCAAAGTTTAATGTTAGCCCCTGAATAGGATTTTACCAAAGTTTGCACAGTTAGTCATATATCAGCATTACTGCACTTCCCCTCAAAAAAATATTTTGTACCAAACTTCCATAGGTTTGGATAGTAGATATAAGCGTTGTTTTCTTTCTTTTCTTCTCCATTGCCTATCACAACACTCAGATTTGCCACTGTTGCTCCTCTCAGTGTCCTGTTTGTTAATTTTCTCCTCCTTGCTGGAGTTTGAAGGCTTTCATGAGATGTTTTGCCTCCTGCCACGTTTGTGCTGAGTTTTCCTTCCTCCTTCCAGCTCACCCAGGCTGTGTCTGCTGCGTGCAGCAGGGGCTGAGTCCCCTCTCAGCAGCACTTGGTCACACAACAAAAGTGTTCCACAGCAGAGTTCTGCTCATTGCCACGAGAAGAAGGAGGTGAAGTGATGGTGGAAAGTTTGGTCATCAGCAGAGCTCCCTCTTCACAAACTGTACGAGGGTTAGGAAGCGATAGGGGACTGCCACAAGAAGGGAAGTATCCAGCTTTTAAAAAAAACACCTGAATTTTATCTACAGCATTTGCAGGGCAGACCTGTGCCCATAAACTCACTTTTCGCACCTGCTTCTCTATTTTGGCAATCCCTACAGGAAAAGAGCCACACTAAAATCTTTGTGAGTTTCTCTGTAAAACGTGGAAGGCTCTACTGCTTCATGTTCACTGGTCTTAGAGCAGTCTGCTGTCTTCTGGTAACGTGTTCATTTCATATAATTTCCTTTTTACACCTCCTTTCCCAAAATGGATGTTGAATGCAAGTTACCAATGCTTTTGGACACCATTTTTCAATAAAATATGCATTTAGAACAAAATAACATCTATGCATTTAGAACAAGAACAGAAGTGTGTGCGATAAGGAAAGTACTGTGCAGTGAATTCAGACAAATTACCTTTCTTGCATTACATTATGACTTCTTTTGCTGTTATGAAATACATAAAAGAAATCCAGATGCTCTTGTTCACTGATATTTAAAAATGAGACCTCCAGAATTATTTTGACATGCATTTACTACCAATTATTTGGCTTTATAAACTTTAATAGTTTTCAGAAGCAGAGGAAACAAACTTTAAAATTTGCCTCACCAACGTTAGAGCCAGCTGTGTCTTAACCTTTATATCAGTGAATCTAATTTGAAATTACACTGTTGTAAAAACCAGAGTAATTTGCTTCCAAGCCTTTTTCACAATCTGTCTTCCCAATGTCACCAGTTCCAAAGCTACAGCATCAAGTTGTGAATACAGCATTTCCTGGATAGGGGCAGGAAAGCTGTCACAAAATGCAGTTTCAAATTCAGCGTTTTCTGACTAGTACTTGTATCAATAAAAGGTCCAGGAACTCTTACTCACTTTTAATTAAAAATCAATTGAGGGGAAATACTTACCCATTTAAGCCTGGCCTGAAATACAGAAATATGGTTCTCAATAAGTAATGCTGAATATTAGAGTTTAACTTCACAGAATTTCCTGTCGTCAATTTTGCTAATATTAATGTAGGAATAAACAAAAACTATAATAAATAAAAGGGTTTTGAGTGTTTATAAGTATTATGTAAAACTGAGAGTAAACATCACATTTTGATATGTTAGTAATCTGTCAGAACCTCTTAAAATCTGAAAAAAAAAAAATTTAGAATAACAGATTCATATTATTTATGCTAGGTAGGAGATGGCCTTAGTCCTCAGTATGGCCTTGGACACCACTGTCATAGGAGAAATGACAGAAATGTGACAGAAATGATTAATGAAATAAAAAATACAGCTTGACATGTGTCTCATCAAAGTGACAGGTTATTTCTGCTGTCATTCATGGAAGTTTAACAAGGAATATAATTTTCCAGTTGTAGGTTTGAGATGTAGATGACATCTTTCATCTTTTGCTGTTTGGTGTCTAACACTCCTTTTAAGAACCAGGACAATTTTAAGAAGATTTTGAAAAAGGAACACAAGAAAGAGTATTAGATAAAATAAAGGGGGGGGGGAATTATGATATACAACAGAGAAAACAATGCAAAAGTATGGAAACTAGGAAGTAAGTGAGTGCTGGTTTTGTTCGGCAGAGCTGATATTACCACTCTACCCAATCCGGGTAATGTACACAGCGTAGCAAGTTATTTACAGCCAGAAGGGATGCATAAGATTGCCTGAACCTGTGCAAACAAAAGAAATCATAATTACTAGAACACCGCTAGATACTACATGGAAATATTGAAAGAACAATAATCTATGTGACACTCACAAAAAAGGATTACATGCAGTTCAGGAAACACAGAAAACCAAAGGTGTTGGTCGTATTAAGAACCTGGACCCAAAGAAAATAAGCAAACTTTTTTTAAGAAGCTTCACAACCAATATTTTCAGTTGTTAAATCATTGAGTTTATGCCTTAACACAGAGCATGAAGAGCACACAGAGAATGGAGATATTTCCTCATAGGCAGAAGGAAGAAGTACAAGTTGCCTAAAGTAAAGCTTATTTAGATCTTAGAAATATTTCAAAGTATATTAAAACAGTCATTGGAAGTTTTTTGGTTATCTCATGATAAAGGGGGAGGAGAAGCAAAAATACTCAAAGTGGCATCTGTATTGTGGATAACCTAATTTATGGTGCAAAACTAGAATGTTTAAGAGGGTATGAATTCTTCAGCTATTACAAATGTATTACATCAAATTGGAGACTTGGTAGAAGGTATGTTATAGTCTAGTTACGAATGTGAACAGAACAACAGAAAATAGACCAGATTTAAGATAAGGTGAGAAAAATAGTAAGACAACTAACAGCCCAGATACCCATATGGCTATTCTTAATGTTCAGTGTTTTAGGGAACAGACTGCAAGGAAAACTAAACAAAACTAGACAAAAAAAATAAAAGAAGTCAAACTAACCTGACAGCATTTTCTGCTATCATAACTGGGGTTTTAGGGAAGGGAAGTATAACTGACTTGATCTATATTATCTTTGGTAAGCATTTGTTATGGTGTTCTGAAAGAAATTATTGTTGAAGCTGGAGAAAGTAAATAGCAGTAAATCTGTAAAGAAAGCAGGAAACTCATTCATGGAGAAATGAAAAATAGAGCACTAAAGGAAGGACTGTCAGACTGAAGAAAGTTTAATAGGGAAGATTTTTGTGGCTCACTGTTGGAAGTGGTTGTTTCTGATGTTTCGTCCATAAATGTACCAGAAGCAGGAAGATGGTGACTGCATTTGTTGATTACTCAGTGCTGGAAAACAACTTCAATATTGGGAAACATTCAGTACTGCTGAGCTTCAGTCACTGTACAGAGGGACCTGTCTGTAACTCTACAATAAAAATACAATTTCATTTAACACTACAGTATATTACTGATCATCAATAACAAAAAGCCTACCCTAAGCCATGGACTATCATTTAGAAATTACTGAGAAGAACAACTTGCACATACATAATGACTGTAAGTTGTCGATAAAATACATCCATAAAAAAGACTGATGCAGATCTAGTTTTAGAAGATTTTTTCCAAAATATTCAGTAAAATATCAGTGCCAGTTGACAATGCCAGTGGCAGATTTTCAGTTGAGAATCTTGTACAGAAGAGAGGCATGGAAACAGGAAGATGGATGATCAAGAAGGGAAGGTCTATCTTACAAGAAGAGACCAAAAGATTTTGGCTTATTTCATTGAGCAGAATGACAGCCCAGCAGGACCATAATCACAGCATGTAAATGCATCAGGGAGATAAACACCAGATATGGAAAAAACTAAATTAGCTAAGAACAAAACTGGCACAGAAACAAATGGATATTAACCAGCTGTGAATAAATTTAGGTTGGAAATTAGAAGAAAGTTTCTGATCATTAGAGCAATCAAGACTTCCAGTAGCCTTCCAGCTGGAATAGTGGAAGCAAAAAAACTAATTACTTTTAAGATGAAACACAGTGTTGTTTCTGGGAGATTTGGTATGACCAGAAGATGGAACCTCAACAACCCAGGAACACCTTCCTTGTCTTAACAGAATCAGAAAATGGTTCAGGTGGGAGTGGACCACAGTGAATCACCTGGTCCTACTTCCCAGCTCCAGCAGGGTTGTCCAGAGCACATGGTACAGGATTGTGTCCAGATGCTTTTGGGGTGTCTCCAGTGAGGGAGACTCCACATCCTCTCTGGGCAATCTGTTCCAGTGCACAGGCACTGCACAGGAAAGCTCTTTCTAATGTTCAGGTGGAACTTCCTGTGCATCTGTTTCTGCCCCATTGCCTCCTGTTTTATTGTTTGGCACCACCAAGAAGTGACTGGTCCATCCTCTTGACCCCCTCCCTTTAGATATTTGTACAAATGAATGAGGTCCCCTCTCAGTCACCAATTTGAAGTCCTGTTCAGAAGTCATTCAGAAATTGCCTTCTCAAGTTTCTGTGACCTCATCAGAAACACACCCTGACTCTAGTTCAGAGAGACCAAAATACTCAACTTCAAGAAGTCAAAAGTCTTCCTGTTACAGCTGTGGAGGGCTTGACTGTCTTCACAGCTTGAGTAACCACCTGCTAAGGGACCCACACAGGCAGTGACAAATTAGTGCCACTTTGCCAAGTCCAAAACATCATTTTGAGTAGAGCTGAGCTCTAAAGTTTGGATATTCTCTCTGCCAGCTTTCTTATCAAGTCTCCCACTCAGCTGAACTCATGTTTTTGCTTCATCTAAAACCTTTACAATCAGAGGAAATGTATTTCCCCCGAACAGCTAAACTCAGTGGTTTGTGTTAGAGATGTTGAAGCCTTTCACCATCTCGTATTCATGTTCCTGCAAGTGGGCACAAGGGCTGGAAATCACCAGCTGTGTCAACATTGTGTAACAGGAAGCTTAAATGTATTTCAATAATAACCAAATTTTGTGTGCCTGAGGATATAAACTAGAACCCATCAGAACCAGTAGGGATGTTTTCCCTGACAGCTGAGCCAGGACTAAGCTCTTTTTCTGTACTACTACCAGCTCACTTTCCTCTCCTGAGCTCCAGAAACAAATGCATTGGTTATTATTTAGAGCGTGTGGTCTTAAATAAGAGAACTCAGGTTTCTGTTTTGCAGTTCTAGTCTGAAGAAACTACTAAATTCACTTTGGACTGGGTTTTTTTGAAGGAATCACAAAGCTGCATCTTTGAGTCAGTGCTCTGTCCCTGTACTGAGTCAGAAAATTATTTCTGAATTGATTCAGGCTCAAAAAAGTATCTCAGGATCTGATTTCAGGAGTTTCTGTCCCATCTCATATCTGTGATTTGCATCCTACAATGTATCAGGGAGACAGATGTCCCTGAACACTCCATCACTATCTGATAATATCATTACAGCCTTGCAGCTCTTGGTCATTTTCAGTTCTGTGCTGTAGTGTACTGTGCATCACTCTGCTACTCAGATCTTAGAATTTCAAGACTCACACCAGTAAAAGAGTTTCCAAATAGGTGAGATCACTGGATGTTAGCTAGACAAAGATATGCAAAACATATCACTGAATTTACTGAGCAGGGGAATAAGTATTTTTTCCTGCCATTAGACAAAATATGAATGTTCATTTCCAAAGTGTTTTATAGGTGTCAAAGAAGAAGCAAATTTCACTGCCTTTTTCTCAAGTAGTCACTGATAAGTACCAGACAAAAAAATTCAAATAAAACCCCAAATAATTAACTCAGACTCATTAATCATCACAGAAAAACTGTATATTCAGATTTTAGCATATAGATTCTGTATACTTGCCAAGCACTAAGCAAGGAAATTTTATGTGAATTTACAAGCGTTTACTATGCCTTCATGCACACAAACATGATCAAGTTCCATCCTGTGTGTCATTTGCAGAATTAGAGAGTAGATGTTACTGGTGGCCAACCTGACATGATAGACACAGGCTAGAGAGGCCACAAATATCAAATCTGAATTTAGCAAATGGCTGAAACCTATGCACAAAGTGTTCCCATATCTGCAAATACAAAACACAGGACTAATAAGGTTTTTAGTGACTTTTACACATCTCTGTTCACAAGGAAATAGAATTCTTGGCTTACACTAATACATGATAAACAACCAGCATTATTTTTCAACTATGCTGTCTGCATGGTGCTTTCAATTGATCACTGGCTGTCTTTGATTTCTGGTCTTTCTTGCTAAAACAACAGTTCTAAAAATTAAAATCCCATCCAGCATTTCAGACAAGAAGGTAGTTGCTATCTGCTGCACATTCTTTTGGACAGCAGTCTGCAGGGAGTACAGTACAAACATACCCACTCGTTTACAGGGGAAAACTTACATAACACATTCTAGTGTATGTTTTATTTTGAAACCATAGAGATGATGTCTGGACCATCATTCCCACTTCAGCTGACAATTAAATGCATACGTATCAAAGACCTGCAGATATTTTACAAAATATTCTAAGTTTACTAGTCAAAGACAATCTTGAATTTTTCATGGGTTTTTTTTTTTATTCTTTGTAGCTGATACTTCTTGAAAAGGAACAGAATTGCTGCTTAAGAGGTCAACTGCGTTGTGATTTTTTTTCTCCTCAGATCATTTTCATAAAGGAAAAATATGTTACATTACATTTAATTCTACTCTCATTTATGTTTACAGGTTCTCACTATCTAAGAGGAGAAGCAATTATTTAGTGTATCTGGTTACCATTTGTTTTTCTGCAGCTTTAGGTTTGTGCAGTCCCTAGAATTTGTGTTTATTGACAGCAAAATAATTTCTGAAATTTGAGAAGCATAGTTTCCAGAGGAAATCTATTGCAGATTTCTGTCCCTTGTCACTTTCTTATTAATAGTTAGTACTAGCAGAGAACCATGGCAGCATGTATGTTAAAAGATACCATCCAGTTATGGAGAGTGCTTTTGTTTTTAATTACTAAGGCACTACTTTATTCTTAGAAAAGTGAAAAGTCTTCTTAAAAGTAACTTTTATATTTGAATCCAAACTTTTTGCCAGCTTTCACTCAGAAAGTGGAGTGTAACTGCATGGCACATGATTCAGTGCCCTCCACATAACTGAGTTAGGGGACTTGGAAAAATACATACCAATAATGCAATCCCAAATTCAAGAGGGCTCTCTTCAAAACGTGGAAACCTGGCCAAGTAAATTTAACACTCCTGGGATATTGCTGATAGGACATGGACAGAACAATAATTCATGGGAGGGAAGAGAAGCAGGTGAATATCATGATAACAGAGAACCCTGAACGGGTGAGGAAAACTAAAACCAGCAGAGAAGCTCTGAAGCAAAGTCCAGTCAGGAGTATCCTGCCCAGTAACAGCATGGCACTGGAAGGGAGGCAGGATGGCACAACTGAACCCCAGCCACAGGGGCTGAGGAGGAGGAGGAAGAGGAAAATCCCCTCTGAGCCAGGCTTAGCAGCCAAGCGAGGGTCAGAGCTTTAGGAGTGGAGCTGGTTAAACACGAGTTTTAGGAGATAGCACAGGACCCCCCTGTGATTTTATCCATTAGTTCTATGAAACTACAAATTGTTTTTGCACCACTGTGTCCCAGTTTAATCCCATCTATGTCTGGCTAATCAACTGTAATGCAATTCATTCAATGCTTTACCTCATAACTGTTGTATACTCCAAATCCATAACAAAAGAAAGAGATTCAATGGAAAAGCACTGTGAGGCCACTCTTGATTTCCATAAATCAGTTTGCTGCACTGGGCCACACCCGCAGAGTCTTCAGGAACAAGCTGACCTTGCTGGTTTTGCTGTTGCTTACAGTGAAAGATTATTCTGGTTTCTCCATTTTTCATATATAGTGCAGAAAAAATTACAATGTATCACCCCTGGCATTTTTTCTAAAATAAGGTGATTTGGTTTCAGGGTGGCTTTCAAAGTCTAATAACACATCATATGATAATTATAAGAGGACGAGGAACAGACTGGTATTGAGCAATTGGAAAAAAACAACTGCTGTACTGATCTAGATATTCAAAGTGGCTTTTCAAGATGCAGAGTTGTGGAAAGGTATGAAGCAGAAGAGTTCATGCGAAGCCATAGAACCAGTTTGAATAACTCTAAGAAAAAGGCCTTGAAGGGGGGGACTGTCAGAAACAACAGAGCACACTGCTCGGTCATAGAAGGGATCTTAGCACACATATCAACTGGAAACTTTAAAGAACATGGTGAGAGAACCTTCTCAAAGACTGACCTGATGAAAGAGTCAACGGCCTCAAAAGAGGCATTTTCTAGAGAATTAAGATATTTTAATCTCCATAACTACAGTCAGAGGAAACACTTTAGTGGACACTGGAGTTTAAGATTAGTTCCTTTATATTACTTGGGACACATCCTTGCCCATGGGATTTTCAGTTTACTACAGTGTCAAAAAGCAGCTGTGAGAGGGGCCAGGCAGTTGACACACATGGCCCCAGGTGCTGGAGCACTTCTATGGGAGAAGGAATATGCCAAAGCATCCTGAGTATCACTGTGGTCACCAGCTGCTTTAACAGCTGGTATAAATCTCAGCCTGCCCCATGGGCAGAGGATGTGTACATTCACTTCACCCTCTTTTCTCAAGCTGTGTTAGGAATGACAGTTTCAACAAAACCTGCTGTTAAAGATCAGTTTTTGCTCTAAGTTGTTCTCAGTTCTGTACACAGTTCTTTGTCATTAGACTGTGTGAGCTGTAGGCTACTGCTTGTAGAATCCCAGACCAGTTCTCCAGGGAGCATCACTAATCTCTCAAAAAAGGTAATAAGGAAAGATGTGATACTTGGACCTCAATTCCCTAGGGATTCTTGTTTAGGAGGAGAAAGGAGTCCTGCGTTCTTTTTTCCTCATTAGCCTGCACTGCCTTTAGAGCTATTGCTACTAATGATACCAAAAATTATCTGTAGTGGATCTTAAGAGATGGAAAATAGAATCAAATCAAATAGATCACTGCAAGCTGCTGAGCTATACCCCACCCTGACATCTGCACAGTCCCCTTAAGTTCAAGGGAAGATAGACATGTAATTGGAAGAGAACCTGATGGAAGATATTAGTAGTAAAAGCTAAATAAAATAATGTCATGGATTAATACTGAGAAACTATTTAGAAATAAAAGAATTTTTAATTTTTTTTTTTCCCACAAAATGCTGAAATAAACCATTAAATCCAATCATTTTAAGAGAAAGCTACATCACATTTTTTAGGAAAAAAAAAGAATGAGCAGAGGGCACTGCTGCTGGCTAGGTGTTTGTTAATTTTTCATGCGAATTTATTGCATATGCAAGTGATTGAATTAGTAGCACTGACAGGAACCCAGGCACAGTAAAAGCTTCCTGCTACTGACACAGCAGTGCTCAAGCTGTGCACTCCTGACCATTAGCAGTCCTGCTGTGGAGCCCCGAGCCTGGCTCTCAGCTCAGGCTGCAGAGCTCGCTGGAACCGGACCGAGCGCGGCGCCCTCCGGAACCAGGGCTAGCATGAGACCACTCCACTCCTTTAGATTAATGACCTCATTTGGACTCTGATGCCAGGCTCCAGGGAAGAAAGTCCAGTGCAAGCTAATATGCTACCAAAATACTGCAAGGTAAGTTTGGGGAGGGGGGGAGGAAATTGCTAAGAGGATTTTGTGTTTTGTGGTAAAGAGACTAAATGCAAAAGGGAGTCAGAAACGGGCAGCTTGCAGGAGAGACTGTAAGGTGCAGGAATCAGAATGTTTTCTCACCTTTGAAAATGAGGGTCATTTCCAAACACTTAGAGGCTGAGCAGCGAGGTCTGGATCTTCTGTCACCGAGCAGGAGATTACTTCAGAACAGCAAGGCTTTGAGGGCATACTACGGGAATATAAATTGCATTTAAAATAATTTAAGCGTGCGAGTTTGTTGCCAGATATTACCATCTAAAAGGAATATAGGTGTCGTGGCTGCTGTGAAGTCCTTAGGGAGGCTCATAACCTTTTGGGAACCCTTTCCTCCTCCCCTGCAACGTATTAACCTTTCGACCACGTCAGTGCTTAGATGTACATAACGAAATGGTACATGCAGACAGATCCAGTTGGGGAGCGGTAGGAACAAAACATCAGGGATGCAGGATGTTGTGTGAATTCTGTATCAAGACCTCATAGCCAAGAATAGATACAGAGCTAAAAAAAAAAGGTATTTCTGATGTATTATGAATGTGCAGATGAGCAGCGATGGAAAAACATTTCATCGCTGTCTTACAAACCATATTCCTGTAGTGTCAGATTGTGATAACTTAAAAGAACAAAAATGAGCTTTTTGTACGAGTAGCACTGCTGGATTTAATGGTGCTGCTAATGGAGTAAGATTTTTCTTGGAGTAAGGGTGCCATAAACCAGCCCTCAGCCACCACTTCCTGTTTACTTGTGGTTTATTCTCTAGAGCAAACCTGAGTTTCTGTCACTGCAAATTTCTGCCTGTTACAAAAGAAAAAAACAAAAAAAAGATTCTTGCTTAGTATTTTCATACCATTCATCCTCATGGGAGGTTTTCTTTTCTAGTCAATCATTTGACATGTAAAAGAATGAATGAATGAATTGTTCTTTGATTAGAGTGATACTCTGCTCTACTCTGCTGTGAGGTACAGCTTCACATAACATGTTCTTCTTCAGTAGGCCTAGACAGCCTCTTTTAAAATTTCATTTGGATATCATTTGTAATTCATTTGAACAATTCTAGTCACTTAGTAAAGTTGCTTCAATACTTTTCTTTTTTTATTGAAAGTTATTTCATTGCTGCAAGCAAGGTATTTTATTTTATGATTTTCCATATGGTTGTTCCCAAAGGAGAAAGGAGAAAACACAAAAGAGTTCCAAATTAAATTCTAGTCCAATTTAACAACAGCTGTAAGGGAAATGAAGACATATTAGCTACTCTAGAACCTCAGCCTCCTGGAAAAATGAAAAATGAAGCTGATCATCCAGAAATTTTTACTAGTTTAAGTTTTCACCTATATACAAATGTATAGTGGGCAGCTGGAGACAAAACTAGGCTCCCATTAAACTACAAAATTATACCAATGAAAAGACTATAAATAAACATACACTGAGGTACACAGCTAATAGCAAAACTAGCAAATGTCTTTGACATTTGGACCACACTTGAAGTTACAAAAAAAAATTGCGTTCTAACACCTTGACAGATTTTGAGGCTTGAAGAATCCATTTATTGACCTGTTATATGAACTGTAATGTAATACAGGCTGGTGGACTTCACACACTTGACACAAGTGATCTTCAAGATCATCATTTGAATGGGAACAGCACATACTCTGGAAAAGCATTTATTTTAAGCTTAAAGACTTAAGTGATGGAGAGTCTACTATCACTTGCTCAAAATACTCCTGCAGTGATTCTCCAGACCATTCAAAGTATTCTTTGCATGAACAAAATATTTCTTTCATATGCACACAAAGTACATTAGGAACTACCTTAGAGTAATATAATAAAGCAGATAATATTTTTAGAATTCTCAGGTAAGTTGTATTATAATGAAAAGGCTTGAAATTACATTTATAGCCATGAAGAGTGCAGCTAACTCAGGAGCTGTATAAATAGGCACATGAAAGAATCAGTCAAATTTTTGTTCCCAACTCAGTTTTCCAGTTCACTTACAGTGGACAGAAGTGGCAGTTGGAGGAGTTGGAGGAAAAACCCTCAAGGCATCAGCAGCCTCCTGTGGTATGAGGCACAAAATGATCTTACATTGTGAAAGTGCCCATTGCTTCTGGAGGAAACAGGATTTCACCTCTGGTCTTGTGGGTGGGAATTCTGATCAACTTTTAGAAAAAGCTGGGTCACGTAACAGGAGGGCTGCTCTGCAGAGAAAATTTAAAATCTGTTCACATGTATATAAGGAGTATGTACCTCTGTATTAGCAGGCAAAGTGTAGTCTTACCTCCTCCAAGGTACTTTGATCATCCATCTATTTTAACATTTTCTCAGAAAAGTTTGTGGCAATGAGAGTTTTTACAGTTCAATTTACACAACAGGGAGTGACAGTCTCTGAGCCTGGAAACAATTCTCAGTAACAGTGATGTGGACAAGGGCTACAGATAAGGAACTCCCCTTTTAAACATGGAAGGGTAATAAGGTTATTGAGCCAGTTGCAAAACATGGAAGAACCATTTTTACCCACACTAAGAATGGAAGCAAAAGACAAGGAAGTTTTCAGTGAAAGAAATAGGTTAGCATGTGTCCTGATTTGGGAAGAAGAATAATCAATATTTAAAGACACTGAACAGACTACAGTTGGAGACAATCCTTTCTCCAGGAGAATGTTAGAAACCAAGAAAAGACCAGAGGGAGGCTGAAAGGGGAAATTGCACTGTGCTGGTAAATCAAGGTAATGATAAACACAGGTCAGAATAGCAGAAGCATTGACTCTACCACCAACTTATCATTTCCCTGTTCAGTGGAGATTACATACAATGTCACCCACCCCTTCTGCTTTGTTTATGATAACCAAGCCAATACTCCCAGCACTTAAAACAATATTTCATGCTTTCCAGTTGCATTCTCTGGATTCATTAACTCCATGAAGACACCAATTTCTTGGGTTAATTCCCTTCTCATTTCTTGGCATAAATACTAGTAATTTCTGTGAAGCTAATACTAAAATGAAGTGCACTGATTTGGAAATGTTTTGTGTACACATAAAACAGAAATAGAGTGACCTTGCCTGAAAAGTACATTACTAAATGCTTGAATATTTATCTGGACTAATCAGCCATTGAATTTCAGAAGCTTATATATTTCAGACAGTATGATATTTACTTCCTTTCTCAGAAATTATTCAGTATCATTAATTCAAACCGAAATACATCTACCATATATTTTTAATGCTGGGTTAGGACTTAAGGAATGTTTTTATTATATCTGCATGACAATAAAAAAATCCCTCTTCAGGGACTCAGTAGATGAATCCACTTGTTTATGAAGCAAACCCTACTTGTTTTATTTAGAACAGACTCAGCAGACCATAGTGCAATGAATCTCTGCCTGGATGCTGTCAGCCTGACTTAGCTAAAGCCGTGCCCTACCTTGAATTTCTAACATTTTTGACCAACAACTTTTTTTTCTCCCAGGTACTTTATTTGTATTTATCCAGCAGCAAAAGCTGATACTTAATAATTCACCGACAAGACTGTGTGCCTGCACCTTTCCCTTGCAGCTGTATTTACTCAAAACAAAACTATTCAAATGAGCTTTAATCAAGACACATCATTCTGCTCACTGTGTGAACAAATCCACTCGGATCCCCTCAGCTGGGAATGCCAGAAGTGAAGCCCCTGACAAGAATTCTGGCCAGTTCACTCCAGTTCACTGTCAGGGATCTATTGGGATATGGCATTAATGTCACATTTAGCTAATTTAAGATTCACCTGGGTCCACTATGTACTCGGCAGAAATACTGTTCCTTCTGTGCCTGTTGAGCCATTGTTGGAAGCTGATGGAGGAGCTCCTTAATGCTTGACCCTTTGCTTTGGCAGCACAGCTCTTCCCAGAGAGTCCCACTGGGCACAGTGTAGGTCAAGCTGTGCCCTGCCCTGTGACCTGCTTCAGCTGGGGGTCACAGGAACAGTTCTGCATGGGGAACAGTGTCAGTTGTTACCTGGAAATTCCCAGGGAGAGATAATCTCTTTTTAATGCTTACTTTGTTACAATTAGGGGTGAAATTACAGTTAAAAATACTGGAAATGGAATGGCTAGATGATAAAAGCTTGATCAATAGCTACTGAGTGCCAGGTGTTTGCTTAAGGGAGGCTTGTCTCCTCCATGCCATCCATCAGTGTTATTCAAATAACATTTTGACAGTTCAGCATACCGGGTTATACTGAAGAACATTCACAGAAACTGAATGGGATATGTTAATAATCCAGACAGCCTGTGAGGTATTTGTGATTGATTCCCAGTATGTCAGACTTGCTGGATTCTGCCAGACTGCCCCGTGTAACTCACTCGGAGCTGACTGCTCGTGGCTATGTGCAAGTTAACAAAATACATATGTTCTTAAAAAAAACCCACTTTAGTAAGCAGTGAGCAATAGTACCTGTTCTTTAAAATACTTACACTCCACTTTCATGCCATCACCTCCCACAAAAAATAGTGTCTAAATGCTTTCTGTATGGAGTGGCTGTGAGCTGGAGTTAATTCAGTGCCTGAGACTTACCAATACATCAAACTGTGATTATGCAGTGGAAAGAAATAACAAATTTCCAATGGCTTCAACAAAATAGCTTGAACACCCTGCCATGAGACACAACCTTTTATCTTTTCACTTGAAGCTGTGGATCCTGTATATATTGTGCTCTAAGCACTAAGGAAAAATTAGAATGGGGAGATGCCAGAAGGAAGACAACCATTTTTTCAAGCATGCCAACACTGAGCAGCAAACTCTCTTTGCCAGTCTGCAGCTGGGGGAACTTTCTGGTCGTTGGCATTGATTTGCACATCGAGCTCATGGCAATGAGTGGGCAAGGCCACAACTGCTGCAGTTCACACTGCAGAGGCTGCACCATTCTGAAACTTCTTAAAATAAATCCCTATATATTTTATCAGTACAGCAATTTGAAGTGCAAGTGTCTTGAAGGATTTCTCGCTTTATCTAAAATACGAAATGTATTTAAAGAATAAAGTTTTCGTGTAGAACTGGGAAGATAATGTGAGCCTTGTGGGAAATAAGTCTATTTGTGTAAGGAACCTTTTCCAACCTGAGTACTTTTCAACACACTCTGCTCTATAGCTGTAGTTACTTGGAAAATGTGGCTTTAACTTTGTGACTAATCTCCAGTGGTAGATTTAAGAATGAGCTAGAGAAATCAATCAAAATCTGTTTTCACGTGAAGTTTAGATCACTTGTATATGGAAGAAGTAAAGAACTTTTCTGAATAGACAACTTGTATGACTAATGATTCAGGCAGATAAATGCAGGATTAAACAGGATCATTTGGAAGGTCATGGAAAGAGACTGCAAAAAATTTCCATTCTCCCTTCCTACCAGACTTATAATGGAAAATTGTTTTGTGTTGTTATGAAAATTTGTAGGACTGTAACGTCTACATAATAAGGGTACTCTTTTCCCCAGAAAATTAATAGCTGTATCTTCACTAGAGGTAATCTAAAACTAAGGCTAAAATTCTAAGTGCACTTTGGAAAAGCAAGCTTTTATTTATATATGTACTTTTTTTATATGTAACCAGGAAAAATAAAATTAAAGGAGATCTATGATATCAATCCAAAACTACCAGCAAACACCAGATGTAATCTCCAAAACAATTCTTAAAGTTATTATTCTCTGTGTATGGACTTTAATATTTTCTTATTACCCCTCTGTCTTGAACAGGAACTTTTAGTGTCATACTGGAACTTACCCCATACAGACCACAGAGTTAGCACTCTCTGGAATCTCACTGGACACAAGGTTCACTGCCTGTAAACACAGTCCCCTGTTTTCTGAGGTTCTCAGTGCCTTAGTTCCTCTCTTTATAAAAACACCTCAGGGACAGTACCAACCCATCTGAGAGAGATCAGTCATGTGGTTAAATTCACTGATGCCTGTCAAGTTCTTCTCTTAGATACTTTGAGAGAATCTGAAATAATATCTCAAAATAGAGGGAATTATTAGCTACTACAACATAGCAAGTTATTTAGTTTTTAAGGCATAGGACAGGAAATACTAAGTCCTGCGCCATTAAAAAATTATTCTGTACACCCATAGCTTTAGTCCAAGATGCTTATACATTCCCACACTAAAAAAAAATAAAAAATAATTATTGTTTCAGCACATACAGAGTTTTATGTGGTAAAATAATAGCTCAACCTGTTAAGAAACAGCTCACATCAGCACTTTCTGCAGTGTGACCCAGCTACTTCATCTTAGTGAGCTTCAGCCTGTTTTTCTGGCTGGCAGTAGTGAGCAAAAGAGATACTGAGAGAGAAAAGCAAAATGAAAGTTGGGGTGAGACACTAACTTGAGAGAGCTGCAGAGGGAATGTAACTCCATTACTCCCAGGTTTGCAGGCACTGACCAGTGAACTACAAAGGCTTGTTTTCCACACATACATGCAATGAAAGTTAAAATCACCTAAGATTTCGTGTCTTTTGAAAAATACATGGGGACCCTCAAGCTACCTAATAGGAAAATTATTGCAACATTTCACCATAGCTGATTAATAGCTGTGTAGACAGATGGCCTGTATACACTACTCTGTGATCTTCTCCAAGTTGTTTTGGGACCCAGGCCCTTGGATCAGGAGAAGAAAGCCCTCACTGGTTTTGTTGGTCTGTGGATATGTTATAAATATGAGGTTTTGGTGCCTTTAATTCTCCCATTTTTACCAGTATCACCATAATGGCTTTGAAAGAATATCGACAAATACTCACTAAATACACACAGCATCTCATTCCTACAGTGGCAGAGAAGGGCAGGTGTGACAGTGGTCAGAGTTCTGCCTTAAAATGCTGACAGGAGCAGGGAGTGAGTGGCAGAGGGGGAGCCCAGGTGTGGGTAGAGGCTGCTGTGCAATCACCAGGGTCACTGAGATGCTGCAAAGACAAGTGTTGTGCCTGCTGCCCTTCTCACACATGGCAGGCTTTATCAGTAGAGTATCTGAAACAATTCTCACTTATTTCTGGATTGTCATTGGAAACCAGGTCAGTAGTTTTATCTCCATCTTGTAAATGGTAAAAGCTACAGAGGGAAGTCACTTCTCAGTTCTACACAGCAGACTGAGAGGTAAAGCACATCAGAACTTGTATACCTAAGTTTCAGTACCTAAATTGGCTCCCCAGGTGCCTTGGAAATCAGGTTCCCTGTGAGAGCAAGTGCAGATTATTCCCCTTACTGCATCAGTGAAGTGCCTGTTGCTGGGTTGTACAGCCATCCAGTGACTCCAAAATCCCACTCTATAATACTGCCTTTTTTCTTCAGTCAGTTCCTTCCCTCTTCCAAAAGCCAGTGCCTGAAGGAAACACGGCATTTGCAATTCCAGAAAGCCCATGCCATGCGTGAATGAGGCTGACCTACAGAAAACTCCAGCAGTCACCCATGAGGAAATTATCTGTCTGACAAATTCATGCTTTTGGAACACAAACCAGTTTGTGGTCAGCAATTTAATCAAATGTACAAGTTACATTTTCCATTGCAAATCTTAACATTGCTGCCTCCTCATTCTGATGTTCCAGTTTACTGCAATTGTACCAATTTGAAAATAAATCTTTCTGAAACACATTGTCTGTCTGCTTTAAAAGTGGTTGAAAAACACCAAGTCATGGAGAGCAATCCTGAGCTGTGAGCAGACAGAGCAGCATCACATGCAGCATTTTCCCACCTCTCAGGTTGAGGAAGCAGTTATATTAAAGTAGCCTCAAGGAGCTTTCAAGCTTCATTTTTCAAAATCTAGCCTCTTTTTAAAATAATAACTCATACATGGCTAACAACCTCCAGGCAGTAATCCTAAGCACAGAGTCTGAGAAATTAAGCTAAATGCTGTTACCCTACAGGTTTTTTTTTTCTGCTGGTAAAAGGTCAGGGAAAGGGCCTGGATGCTGGACTGCAATAATCTCTGTTAGGCTGCCATAATGGTCCCTGACAGGCTTTCACCCTGTGTTAGCTTGCAGTCTTCCAAACCATTCCCAGGCAGGATTCAGAAGGTGGCAGAGGACAGTGACCACTCCCAGTGACAGCAGCAGTGGCAGTGGCACAAACCAAAGAATGAGGCTCCAGTTCCTCAGCCAAGCCCAAGAGACTGTGTTCAGAATACGGCTTTCAGAAAGCCAAGCAATCATGACAGAAACGAGAGACAGACAAGCTGCTGCATTCCTCAGTGCATTCTCAGCTAAACAGGATGCATCACCCACTTCAAATGCACATGGTTGGGGTGTTTTTAGCACTATTACTCGCTTTATTTAATTAGTTATTCCTAATTGTATAACCCAGCGCTAACTTCATGGTAATGACAACTTTGGAAGAAGCTTTTCATAGCTGAGAGAGAGAAAGTATTTTGCATTTTCTAAACTGAAAATGTACTCGTAGAAATTATAGCATGCCTGTTATGCAAAAATATGCAGAATTATGTGAAAACAAGCAGTCAGCAGAGGGCAGGTAGACTGTGCTGATGTCTCTGGGTGATATGTATGTTTTGCTGTCTTAGCCATTCTCAGCAGTTTCTTTTGTCAGAAAATAAGTGATACTGTCTGGAAAAAAATCAGAGGCAGTCTAATGCTCATTGCAGATTTGTCACTAAGAATTTATTTGACATACCTTTTCCTCAGTCTAGGACACAGGGAAGGTTTATTCCCTACATAATGCTCATCTGAAAAACACTGATACTATATGAACATTGGAGATTTAAAGACATGAGTATTCACCAAAAAGTCTGTAACAATCCATGTATATAGTGATTGTACGTCTCAAAATACCTGCTCAAGTTATACCAGTCAACTAAAGACACTTACTGCTACTAGTCAGCTTCTGCTTTCTGTGCCCAACTCCTGTTACCAACAGACTTTTTTAAGAAGACTTTTGTACCTCCTTGTGAGACTGAACCTCACTCTTAATAATTAGCTAATCCTAAGATCCACACAGTTGTCTCCTAAAAACAGAAAGAGCTGTCCAAGAGGCCCAATCTAATTTAACTTTGTAGGGAACATTGCTACTCTCAAAGCTATTCCTGCCTTCCCTACTTACGGAAGTGCTTGGGATCTCTCAGTGCCAGCAGCATGAAGTAATGTAACTACTCTAGCATGGAGCATGACATCAGATCTGTCACTGCCAGCCAGAAAATCCATCACATTGAGGCTTTGTTCCCTCAAATAGTCATTTACTACGTATCATTGAGCTGCTTATTTAATATTTATGCATATTCTTCAAGATATTGTACTGGGCCATGTATCAGAGACAATCTGTGCACAAGCAGCTCATCTAAGAGGATGAGAGAAGTCCTAAATACATAAAGGAACATTTGTACCATTTTTATTTGTAAGTCCATCTTCAGTGCATGGCTGCTTTTGAGAGCTCCATGAGTGATATTTTGGAAAGCCTGCACCACTCTTGTTACTGCCTAGACTGGCATATCTTGCTCCAAATCCTAGGATTTAGAGTCAGTGATGGGCTTGAGGTCCTGAGGAGGGAGAGTCCAATACGAGGACAAAAACAGTTTTATAGTCCTAAAACCAGATAAATCTTTGTAGATCAGGAGGAATTTGGATGGTTCATTATGGGAGCAGGGCTGTGCAGCAGCACCTCGGGCACAGACAGAGCCTGTGAAGCAGGTGGGAGCTCCCAGCTAAGCTCAGGATTTTTCCACAGATCAAGAGCCTGTGGACCAGATGTGCTGTGTTACAGAGGACCAGTGAAATCAGAGGGAAGTTCTTTCCCTTGCCATTCTTCCCAATCCCCTTAACAAACACAGTTAAACAGTCATCTAACTGTGGTGTCTCAATTATAGTCTCCTCTCCAGCATGGTTTCTAAATTGGAAGCCCAGTGCAAACCCAATTGCCTTTCAAATTAGCCTTCTCAGTACAGCAATAAAAAACAATCTCAGATGCCACACTGTCAGTCAACCTGGCCCTTACACAACTGTGAGCTCCACTCTTACATAAATGTCACAAATGCTGTAATTAGTATCAGCTCATGCCATAGGAGTGGATCAGAATCTGTGCTATTTGATCATTTGTTTTTGATCAAAACTCACTTGGAAAAGCAAAAAAAGATAAAAGTAAAAAAAATTCACTTTGATCAGGACTTATTTTGCATAATTTTGATTACGAGACTTCATCTGTGTTTGCAAACTCTAACAGTGGTATCTGACTTACACCTTTCACCAAGTAATTCCTAAAATAAGCATAAAATTAAAATATCCTTAACTCTTGAAGTTTTAAAAGTATTTGGGATATAGACAGTGTTTAACTAACACCTTCTACCTTGGAGTTATTACGCTGATGTTATTATTCCTGTCATGTTCTGTCAGTTTAATTGGATAATAACTGCAGTCAGATTATTGCCTTGTAAGTGCATACAAGCACCTAACAATGTTTATGCAAAGAACCCCATATGCCTTTCTGGTTAAATGGAAACATCATATTTTGAATGTGCAGCAAGGGCTGGTGAGTTGCTTCATGAGTGCAAATCACAGAGGAGCAAGCAGGACAGAGGGTGAATTAATGAGGAGGCTGATATCTGACCACTGATCACTGCTGCCAATGAGAGAAGTGAAAACTGGTGCTTTACAGCACAAGGTCTGTTCCTGGCCGTGGCTATCCATGATCCATCTTTTTCTTTCTTGCCTCCTGCTTGTTGGATCCACAGAGCAGGAAGCAGAGAGGAAACTTGAGTATAGGCACTGATAGTTTGGGCTTTCCCCTCCACAAACTGTGTCTGGATTATATTTTACAGCACAACAGGTTTCCAGGCTGCGTGCCAGGGAAGAACAGGCAGTTAGAGCTTTTTGCTTCCTAGTCTGGCAGAAATCACACAAAACAGGGAAAGTGCAGTGACCTCAGTCCAGCTGCTGGGTATAGGTCAGACCCAAATCAGTCAAAATTCTCAACAACTCCATTGATTCTTATTAACATAGAAAACAGATTATACACATTTCTTTTATTGTAATGTCCTAGATTTTGAAGACACTGGGTAAAACCCACAACAGCACTTTGCCATCATTTATATTAAAGTTAAGCACAGTCTGAGAGCAATAGCACTGAAAGCTCTCACGGAAGAGTTATCAAATGCTCACTTCATATAATGCAGTGTAAGCTTGATTTGCATCAGTTTAATATTTTATATGTAGGGGAACACTTTTCAGAAGGTTCCAGATAGTTTCTTACAGAGAAATTGTGAGAGAGCTATAATTTTAATTACAATATCAAAGTAAATACTCTTTTTCTCTTATTTTAGTGAAAAAATTCTCCTCCTGCTGTACACTGAAGTAGATTTAAAAGAAGAAAAGGTTCAGTTGACACTCTCTTAACTTATGTTTTCCCCAGCTGAGTTCATTCTGCTTCACAGAAGTCTGAATGCTGGTGGAGAATACTGAAAATGTAGACCAATCTTCAAGTACTAATGTAAATGATTGGTTCTGACACCAGTAAAGGCATGTTGTTTTCCCTCCAGGTTGCCTACTTTTCACATAGGCGAGAAGGATTAAAGACATAAGATTGCTCTTCATGTGGGGAGTTGATAACCTGCCTTCTCAGAGGGGTTTGATTATCTCAGAGCATGAGCAAAGGAAAAAAAGCACAAACAACTTCAAAAGCAGACTGTTTGGTAAAAGGGGTTTTGTCTTTTAGCTGAAATGTTGTTAGGGGAAACAATGTTTCATTATCTTTTTTGAGGATAAAGACAGATTTCTCTTCTAATTCATAGTAACCAAGTGGCTCCAGTGGTCAATGCAAAATGAAGAAAGTCCTCGTTCATTGGTTTAAATCCTGACTAATTGCATTCAAATCTTAACTCAAATTGTGAGTTCTGAGTACCAGCTAGTGAAGAAAAAGCAAGATTTCAGAACATCAAACACTTCATGTAAGAATACTCCATCTGTATATCTCAATCAATGTCTCTGGAGCAGGACAATGGCATGCTAGGGAGGTTCAATAAAAGAATATCTTCTAAAAGATATTTTGCCAAATATCTGTCAATGTCATTTGATGGGCATTTCTTTCACTCCATAAGGCAGTCAGTATATGACCCAAAGAAATTTCAGGTCTCTGAAATCTCTGCACTTTGCAGTTCCTGGTGATTAAGAGCATCCCCAGTACCACACTGGGCTTATGTTTACTGTGGTAACCTTTGATTTCAAATAATGGGCACTAAATCAACAGCTGGGAATGAACACTTTTGAGGACTTAACGAAATTTCTGACATTCCTTTAGAATGTTCTAAAGAAGCTGAAGAAGGGAGAGGAAAAAAAGAAAAGAGTAAAATATTGTAAGTTCCTGATTTCTTTTCCATGCAAATAATTACAGAATAAGCATTTGTAAGGTTATAATTGCATCCAAGAATCCAAAATGTTCAAGCATTTGTAAGGTTATAACCACTTCCCAGAATCCTAAATGTTCAGATGAGGAGTGAAAGGTTAGATTACATTGTATGAAATTCAAAGGAATAGTGCCTTACTAACTGCAGGACTGTGGATTAGTCAACACATCATTAAGAGATATTTTCTTGAAGGCCTCCAGCTTACGCTGAAGAAATGTGCTTGTAATCTCTCTACCTGCCATGTATTTCATTTCTTTACAACAATACTGAAATGTTCAGTACAAATCAAGCATACAAGAATGAAATACATCTGCAGTATCAGGTGGTGTGTGAAATTGTACTGCTCTAAACA
This sequence comes from Certhia americana, assembly GCA_018697195.1. Lineage (NCBI taxonomy): Eukaryota > Metazoa > Chordata > Aves > Passeriformes > Certhiidae > Certhia > Certhia americana. The sequence continues at coordinate 10,502,028 of CM031865.1, read as the reverse complement.
GTTACACTTTTAGGGAAGGAATCAGTGAACAATTTACCACTCCATTTTACATAGCTCTAGGATTCTCTGTCTGTACATAAACAAGTCTTTTATGCAAAGAAAAAAGTTACATTCTGGAAAAAAAAATCATGTCCTTGTCTCTGCCTTGGTTTTCTTCCTAGCAGTTGTCTCTCAGATGAAATAGTGCTGAACAGATGTAAAGCCAGATTCTTAAGGTATTTTGCATGGTGTGCCAGGGAACCTGCCACAAAACAAGCCTGGTTTATTTTTAGATACCCTTAACTTTATTTATTGATTTAGGAGGATATGAGGAATGGGCATAAGCAAAGGGAGTTTTGTGAAAATGGTATCTTTTATTAGATTAGCTGATACAGCTTGAAAAAAGCAAGCATGCTTTTGGGTACAAGCTGCTTTCTTCAGCAAAATCTAACTCAATACAGGCAATTTCAGTTTAATCTTATTACATTGATAACAATGCTGTTACGATATAAGTGTGGAAATGAGTAAGAAGAGGGGAATTTTGAAAGTTTTTTTTAAATTTATTTGTTTTGAAATTTCAAACTTCCATGTAAAGCCAAAAGAAATACCATGGTTAGGATTATGGGAGGAAAGCACAAGATTTGTTCCAACCCCTGCCATGCTCTTCTCCTCAAAGAGCTGGCTGTGGCTGTTGTTGCTATAACTCTTAAAAAAGCAATAGTTACTCTAAAGTTTCCATGCAACAGCAAAGATTCTGTTGCCAGTGTGTGCTTTTACTAAACTCATAAAATAACCAGTGAAATACCATTGCCTTGCACGGTCCTGCTCCTCCTGCAGATCCTGTTAGAAAAAGACTCTGGGAACAGCATGTGGGAGATACCCAAGGCTGGATTGCTGGTGTGACTGTGCCAGACTGAGAAACAAAGTGCAGTGAACAAAAGGCCAACACTATTGAGAGATCAAATAGTGACAGAGAACCTGCACTTAAAATGAAGGGAAGGAGAAGGAGCTAAGCAAGAATAGAGAGAAACTGCTGAGGCCAGTAGGGAAAGGTCAGGAGAGGAGTAAAAGCAGATTGCCTGAAAGCTAAGAGGTGTAAAGAAAGCCTTATAAATTGATGAGAGGAGAGAAAAATGATGAGTAGAGAAAATACCAGACAGCAATCCCATTAATAAGTGGAGACCAGCCTCCATGGTGATTCCTGGTAGTGCCACTAATAGCTGACAATTAAATTTTTTTCCACAGAAAAACATAACTGAAGGTCTAAGCAAAAATAAACAATTTTTTATTAGTCAGCAGAAAAAAAACACAGCAGTGTCAGTCAAAATTATCCTAATTAATTTACATCTAACTAAATGTAAGAGTCCAAAGTACCAGGTATTTATTAGACAAACTACAGCAAGCAAATTAAATGCAGCACTGATTATTGCACCAGCATAATGTTTTTATTCCTCTTCATCAAGCCCAAGACTTTGCTGTCTTCTAATTCTTTCTGACTCTGCTGCCAGAAAACTCCCTCCTGAAAGCAGGACCATGAAAGTGGCATTTAGTCTGAGAAAGACAAGAAGCTTTGCAACCTGTCTCAGAAAGATCATCCTAAGCCCACAAGACTGCAGAAAAAGAACATGATGCAGGTGAAAGAAAGGATCCAAAGGAGCATCAAAGCTGACAATTTTAGGACTACATGGGAGGAATGTGTCACTGTGTAATGAGGGTGACACTGTTCTCTGTTTTCTTTCCATCCTGTCATGGCTTCAACTTCCATCAAAGTTCATTAATAGAAAATATTTCCATTCACTATTCATTAAGCTGAAAATGAATAGGGAAAAAAATTCTGTTTTTATTTCTGTCTCTGGTATTGGTGAGCTGCAGAAACCGCAGGCGAGTTATTTATCACCTTGTAATGAGACTTTGTCTGAGATACTCAGGGAGAAGGCCGTGCCTTTCAAGTGCCTCTAGAGGCTTCTAGGGAAAAAGAACAACATTGAGTCTAGATGGGAGCACAGACAGGTTCACTCAGCTCAGATAGGTCTGGTCTTATCTGGGTTTACTATAAAACAGTATCAGAAATGGGTATGGCCACACATCCCAGCTCTCCTCTGCCCTTGCTGTCGTACACATGGTGAGATTAGTGGTATGGGTTTAGAGTTTGCCTCTGAGCTAAAAGAAACAAAGGATATTTCAGTATGTCCTCTGCTTTTGTACTTTTACTTCTCTTTGCTTTATCTCCTCTGTAAAACAGGACCAAAATAGTTCTTTACTGTACCTGCAAGTGTTGCTGTGGCTGTGCAGCTCAAGTACTGCAGAAGGTCACGTGAAAGTGCTGCTTAGCAAGGAAGGCAGAAGACAGAGCTCTTTATTTACAGCTTTTCATCCAACAGTTCTGTGCTCTGCTCCCCTAACTGGTGTGATCTTTTGTGAGCCATTTCATTTGTGTTTTGACAGGTGCTTTTCAAATTGCATCATTAAATGCACAGCTTGTTTGCTCCATGTACTTTTGGCAGTGATTTTGATCATTTGAGCAACCATTTTATTTTATCATTGTGAATATTCTGAAAATTGTTGTGGATAAAACAACGATTTAAGCTGGAGGGGGAAAAAAAAAACAAAATAAAGGAGTGAAGATACAACATCTTTGGAAAACACGTGTTCATTAGGATTCTAATCCTTCCATGAAGCACCTAGTCAGGGCAGGAGAACCACAGAGGCACCGTGGTGCTGAACATCTAACACAGAAGTGTTGCATTGTGTCCTGAAATCCTCAGTTCAAGCTGTGCCCCAGACACCTGAGGTGAATGTGTGGCTGAAATCACCATTCACAGTCATTCAGAGCTGGAGCTGGAGCTGCTCAGGAAATCCACTGCTCAGAAAAGGCAAATTTGGGTTATTGCTGAGACAGAGGAAAGATTTCTTCAGATCCCCTTCCTGGGAATCCAATACCCAACATGTTTCTGTTGAACTGGGGTGGTCTAGGTCCCCCTCCCAAACCACAGAAACCAGAGGAGCAGCAGTGCCCTCTCCAGCACGTCAGGCTCCAGAAGAGGTACCCTCTGCCAGAGGGTGTCTGTGGAATCCACAACAACATCTGCCACCTTCAAGGTGTCCCCAAGCCAGCAGATGTAGGACAATCTGCTGTATTAATGGAATTTTCATTCCTTCCTGCCGAACCTGCTCCACTGTGCATGGAGCTGATTAAATATTCATAGCACCAGTCAGAAGAGGGATAAAAGCAAACTTGGATATAACCCAGCAGACAAAGTAGTTATGCTGGAAAGAAAAACACCTGAGTTTTAGTCTTTTTTTTTTTGCTGATTATTTGAAAATAAAAATGAAGTGTTCAGTAAAGCAAGGGTCTGAAACTCAGGGTATTCTCTTCTTAGTTTTTCTCCCACTAGGTTTTCTCTATATTCATGAACAGGGCTTTCTACAGTCCACTGAAAAACATTTATTCCATACAAATTAGAGTTGCTGCAATAAAAAAGTAGTAAGAATGACTTCCACTACACCAGGGTATCCTACAGTTTGGTGTGTGAGCACTCTGGTGGAGTGAGGAAGATTAAATAATTTTGGCAAATGGAAATAATGGGGTACAGAATGATTATTTTAACCATGGCACTCCTGGGTGAAATAGAAGGATGTTGTGTGAATGTGATATGCTCTCCAAAGGCCTCCCGGATTAAACCAAGCAGGCAAAGGAGGTACAAGAACATTTATTCATTAACTTTACAGATGCAGAATGAGGTGGGAATGTCCAGAAGTAAAACCTAGGTAACCAAGAAACTGCAAAATAATTCTAGTGTGGGATGTCCTTTCTCCACCAAAAAAAAAAAAAAAACCAAAAAAACCCAAAAACCAAAAAAACCAACGAAACCCTCTGAAACAAAGAAAGAGCCTTTACCTCATTTAGAAGCTCTTTGGGCAGGTCAGCATTTGTTTAGAGAAATTAAAATTAGAACTTATTAAAGTAGAAATTTTCCATCTAAAATCTGCCCACCTAAAGGAATTCATCACAGCAAAGGAAAGGTGGTGCATGGAAGAGGGCATATACCATATATATTTAATATCTAATAAATTTGAAAAATAACCAATCTCTTTAGGAGACTGTAAAATTTAAGGGATGTGGACAATCCTGCTTTAAAGCCATGTAACAAGGAAGATCTCACAAGCACTCATGAGCTTTGCAGCACAAACAACTTGTGGATGTCCCACACATCCAACACACACAGGCCAGTACAGACACAATAAAATCATGGTAACTTGTATATTGTTGGTATCTTGGCTGAAATGCAAACAGGTGGGCCCTAACACCTGGGACTGACTCTGAAAAACTGTGCCAAGGAAGAGAACTAACTTCTCTTAGCACTATGTGCTGTAAGCTGCACACTCTGGACTTCAGTTCTGTATTAATTGCCCTCATTTGTCAGTGTTTAACACACAAAGTGCAGAACAAAATCATTTAGGCAATTCAGTCCAAGTAATTAGCTATTTTACATCCTTTTTATTGTGAAATAATCTGGTCCTTCATTTTATGACTTTGGAAAACCATTCACTATCAATTTAGTGATAATATATTAATAATTGTGTGATGTTCTGAGCAGTTTCAATGGATGATGTCACATCCGCAGAACAGCTTATTATCAAGAGAACAAATCTGAGATGCAAATCAGTGAGGATTTAATTATGCTAAAAAAGACAGATGCTTTGCCATTCACTGAGCCATCTACTGACAGCATTCAATAAAACACAAATTGAATGCACATTTTTACACACAACTGACACTTCCTCATCTGCATCAGTTGTCCCCTTCCTGTACACGTGCTCCTGGCTTAATAAACAAAATATCCACATACAATGAATGCCAGCTGACTTCCATCCACAACTGTGTACCACACAAAGGAGCTTTCTTCCATAAATTTCGTTTTTAATGTTATTGCATCCTTTTCTATTTTTTATTTGCTTTTTGGTCTCATTCTCTTCTTTTTAAAACTGCCAGCCTCTAGAGTCGCACATCTTTTGATTCTGGAAAAATGTGTTTAGCTTTTCTTGGTTGTGGAGAGGAACTTTAAGATGTAGACTTAACAAGTCACAAAGCAAGCAGAATAATTGACAGTTTTATTTTTACTATCTCATTATTTTTAATGAGTTGGTTCATATTCCTAAAGAATTCAGAAATTCTTGACTTTCAGTGCCACATTAGGACAACACTGAATCTAAATCTGCAATTTTCTTTTCAGAGAGCAAATTTTCAGAAGATATAACCCTGCAAGTAGGACTAGCTCAGGAATTTGAAAGTGTAAAACTCCTCAGCTTGAAAATTACTTTGTGTGCAAAGGGAACCAAAAACATATTCCTAGAGTGCTTGAGCACATACAAAGAAGAATTATTTATTTGTTTGCTCATATATTAAAAAAAGCGCCATGTTTAAGTTTATTTGATTTTGCTTCACTTGGAATTACAAATAAAGCACACTGAAAAAAACAGAACATATTTTCTTTTAAAACCAAGAGTGGAAGTACCTTTAGGCTTAGTGACTGAAGAGAGAATTACTAAAGGAACAAAATATTTTGATAATGTTCATGTTTCAGTGGTGCCACATAAATCTAAGTAACAGCAAGCTGGAAAAATCTGTTGTGGTCTTTTCCACTGTAAATGGGCTTTTCCATATCCACATCTCACTCAGCTGAAAATTGCCTACACAGAGGTGAATTCATTCTTGCCATGACACAACAGTATGGATTAATCAGGTTATTTCTTCCCTCCCTAGAATTGCCTGGATCATTCTTTCCAACTGATCTCTCCTAGCCCCCAATTCCAACACTGAAAAGCACCTTACAGTAAGCAGCCCTTCTGTACTTAAGTCCAAAGCAGTCAGATGACAATCACTATTCAAAGCTTTTCTGCAGCTTCTCTCAGCTGTTCAACAGTATTTGCCTTTGAAAGATGTCTCAATGTACATTAAGCTGGGAAAATGTCTAGGGATTGATTATTATCAGCAAGCTGTATATGTTTGGGTTTTTTTAATTCATCCTGTTTAGTTTGTCTTCACAACCTGAAAGACTGTGTAAAAGATTAGCTACATAAACTAATTAGCTGTTACCAAGCCTGCATTCCAAAGAGGGATCTGCTTCTTAATGAAAGCTGCAAGAAGCAGGTGACTGGTGGGATCTTTGAGCAAGTTAATTTATACTGGGCTTTGATCTAGAACAGTCTTTGAAGTTCTCACCTCTTTTTTATGATGGGGACATAAAGCAAGGCACCCCTTGTTGAAGGGGACAGGAATGCCAATAAATGCAAGTTACCATGCTGTGAAAAGCTGAATCGGATTTATTGTAATATGGGAAGCATGAATGTTGAGATTTGTACCTAATATGCAGAACAGTTTCTATTAGTACAGGCTGAACACAGATAAATTAATGTGGCTTTTGGATATTTCTCTTTAAACATCTTTCAGCTGTTAGTGTCTCATCATAATCACCCACTGACTTTCAGCTTCAATCTGTGATTTTCTGACCCTGCACATGGTACCAATATCCAAAGTTTCCAGCCCCTACACTGTGCCAGGCCTAACCAGACACATGCACATGTGCAGCAGACATCTCCTTTAACACAGCCTTTGCTGTTCTTCTCTTTCATTGTGCTGAAATCAATAACTAGCCTTAATGTGAATCGAAAAAGCAGCATTTGAATCTGACATCAACAGCTTTAATTAGGATTGGAAGTACAAAGTTTTCTCTTTTGTGGCCAAACTCTTCTCTCAGTTTCAACTCCTCCAAGCTAAATACTCATGGAAAATCCTGTATGACCAAAATTTGCACGATATGAATAAGGAGAATTCACATGAACAATCATTTGACTGAAAATTAATGCAAATCAGAAAGTTTGGTGTATTATATATATCAATCTTTTCCTTAGCAGAGTGGATATATTTCAGTATGTAGACTTCAACTGGCTTAGAAGAATAAACTCCCCAGCTGTGGAAAATATGTATTCTTGCTATGCTTTCTCCAACATAGTAGTGTGTAGTCTCAACAATTTCATATCCTCTGGTAAAAACTGCAAATGCTCAGTGTATTGTAATCTAATGTGAGTTCAACATCTGTTTATGATACTCTCAGCAGGAAAAGTTGGGTTTTTCCATCACCTACAGATGCAATTACACCAGTAAGGCCTGCAAAATGCTCAGATATGAGATGTGTAAGCTTAGCAAAAGCCCTGGAATGAAATCTTACTTCTGTCATAAAAAAGATCCCTTGGGTTCTCCTGTTCAGAGCCCTTTAGCTTGAGAGTAAATATAATGTAACTGTAATTCTTTGCACCTTTGTTTCACCTTCCATCCAAGACTCTCAATTGGTTTTGCAAACATAGCTGGATTAAGTATTCCAGCAGGGAGAAGCATCCTGCCAAAGCAGAGCACCTCAGAGGTCACACTTACACATTGAGCTCTGCATGTCTACCACTGTTCACACACAGATATGCTAACACTGTGCATAAAAAATAGAAGCTTAAACTTTTCAAAGCTAACATGCGTATTTTCAAAATAAATGTGAGAGTACACGAAGATTTGGACCTGCTCATCACAATAAGATCTGAGAGTTTGTGAGGAAGTGTCAATGAACGATTCAGGGAGGGTTCAGAGCCGTATTCCCCACAAGTAAGAAACACATTCTCACATTAAAGACTTTACATAAGTTTGTCAGAATGAACTGTATAATTAAGGACACTGTGGGCTTAGACACATGAAATTGCCATGAGTGAGTTAATGCACCAGGCTACAAGGATTCACTCTCTTAGACTGCACCAAATACAAAACAACCCCAGTTACTGCAGCCATTCTTCATCAGTTCCACAGGTTCAAGTGTTGATGTTGGAGAAACCTCTAGAGATTAGAAAGATCTCTGCTAGAAGAGTTAACTAATGCAAGTTGCCAAGGATGATGTCCATTGGGATTTTGAATATCTTCAAGGATGGAGTCCACAGCCTCTTTAGGCAGCCTGTACTGGTGCTCTCTCCAACCATCCCTCATATTTAAGATTATCCTATTTTCTTCATCATCTTCACTGCCCTTTGCTGGACTAAATTTGGTACCCACGAGGAACCCCCAGGCCCTTTTTTGCCAAGTTCCTTTCTAGCCAGACACCCCATGGTCTGTTCTGCTGCAGGGGGTTATTCCTTACCAGGTCCAGGTTAAACCTCACCAGGTTTGCTTTGTTGAGCTCCGGAGCCCATTTTTCCAGCCTCTTGAGATCCCTCTAAACAGAAGCACAACCATTTTGTGACCCAGCCACTGCCAATTTAGTGCCTGAAACCCTGCTGGGCTCACCATGGCCCATCAAGCAGGTCATTAATAGAGATGTTTAACAGTGTTCATCCAGTATTGATCCCTGGGGTAGATGAGCAGACATGGAGTGTTTCTCTACAGCTCAAGCAATTTATTTTTGTCTGAGCCTTAGTCTCACTTCATTAAGTGAATAAAGATGAGGCTTTGCAGTATTCATAGGATCACCAAACAACTATCTTCCCAACTTTCTTTAGGATCAGCAACCTAATCTTTGTAAATAACTTTAAAAATATCAAAAAACCTTTATTTGCGTCTTTTAGTAACCAAATGTTGGGAAAAATCTGACGGGAATTGTGTTTTAAATGAAACTTCTGCTGCCACTTTTGAAATTTTTATTCTTACTTTGTAAATGGGCAAACAGCTACCACTGTCCATTTAGTGGTGACAAATGGAAACAATAAAAATCTGGGCAAAGTTTCACAAAAAGACTGTAGCAAAGCCAGGAGCTGAACCTAATCACATTGATTTAAACACCATTCCTCTCAGAATTAAGTTGTGGGGAAATAACTGAAGATACATGAAGGTTATGCAAGTAATATATATCCGTTCTTGCTACAAGTAACAGGTTGTGTTTGATTGAAATTATGTTTGTACTTTATCTTTGGGCATCACCTTGCTGCTGATTTTCTCCAGCTGTGCCCTCCTGCCTCATGTCTGGCTCACAAGTCTGCTACAGCCTGGAGTAGGGGAGTGACAGAAGGAACAGTCAGAGGTAGGTGACCAGAAAAGCAGGGAGACATTTACTTGGCTTTTTACTTGCTTGGTGCTGAGTTCATGTGGTTCCAGATAGGAAGTTCAGCCTAAACAAGACCTCTGAGAGTGCAAAAGGCAAGTAAGTAAAGGATAGACTTTAAAGAGGTGAACTGGTGGAAATTTTTCTGTGCAAGACAGGCGACTGTTGCACACCTCTTGATTATGCAATCTTAGTAGATCCTAAGATAGTTTTTTCTATCACTGATTAAAACTACCCAAAATTCTACTGTCAGCTTTCAGTGGGTTGATTCTGCAAAGATGAGTAAGTGTGAAGTTACAGGAAGCAGTGTGGTTTCTGATCAGATGGCAGATAGTTACTCTCAAAGACAGATGATTTACTGGAGAAGACCTCATCTCATTCCTTGCCATGCAGTAGTGGTCATATTTGGATAAAAAAAACTGTATAAAGGAATTAAATTTTGCCATAAGGGTAATAAAGATAAGCATTTGAATAACCATTTATTGCAAAGGAACATGAGCCAGGGGCAATGATCCAATCAAATACAGAGCCATCCAGCAGCAGTAGTAAAATACAAAACAGAGACAAAAATACCACCTTTACTTCTTAGTCCACACCAGTGGTTTTCTACCCATGGCTCAGAGAGAGGGAAAATTCACAATGAAGGAAAATCCATGGATGATATCTAGAGAGACTTAGAATGCAGTAAAAAAAGCAATGTCACAGCTGTTAGTCCTATATTCCTTCTGCAAAGGTACCAACCTCCACTAGAAACACACATACATCTGCAAGTGAAAATGATCTACAAGCAGTGCCCACACTTCCCACCCAGGAGAGCAAGAACAATTCATTGTTTAGAAAGCGAGCTCATGAGCTGGAGAAAAATATTCAAACCCCTGCTTTGCTGTGTACTTACTTGACCCTTATAAAATCAATTCCTCTGTTCCTCAACCTGTACCTGCACAACAGGGCATGCACTGCCCTGTCTCTTCAGATCCTTGTGGATGGCACTGAAGGTGTGCACTTCAAATAGATTATTGTCAGTAGGTGTCACTAGGTGGAGGAACAGCTGTCGATCGAATTGTTTTAGAAACATTTATTAAGGAAGCTCCCTGTAATTACCAGTGGATTTATTGGCTACACTGTGCAAGACGGAATATTAGAAACAGCATCTAGTCATCTGTGTAGTCATTTATGAGACAGCTATGAATAAATGAGAAGCTTTTGTGGAAAAAAAATGTGAGGGAAAAAGCCAGAAGTATCCCTCAACTGTCGTATATGAGATTAATCACAGGATGAAATCAGTCGCTCTGCATTCCACTGCTCAAACTCCTTATTAAACCAAAGAGCCTACAGGAAGCAAGAGAAAATCGATCAGTAGCTTAAAATTATTTGGGATATGCTCAGTCACAGCATAAAAGAATTTCATTTTGCACTTGCAAGGAAGACAGTACCTCTATAGGAACTTGTTTCTTCACTGTTTCTAGGTACTAAAGTATGATAATAAAATGCTTTCTGTAACTATTTATAAGTTCAAAGACAGTCAAAGTCTCCACTATTTAAACAGTACTGCATGGCCAATTCTAGGATACTCTGTATTTCCTCCTCCAGCAAAAATGTCAATGCCCAAAGTGTCAAAAGATCTCCCATATTTTTTACATTCACCTGTCAGTAAGGAAATACAAGCTAAAAAGGGTATAAATTGCAAGATGTTGCCAGTGGACAATCAAGGATTCTTTCCCATATGCCCAAGATGAAACATATATCTACCAAGTGCACAAAAATTTTAAAAAAAAGGAAAACAACATAAAAATATATTAAATAGGAGCATGAAAAATAACAAGGAAAAATGTTTTGAAATGCAATAAATAATGCTGAGGATTCTGACAACTTTGGTCAACTCAGATGTTTCAAAAATGCAGCTACTCACTGAATCATTCCAGGCTGCTAAAGACTTAAATATTTATCTTCAGGGTGTCTCTTCCTCTTGGCTATGCTGTGAATTCAGAAATCGGTGTTTGAACAGGCAGCATTGGATTTCAGAGGGGTTAGATAGTGCAGGCCAGAGCATTAAAATTCAGTTTGTGTGATTTTCAGTGCCCAGGTAGGATGACTTCCAGTGCCAGCATTCATATGCTGAAACAGGCAGAGTTAATGCTGTCCTTGTCAGGGCCCAGACAGATATGGTAAGGGAATGCAAAGATAAATATTTGTGAAGCATTCACATACTGCAGTGATAACCACAAGTAACAGAAAGGTGATCACAAGAATAACCTCACTCATAAAACATCTTTAGAAGCAATAAAGATCTCCCTAGCATTTATCCTGATTTATTCAAATAAAAATATGTGAGTGGTATTGCATAAAACACACAAAATTAAAAATGTCATTCAAATCTGAAAAACAAAGTACTGCAATAAATTATATTTACTCTGCAGCCTTATGTCTAGACCTTCTCTAACAATCTTACTTGCTCATTTGCTTGGTGGCTACATTTCTGAAGCAGAACCATACAGGTCTGCTGGTGAAGATTCCTGAGTTTTAGCTTTGAATACAATATGCCCTATCACTGATAAATTTCTCAGAAAATGGTTCCTGCATCTTGGGCAACACTATTAGTTTCCATTTCTATTTCAAGTCATATAATATAGGCTGAATAGTCTTCAGGAAGATGACAAGTCTTGGAATAACATCATTTTCTCAGCAGAAAATCTGGAAGAATATAAAAAGGTCTATAAAAGCAGAAGGTAATACACAATGCATTGCTTCATGAAGCATCTGCAAATCAATCTGTCATCTCGAAGGGGATGGTGCAGCCTTGTTTTATGGGGTTACCTGGATCTCATTTTGCCTACCAAAGCATGAATGCTTTTGACATTGCACATGCAAATGGAAACACACACCTAAAAGCTGCACATGTAGTCACTCATCACTCGTATTTAAACAAACAGAAACACTTGCCCACACATTTTTCTCAAAATTCTCAAAATTTCAAGGCATATGCAACTCAAAAGCTTCTCTGAATTAAAGGCTTCAAAGGAATAAGATTGAGAAGATTTTTATTGAATTGCTAGAAATCATTTGAATGCCAATCCACCTAGCAACACTTGTATTGTAATGCAATACAGGACCTAAATCCCATTTCAGAGTCTGCTAAACTTCAGTAATTAATACAGCAATTCCATCATAATGAGTTTATGAAAGTTCAGTACCTTTGGCAGGAAAAATGCAGGAAGAATTGGAGAAACATGTATCATTTTCTTGTAAGTTTCTTAAAAAAAAAATTCTATATCTGATTTCAAATATAACTGGTTCTAGAAAAATTCTGCACAAGCTGACTGTGTGTACTGTAACAACCCTGAAAGCCTACAAAATACTCATTTTCAATAAAATTTCAGTCTTATACAGATTGGACAGTGGTAAATACTCAAAAATGTTTTAAGTAGGTAGAAACTCCCCTCTCATCCTTGGAAATGAAGGAAAAAAAAATGGAAAAAAGGTCTTTTTTAAGTAAAAGAGTCCATGTCCATATGCAAACCCATTGCACCAAGCCTGAGCCCTACTCACCCTTTAAGTACTGCACCAGTTTAGGAAAGAAAAAACTTGAAAGCTCAGTAGAAATTTGCATTCAGCAAATTGTTTCATACACTTTTTAAGGAGATAAATTCAAGGAGACGTTAGTAGTATACACAGGCAAGGAGAATTAGTTTCTCACAGTAAATTATAAATTAAACCAAGTACATCCTGGCACATCTCTTTCTCTCAGCTTTTGGCAACATCATCGACCATATCTTATCCTGTTAAATATCTTTTCCCTACTCCCTATATTTTGTCCCAAGACAAAACAAAGTAACATTCATAAGCAGAGTGTCTGAGCATAGATATCACAATTCCAGAACAAACCAATATCTGTAAAATGATAATGTGAGTTATGTCCACAGAGTTAAATTTATTTGCTTGGCAAACTCTTTCCTCCTTCATGTTTTATCACCTTTAGCTTACAAAATTTGGTGATGATTAGCAGAGCACTGCAGAGGCTAATGCTTAATGGATTTAACAGAAGGGCTTGAAGAAGTGTCCTCAATGCCTGAGGCTTAAGTCCTGACACAGAAATGCATACGCATACATATGCTTTAAATTTCACCACATTAAATATTATACAGGATATTTTCTCCTTGTAACAATGCCTCTAGCAAAGTTCAGCTCAGGAAACCCAGAACAGAATATGTAAAGATCCCTTACTCAGCCAGCCTTCTTCTATCAGCTTTTTAAAAATGTTTATAGCTCTGATAATATTTCTCAAGGCTTTGCTAGAGCTGCATTCATTCAACCACAAAACAGAGAGAGCCAACACCACATCCTGAAAGTAACAAATTACACAGCAGCTGAATATTGAAATCACATTTGTAATTCTTCAGTAGACTGAAATACGTTTACATGAGAATCCATTCAATAATTCTGAATAAAAGGTCTGGAATTGAAAATGAAGAACTGTTCACATGTGACTTCTCAAGAAGGACAGACTGAATAATCAACCCATCTCTAGCACCATTTATAAAGTACTTTATGATCATTATTTATATCAAATACTCACTGGAGGAAAAGGTTTACACTTCAATCTGTTAGCTTTTTAGGCATGTGGTCTTTATTTGAAGACTTATTTTTTCTCAATGGTTATGTGAGTGACACACTACTAAGTCAAAAGACTATCCAAAATTTGCAGCCTAACATTGAGATTTGGATAGTTTTATGTTATGCCTCATCATGGATTCAAGCTAGGATGCATATAGGGACCAGTGCCTACTTCACTGTTAATATGAGTGGAAAGAACATGATATTTAGGAGAAGAGACAGAGCCTGGCTGCTCCAGGTACACAGGAACTGGGTGGATTCTTGTAACTGCAAGAAAATTTGGTGAGCATGGATCTGTTACAGTATTCCTGTGACCCAAATGATGTGCACCAACATGAAGAATTTATGGTCTAAATCAACAACAACATAACAAGAGATGAAAATCAAAAACTGGAAGCATGTGGCCATTTTTATGGTTAGAATTTTACACGTGAAAAAATGAAATTGATGTAGACCTCAGTACTCAAAGGGCTATTTTAGAACAGTGAGTCTGGAGACATTATTGTTCTCATACAAGCAATCCAAATTAATTTCTTAGTTCAGTGATTCTATAAAGTACTGAGAATTTTCTAGAAGCGTGAAAATGAAGATGATCATTATCTCCTAGGAGACAATAATCCTCAATAGAATCATCCTCCTGAACATAGTTAGCAACTCTGTAGGTTCAGTTATTTTAGAGGAAGAATTCAGAGTATACCTGCATTTTTAAATGTTTCTGATGGGTGCATAATGACTGAAGCTTTAATATAGCTTTTGAAAGATCAGTAAAATGAAATTATTGGAGAGGGACCAATACCATTTATAATTATTTTTTGTTTATAACCTTCTGAAAAAAACATAGAAACCAAATGTATTTCCTCAGTGGCTTAATTTTCACCTTTTTTCCCCAGATTTCATGCTTTTGTCTCTACAGCCATTATAGTTCATCAATTCCATCAAAAATCATGGAACGATTTCACTTTTCAAAACAAAGACACACATTTAAAACTCCCAACAGAAATCTAAAGGTCAGGCATTTACATTTCCACCAGTTAGCACCTTGCCAGCAAAAAGCTCCCATTGTCTGTTCAGCACATTCCTCCTTATTCTGATATTTTTTACCCTTTAGAGGGTGATATCTCTCTTTTAATGAGAATATCAGTGGAAAGCAACTATTAAACAGAATCATTTTCTCTTCATACTGAAACAAACAGTTTGTAATTTTAAAAACCATTGCCTTGTATAAGAAACACAGAATGTAACATTTCTTTCCTCTGGGAATGCCCTAATGAGCCACTGTATTCTCTGCACCAGAGGAATGCTCCTATCCATCAATCTTGAAATGTATCACAGACTTTTGTTTCTTTGACCCGGGCTAATCTTACATCATCAGCTTTGCGGCTGGAGAACATCCTTGCCAAAATTAATCAAAGTGACAGAAAGGGAAGAGGAGCTGATCCAGCGGTGCTGTTGCCATCTGCAATTAGAGCATTCCTGGAGGGCTGTTCCTGGGGGATCCTCTTCCTGCTCTGGACTAAAAGGGCCCTGACCAGAGCAGGAGGGTGAGCAAGAAGAGGGGAAACCCTGACATCCTGCTGGGACTGGCAGCTCCCTGTGCTGAACAGACTCAGTTTTTGCATTGGAGTTCAGTAACAGGGACGCGGTTTCATACCCTTCCCTTTCAGATAAGTAATTATTCACTCTATCAGTTTGAGTGTTTTCAAATTCCCATCTCATTCACATTCCTTCACAGCTGCTTTTCCCTGAGTCAGGACCCAGTGTGCTGCAGCAAGTGTCTTCAGGATTATCACACAGTACATACTTCATATGACACACTGGAGATTAAATACTCCCACTATTTGTAAGAAAGTAATTTGCCAGATGGCACCTGCAGAACAGGAACCTTGGGCACTTGGTAAACACTATCCCTCAGTTCTCACCCAGGTACTGAACAACTCAAACCACGGGTGGCTGTTCTCCCTCACCTTGGGCCTGCTGTTAAAATAGAAAAGTTCTTCATTTCAAAGGAAACAAAGATTAAATTCAGGATAAGGGAATAGAATCATAGAATAATTTAGTTTGGAAAACCTCTGGAGATCACCTTAGCCCCACCAAAGAAGGTATTTGTATTTATGTCATACAAAGAATCTATACGTCTGCAGGAGATAATCTTACACAGAGTTACATATGAAAATATCCCTTATAGGACATTGAGGTTAATTGAACTTTTAACAAGTGCATTGACAACCTTTGTATTTTTGCTATCTGGTGACTGATCTAATCATAACCTTTATCTGGGAAATGCATTCAGGCTCCTGGAATAAGTATTAACAATATTTTTCCTAAATATGAATGATTTCCTGCCTCTCACATATCCCACTGACAGCAGGAATGAACAGTTACAATAAAAGAACAAGTATTTTGCTTTGTCTTCCTTCCTACAGTAGGCAAAAAGGAAGCTCCATTCAGCAGCACCACAGCACAGCTAAAGGAACCAAGAAGCTGTGTCATCCCACTCTTCCCCACACAGACAGCAGCAGCCAAATGCAAATGACATTTAATTAAAACTCTCAAGTTAGCTTAAGTTTGGAGTGCTTCCACTGAAATACGTTCCCTGACATAAAAAGAAAATTCTAATCAGCCAGTATTGTGGGACCCACTGACAAGAGATCAATGGGCTTTCTGATGCTGCCTGCAGATTTCATTAGTGCTCTATTAAAAAATATAATTTAAAAATTATTTTTATGACAGAAATACAGCCAAGTCAAAATAAAAAAAAAATGGACAAGATGAATTTTAAAAATCCATAGATCCATCATTTACTGCTGCAATTTTGCAATAGCTAAGAACATACCCTGACACATCTTTAATTAAATGCTATGAAACTAATAAGCAAAATGTAAAGATCCAGTGCTAGGCATAGTCAGGTACAGATCTGGTAAATGTCATCTATTACTTCTAGTGCAAATGAATTAAACCAGATTCAAAAGAGAGATTAGGATCAGAATACAGCATTTGAGTTAGCCACAGGAAGTTTTAGTGCCTACAAACCACAGCTATTACAACAGCAGCAATATTGGTTATAAACACTGTTAAATTCAGCTTACAGTATTGGTTATAAACACTGTGGAAAGCTGCACCCTGACAGAGCTCTCTGGGCCACCTCTTCAGCTGTGCTTTCTGTGGATCCACGTCATGTATAGCACTTAGAAAAAGATGAAATTACAAGCATCTGGGCACCAAAGTGCTCCCTATGGCAAAGCAGATTTAGTAACTCCTTTGAAGGAAGCTCTTGAGGAAGTCAGAGGAGCCACCAGTCTTATGAACAACTATTCCAAAGACTCAGTTCCAGCCCCATGCTGTGGTGGCCCTGACTTCCACTGACCACAATGCCTGATCACACCATTAGCAGGCAGGTGAGAGCTACATAAAGTGGATTTAGACCAGAGGACAGTAAAAAGAAACAGATAATTCCTGCTCCTCTTGTTTGCACTAGTACTTGGAATTTTCCCAACTCACCTCCCAGGAAGTGGATATAGAAGACAAGGCTACAGCCATTCCCAGAGTCCACACTGGGCAGTGGTAACACTGACAGGGTGGCTTGGGGACAGCACACAGTTGTCTTTCAGTGTCACTCATGGTCACAGGGGCTGCATACACCCATGAGAAACTCTGACTTCAACCCATCACATCAACCCACCCATCCAATTCTGGCTTCTATAAGAATGTCAAAGTCCACCTACATTTTCCAAGAGGAGAATATAGAATCACAAGGACTCCAAACTAGTCTAAAAGACACTGCACAATTTTCCTGACAAAGATATATCTGACACCTGAAAGCTACCAGCTCCAAGACAGGCATATTGAAAAATTACCAAGACAGAATTAGGAGGAAGGATGCACCTGTCCCTCCAGGTGTGGCAAACTCACAGGAGACATCCTATCATACTCTAGCCTTTCAGAAAGAGGATCCTGAATCTATAACATATGTGAGGCTGAGGAGCCACACAATCTGGTGTGCCAAGGCATCTGATTAGTTTCAGAAGGTGCAAAGATAGAGATAGGAGAAAGAAGGGGGAGGAGATGGGGAAACCAACCCCAAAACAAGCAGATAACTCTCTACATTTTATTTTATGCTTTTTGCATCCAAAAATTAACTTTTGTGAATAAATTGTCCTTTAGGGGAAGGGGGTTGGAGGGATGTTTCTAGAGTAGATTTTAAAACTTTGGTTTTTGGCATTCTCAGTGGGGTTTTTTTCAGCTGCTGGATACCATCACGAACAGCTGCTCCCAGCCACAGTGCACTTAGTGCTGCCAGACTGCATGCTGAGAGCTGGAAATCTACTGTAAGGGGAGCATTGTGGAGACTAAACCTCCACAGACTACTTTTAAGGCTGATTTAGAACTCTAGAGGTTACCAATTCAATTCCAGTTTTTATTGGAATTTTTACTGCTATGTTTGATTATGTGGTAGACCTTTAGTCTCAAGAAGAGAGGTTGCCCCCTGTGCAACTTATCTCTATTTGGTATTTACATGTGAAACAGGTAAAATAACATGACAGCATGAATCCTGCAAAATTTTGCAAATAATGGAACTTTTCAGTTGAAGTTTTCATACCTATTTACATCCTTGTATATATTTAGGAAAGCTTGATGGATAACGTGATTTATTGGAAATGCGTACATGTTGTTGAAATAGTCATGCAATAGTTAGAAGCTTTGAAACTCTGATATTTGTGCTTCTGCAGATGCTGAATTTTCTCCCTAACTGGTCTTTTTAAAAGATTTCACTCTAGAAAAATTAAGTGTCTTGCTTCACTGAATCTTTTCAATAATTTAAGCAGGATAAGAAGTTCATTATACAAGGTAGTTCACAAATGTTTAAAAGCTTAATTGTCTAGATTATGACTTCTGACAGGCTATATATATAAATTCAGCTAATGTATCCCTACAGAGAAATCTTATGCCTCAGAATAGCAAGTCTTTTGCAGGCAGCAGCTGGAGACAATATTTTCTTACCATGTGCAGTGAAAGGAGATGCAGAGCTGTAGGATTCCTGCAGGCCATATTTGTACTATATAGCTCTGAAGTTTAGGAAAATCAGTTTTCACTGTTTATTACCAATTGAACTTTCTCAAAGTGGAAGTTCAGGTTCATTTGTTGTCCAGAAACTGCCAAAGACTGGACACAGGATGTTTTTTGAGCTTTAGCAAATCACAGTAAAGCTTCTACTGAAAATGAACTGATAGGAGAACTTGCACAGGCACCTTTAACCATTATAATTCTTGGATGGTTGTGAAGAAACACCATCCCTCCTCCGTTGTGACAAGGTCCTGATGGAGCACGACTCCATATACATGCATGTGTCTCATAAGACTGCCAAACACTGGAGATTTACCTCCCTGAAAATACAAAAATACAATTAAAAATAACACAAGAAAGGCTAAAAAAGTCAACACATGGACTAGGACACAAGAGAGAAATTGCACAAGCATATATCAATTATCTGTCCTCTTTAATGTGCTGGTATTCCAATTTCACAGCTGCTGTGAGATTCCCCTAACCTGAGTGGAATTCTTCTGAAATTCACTGGTTTTAATCATTAAATGTAACTGTAAATAAAAGTAAAAGTGCACTTCCATCATGAGTTCCTTATAACACAGCTACATTTGCTGACCTTCACTTGTAGGTTCTTGATTGCTCCCAGTGCCTTTCCAACTCTCTGTGCTGCAAGTTCTGTGGCAGACTCTTCGGAGAGTTCAGATTGATAACGATCATGGGAAAACTGGGGTTTTCCCTCTGAGCCTTTAATCACAAACAATGAGAACAGCCCTGCAGAGAGTGCTGGAAATTCTTTGCTCAGAGGGTAGTGAGACACAGGCTACCCAGAGAAGCTGTGGATACCCCATCCTGGCAAGTGTTGAAGGCCAGACTGGATAGGACCCCAGGTTACCTGAGCTAGTGAGTGGCATTCTGGCTCATGGCAGAAGGGTTAGAATCAAATAATCCTTAAGGTCCCTTCTAACCCAAATCATTCTATGAAAAATGCTTAAAAAAAAAAAAGAGTTGTGCTGCAGATATGTGAATATATAAGAAGACAAACTTTCAGTGTATGGTGTGTGCTTGTTATCTCACTTCATCATGTCAAGAACCTTTGACACAGCATACTTCATGAGGGCTGAAGATCTCATCAGTCTTCTCCTTCTCTTTATTTCTGACATTTTCCATTATCTCTGTTCTCTCTTCCCCTCTCTGACGTCGGCAGTTTTCATAACAGCTGTCTCTGTTCTCCTGAAACCAGGAGACAAGTACTTCTCTGTAAGTATACACAATACCTGATGGTATTTGGAACAGGGAGATGTGGTGAAACTGATAATAGGATTGTGACATTCATCAACATTTTTTTTTTTTTTTTCTAACCTGTACATAGAACTGATAAGGAGTATTTACCACCCAGGAGCTCTGGCTTGCTGCAGCTGTGCACACTGATGGGTGCTACCTCCAGGCTCTCCCAGTGTCAAATATTCCAGATGTTTCATTATCATACTTCCCCATCATTCACAATACAATTATGAGCTTCATTTGCCACTGGGAACAACACAAAATCTAAAGTTGGAAATTACAGTCACAAATGGGTTTGTGCTGACTGATTACAAACTTTAGGCTGCTTTTCGGTGTTTATTTTTAATGGATTCTGAATGCTTCCACTAATTCAGGAACTCAACGATTAAAACAAGAGAAGGAGGACTTATTTTGCTAAATGTACTTCCTGCTTAGGGGATTTACTGAGCACCCCTTATAGCTGGAGGAGGCAATGGGATTGGGAGCGTTTAATGTCTTACAGTGTCAAGCCACAGCCGCTGTTTAAATGCCTCCAGGTTAATGCTCTGAGGGCAGACAACAGGGCTGGCCTCTGTCCCATCCCTAACTGCAGACAGGGAGTTATATT
This sequence comes from Certhia americana, assembly GCA_018697195.1. Taxonomy (NCBI): domain Eukaryota; kingdom Metazoa; phylum Chordata; class Aves; order Passeriformes; family Certhiidae; genus Certhia; species Certhia americana. The sequence goes on along the minus strand of CM031865.1, from coordinate 10,481,439 downwards.
TAGGCTTTAAATGTATGAGATTTAGTCTTTACACATATAAAATAGGTTGTTATATCTTAGACAAGGTTTTATCTCTATACAAGAGTCACATGTAACTGTAACTATGATCCAGGGTATAGTTTCTGGTTTTGTTATTGCATTACTCAGACTTAGGAAATACTTACAGAACACACCATATTCATGTTCTCAGGGGCTTGTAATACATTAGTACCAGCTGCAGATAGGCAGCAGTATAAAACCTCACAACAGGAGAATCTGTAGTATTTTAAACTAGCTTCTAGCCATTTTGGTAATTGCTAGTTCATAACTGAACTGCTAGAGAACAACAGCTACTGTTCTCTGAGCAAAAGTGCTACTATTTTTCTATAGCTTATTTTACATCATAATTTCCCAGCATCCTAGATGAGACAAAGCATCTCTATGATGTGGCTCTTCACTTCTATTTCCATCATTTTATACATGAAAGAAGTAGAAAACTACAGATACAGTTATTGCAAAAAGGACAGTCTAATGTTTGATTTCACATTAATAGCTGAAATTGGTTTTAAAAATAAAAGACCATAGAAAAATAGTCTCTCTTTAAAGTGGTGAGGGACAGCTGTGCTTATTCATTACTCTGTGCCACATTCCCTGATTTCTTTCAATTTGTCTTTCCTACTGGAATCCTCTTAGCCAGTATGTTGCTGTATTGGCTCTGGCCTTCACAATTCTGAACAACTTTCAAGAAGTTAATAGTCCTTTATTGACATGTTTCCTCACATCCATCCCCCATCAGGACCCCAGGGAGAAAAACATCAAGCTCTCAAAAGTTGTTCTGTGCTACTGTAGAGATGACAACTGCATTGCAAAGATTTCCCATCGAGCTCTGAACATTGCCATAAAATTCAGAAATTGCTTTACATCCCTCTAGTTCTGATGTTTTTATTCCACTTGCTGCCAACATTTTACAAAATGAACAACTGAGAAAGGAGATACAAGTTTTTCATTTGGAATTCATCCATAGAAGCAGCAAACCAAACAAAGGGAGAAAGATGCATCTAATGCAGCAAATACTGAAGCAGCATTGTTTAAAAAAAATCAAAAAACCCAAGAAAGTCCTTTTGGTTGAATAAATATAAGTTGGTTTTAAATTTCCAGATTTCTTTTCACTGAGAGGGCTTGTTCAGCATAACTCAGAGTTGCACACAATTTTAATAAACATTTGATGTACATAGATTTTTCAGGAAAAATATAGCACATATTAGGTTCATGACATCTCCAGCTTTTTGTTACAGTCTTCTGTGGAAAATATTTTGAGATATTTGTTCCAAATGTTCTGTTACTGATTTCTTTCTGAGTTATACATTTTTCTGCCACCTCTGTAACAGGATAACTTGGACTTAGCAATAACATCCCATTTGATTCAAAGCTAACTACTTTCATAATTTTGTATTACAGCAATAGTCACTTTAGCTCTGGGTCACAAAACAAATTTTTTCATTGTGATTTTTCCAGTCAGACAGTGAGCCAAAGACTCATAAGCCAGAACAGGCAGATGCAGTCTGGCTGGTAACATTTACGAGGGTATTGTCATAGCATTTACGCTGCTGCTGGTGCCAAATGAGCAGAAGTTCCAGCAGTTCTCCTGATAAATCTATGTTTCAACACTGCTTTATTCAGAACATCTTGCAAGGTGATCGTTATTCCAGACCATTCTCATATATTTTTCTAAATAATGATATTAAATCAATATATAAACATGGTAGGAGAAATGTCAACACTGTGCAATAGCTATTGCAACAGCATATGTGTCCCTAAGAGGCCACAGCTGAGATTTATTGGTCCACAGTGTAAATCCAACTCAGCAGTTTCAATAGAGAATATTTCCCATCCCCCCTATACAAAGAGCACCTATTGTTTCTAAGTATGATATTCTGTATAAGAAACAGAAAAGAGGGCAATACACATCAGGGCAAACATCCTGATAGTCACAAAGTGAAACAGAAATACCTAATTTTAGTTCTGTAACAGCATTTCTGACTCACTGAACACGTAACTCTCAGAGAATGAATTTCAAGTGTCGATAGATTTATTGCAAAGTAAAATTAAGGATCAAAAAACTAGCCTTCATTGCTATTTTATAGATTATTTCCTAGGAGGATTTATAGGAATCGTACTTGAAGCAGACAGCAAATGATCATCTGGAGTTCAACTACTGCATTCAACAGAACACTACTGTGATAGCAGGTGCTCTGCTGCCTTTTGGGCTGCACTATAAAGAGGAGAAAAGTGGCAGCAGAAAAAAAAAAAAAAGAGGGCGTCCAGCAGAGAATCCTAAGGACACTGAAGAAAGATGCAAACTGAAAATTCATGAAATGCTCTCAGCACAACATCACACCTGCCCTGAAGTGTGAACCCAGGAGAAGAAAAGTAGCAGTTTCCCAAAATAAAACATTCCCCTCCAGATCAGTTGAGATCCTTTCTCCAGGCTGCTGAAATCCCTGCCTGTGGGAGTATTCGGCACCATCTACTCCCAGTGGAGAAGTGAAGTGCTGACACGTTGATGTGAACAGCAGAATGGTTTTTGGGGATGTATCTCATGAGGAAGGTAGAGGGAGCAAATCAATGTCTCCATCTGAGCTTGGTTTTCTCCATGCTGAAAGGTCAGAGAATCAGCAAAGATGCTGCTGTGACTTAAGAGCAGCACTAGAGCACTTCACAAGCAGAATAATATAAATTCCACAAAAATTATATACATACATGCATATATATATATGTGTGTGTGTGTGTGTGTGTGTGTGTGTGTATGTGTGTCTTAGAGGATATTCCCTGCAAGATACAAGTAATGTACAAGACATTTTCTCTCTATTATATATGAGGTCAGTTAAGATGAGCACAAGTCATATCATAACCTCAAAAGCTAAGAATTGCTAAGAATTGCTATATCACCTGGTATCACACAGCCCAGAAATTTAAAGCCACTTTCTCAATGGTACAAAAAAGCCTTGGGAGGAAAATTCTGCTTCTTGTGGCTCCCACAATATTTGTAACAATTTAAAATATCAGCTATAATTTACTGATCTGGTGATATCTGTAATACTCCTCATTAGAGTTAAATGGTTAACTTGATATAGTCATAAACAAGTCATGCTTGGTAATAGGAGCTCTAAATTAGGCAGCTACAAGACAAACAAAAGACCATCTTTTGTTCTTGACCCTTCTCTTGTGCACAGAAAACTAATCGTGCACAGAGCCTTTGGTTGATAAATAAACCAGAAAAATTCAGACTGAAATTTAAAATTTAGTCACAAAATGCAAGCACTTGATGCATTCCTTCTGTGTGTCTCTTGTCTGCATTTGCTCTCAAAGCACTCACATTTGCACAGAAGACAATGCCTTGTTTTAGTTAACAATTGATTTTCAGCTATCTTTGTGCATGGAATGTGCTTATTTTTACATATGCAAGCAGATCTTTAAGAGAGTTTCTAAAAGCTCACAGCCTTTGGTAATGTAAAGATATTTACAGAGTAAAAAAAAAAAAAAAAATTAAAGCCTGTATATGGAAATAATACACAGTTAAACTACATTGTTGCAGACAGAGAAATAGAAGGTCAGCATTTAACAAAAAAAACAACACAGAAACAAACCAAAAACCCTTTGGAGAAAATGGAAACAACCTCAGCAGGTATATGAGGAGTTATTCCTTTATTATTCAGGGAACAGGAAGATGAAAAGAAGAGGAGTTTTACAACATTATCAGATAACACAATAACATTTGAAAGGAGATTATCTTTCATGTACTGAGATAGAATTCTCAGTCTAATGTAGCCAAACTCTCTTCAACCATACAAAAAACCTTATTGTATTAATGAAATGAGGCAAAATGTGTGTAAAAAATCAAGTGGAGCTGATGAGTGGACAGTGCAATTCAGACAGGAGTGTGTGAAAACTGCTCCAAGCTATCCTTTCCACTTCACTGACCAGGAATCAGCTGCTTGAATTTTTTTTGGTTGCCAATGACTCCACAGGCACTTCATGTTAAGGTGTGAACAGAAGGGGGAGAAAAGAAACTGATCTTGCTGAGGACACTCTTAGTTCAGCTTTTAGACCACCCACAGCTTGGCAGGGTTTCAAACAAGGCCACCTTGTGACCCAGGTGACACCCTTCCTCCCTTCCAGGGAAGCACCGGTATTTTCCGATCCTACTGGGCAATTGGCATAATTATAGGAAATTCTTCCTCCCCCTGCCCAGGCAGTGCCTACACAGTGCCAGTACCACAGGTTGCCTCACTCTTGGAAATCCTCATTCCCTCATCTTTGCTGGATGCTCTCTGGCACTGATCTCTTGGGACAGACACACATTTCTCACTTCACTTTTCAACTCATGAATACCTCCCATTGGAAGGACGGATTGAATTTGCTCTCTTCATGAATATGCAACTCTAATTAGCTAATAAGCATGTTTCTTGGAGCCTGAGATCCTGGCAGTAGCTCTGGTGTGTTATCCTACCTCAGTAACTCCCCTGTAGCAAACTTGGAGTTGAAGCACATGTCACTGGGCCTCTCACTGCTATCACCATCTGCAGCAGCTTCTTTTATTCCTCAATTATGCTCATGCTATCTGGGTGGAAAAAAAACTTCCATTCCTTGCCAGTCTAAACATATGCCTGTGTATTTATTCAAGTAATTTTAAACGATCTGAGCTGACAATGCCATCTTTCATATCGCTTTACTGCAGTTTCATTAATATGAATTGTCTCACGCTTAATGGGAAAGAGTGAAGTTGGGATAAAACTTCCTTATTTGCAAGATTTTCAGAGCAAAATGAAGCAGCAGAGTGTTTCACTGCAGTGAATATAAAATCCAGAGTGCTGACTGATGGACTGATTTCAGTCAGTCATAGCACTGTCATTAGGGAAGCTATCTAAGGCCACTCTCTGTTCCTAAATACAAAAAGAGACTGGATAGTGAATTACTGCAGCACTACAACAGCAAACTGACCTTTTTTTCCCTGTGCTGCTCTCCTCAGTGAGTAGAAGCAAAGGTACACACACACACACACACACACACACACATATATATACATATTTGATACAAATACATATGTTTGTAACTTTACAATTTATTCTCTACACCCAGGCTAACACCCACCTCACCCACCCCGTGGTGCCAGAAATACCCGACCCCTCTCCAGGTGTTTGTCAGCCACATCCTGGGCTGGTCCTTGACATGAGTGAGCTGCTGCACCCTTTCCCTCAGCTACAAGCCTGCTAATTCTCTGATAAAAAGCACATTTATTGAAGCTGCCTGCAAACCATTCAGAAGATGGTTAACTCATCCCTGCTCTTTCACTTGAGCAAGATCGATATTGATGTTCAAGAACAGTCTGTGGTAAATGAATGTGATCTTGTGGAAGGAGACACCAGCAGAGTACAGGACTGCACTGCACAATTGAGACAGATTTATTGGGTTTTTTTATGAAATCTCTGAGGAGAAATATTTCTGACAATAGCTGTTGTGCTATTATCAGACTGCTTAACCTCCACAGCATTAGGTTACTGTGCCCTGGGGTGTAGGGGAGATTTAGTTTAGCTTTAACTACACAGGATAGACTGGTGTTAGATTTGACATCCCAGCTGAAGAGGCACAATCCATTAACTGGAGCAACTGTACCTCCAAGGGGTTTTGTATCTGCCAGAACCCAGTTTTGAAATACAAGTAGCATAATTTACATCCCAAGAAAATAATCGCAATGGAAGCCTCTTGGAAAATATAACTGATGATTTAGCAATTCTTGTTGCATATGAAATCTTAATTAAGATGTTTTGAGAATTAAGAATTTCTCCATAAGAGCCATTTGCTGTTACCAGCTGCTTTTACTACTTGGTCACAGATATCACGTTGTAGATACCCACAGAGTTTTTATTAAACAAAATTGCTACACTACCAGCCAAACTAAGCTGCTGTAAAAAGTGTGGACTCACCACCTTTTTAATTACACTGCAGACATCCTCAAACTGATAGTTAACAACTGAATTTTGTTATACTGTTGAATTACAGAAACAAAACCAGAGAACTTTCTTCCTTAATGAGGGACCTGCCAACCTAAGCACAGGTGGACTGCAAAACACTGCACTTTATAAACATTATAGACCCTTAAAGCTCACATTTTAAAATAAATAATATAAATATTTTTACTATATGAGTAGGCAAAAATAAATAAAATATGTAAAAACATTTCTATAGGAGAGGGTGAATGCCTATTCAGGAAGAACAGTACAGAGAATATCTGATATCAGTAATGTGCTGGCTATCAGAAATCCAGATGTTGCTTTCAGCTCCTTTTAGAACAGTCCAGGTGCTAATTACTGTCATTGATATGAAAATGAAATTAAATCCACCAAAGCAAAAAAGAGTATAGAATACTTGCAAATATACACAAAAGAGCAGATTTATATAAATGTAACTGATGTGGCCCATTATGCTAAAAATTATCTTAAACAGTAAAGATAGATGACCAGGCCAGATGGGACTCAGCAGCCTGATCTAGTAGAAGGTGTCCCTGCCCATGGCAGAGGATTGGAATTAGGTGTTCTTTAAGATCCCTTCCAACTCAAATCATTCTATGATTCTTTGCTTAGAACGAACTTTTAGTTGTTCAAGGCAGCTGAACTTATGATTGGGTCTAGAAGTAATTACCTACTAATGCACATAGGTTTTTTTTCATTTTCATGTCTGTAATTACAATGTGTTTGCAATATTAGAGTAGAAAAGTCCATTCTCCACATTAACAGTACATGCTGAAGAATTAGGAACATCTTTAAGAGCACAATCATAATATCTCAATTTTAAGAATTCCTCCCTGAAGGTTTCCAAACTCTGTAAATGAAGGGACAGTAGCATAATCCTCTCTAAATGGGTTTATATGATGTTGCTAATGCTGCTTTTATATGATGCTGCTAATGCTGCTTTTGCAGCATTAACATACTTTGGTACTTCAGATGAGATCATTCTGAAGCTGAAAGTGCTTGCAGAGGCTATGTCTAGGTCAGGGACATGAAGTTATTTTGCAGCCATGATGTTATTCCAATTCTTCATCTACTATTACCATTTTCTGATGTGACAATTTACTCTTTTTAGGGAATAAAAATAAGGGGGTAAATATACTCTACTATACAGGTTAAAAATAGGGTTTTATTCTGGAGGTAAGTACACTCAGATACTGAATCCTTTGTTGCAAAGAACACGCAGCACAGGAGACTCAGAATGAATTTTGGGTCAAGGATACAGCATAAGACCCTTTATGACCAAAGTGCTAAAAGAGTTCTACTTTGACACCACTCACTGTAGAAAGGACTCAAATCTTAAGGTTTTAGCAAAAAAATTACATAATAAATTCAAAGGTATCAAGAGTTTATGTTATGGTGGGAATCAAATGTTTATATTACAGGAAGGGCTAAATTTATCCTGGTGGCATTTAGAATTATGACTGGAGAGAAATCATATAGGTCAAGAAAATAAGTCTTAAAAATATTTTTCAATCATCAACTACCCTGATCTGTTGTTTTCAAACCTGCCATCCAGTATGATATGTTTTCCTTTTTTAATAAGTACAGGTCTAATCACAGATGATCAGAAAGTATCATCAATCTGCTTCAGAACAAACCCCATTACAGCCTTCCAGCTACCCTTTGTGATTTTTTGTTCCATTAATTCTCTGCCTCATCATCTTTCTATCCTTTTACATGGTAGAATCACATATATTGTTATGTTGGGATTAAATATACTTTAGGATTTCATTGTTATAAAAACTTTCATTGTTTTTAATAGCCTTTGAGCAAGGTGTTTAACAAACGAGCCAAAGAAGAACAGAAATCCTAAACAGAATTCAATCTTGTATGGTTTTTCACAAACCATGAAAGAATCTGTATGAAAACATTAAACTGAGGACATGAATTTTGATCACATAATGTTTACCCCGTATTTATAGAACTCAAATCCTGAGATTTTCATCCTAATCTTCAATAAGAGTTAATAGTGGTGACAATGCATTACAAACTGTCTTCAGTGCCCAAGCTTTCATCCTTCATAAACAAAACCAGAACAATCAAAATAAGTAATTTAAGAACTAATACAATTTTTTAATGGTTCTCAGATTAGGTACCTAGTGAGAGACATACACCAATTCATTTGTTTAAATACATATCTCATTTTTCAAAACAGTATGCAGAATTTTATCTGATTCCAAACACAATTCCAAGCACAACAGCTTCTGGAAACAGCTGAATTTGTCTGGGTTTTTTTTTTTTTTTTCTTTAAATAAACAGGGCTTTTAAGCTATACCATGACCCATTCTGTATTTTGCTCTGGTCAACACTGCCTTTGCTATATTAATATCAATAAATTAGTGTTTTGACTCCTTGGACAGCACAACTGGGAGTACAGAAACCTCTCTCACAGTGACAGAGTTAAAGGCAAAGATAGTACCAAAGCAGATCCAATCAAAACTGTCAAAAGCAAGACTCCCAACATGTATAAAGATTTGTGACAAGCATGCAAGAAGTTAACTTCACTGAGGGTTACCCTATTGCTACACCTATAAAAGAGTTTCTAGAAGACAGGCTCAGAAACAGTTGCCTTGTAAGAGCTTGCCTGTTCCAGTTAACTCTAAACAATGTTTTATATTCTCCATTTTCTACAAATACATTTCCTGTATTCATGCTCACTGATAAGCTGCTGATTTTTCCATATAAAATACCACAACTTTTCAGTTCATTTCATTTGTTTTTCTAAGCAGACTGTAGAGTTAGTCTGAGCCCTCTGAATGTTTCATGAAACAAAACCTTAAAAATTGTGTAGCAGGAAGTGAGGAACCCCTACCACTTCAAAGAACAACACATCATGTGCTAGAAGGAAATATGGGAGCAAAAACCATCATTTACACATTATGTGTGCAGCAAACATTTAAACAACAGACAGCACTTTAGTCACAATTGTTTATTTTGAAAGTGATCTGATCTGGAATTTCACTTGAACTGGTACCAGAGGAATCTCTTATTCTAATCCAGCACATGCATCATCATAGCAGTATAGCAAATAATAGCAAGTAATTCTGTTGCTATGTGTATGTTATGATTGGGGATCATGGTACTGAAATCAACATAAAAGGAACTCAAACTATGTGAGAGAATATACTTCAGTATTAATTCTCTGTTGAAGACTACCAAACAAATTTAAAATTGCCAGTTGCTAAACCAAATGATTTCACAAAGTTCCTTGACACAGACTAAGCAGAGATGAAAGAAATCCTGCAGCTATTCCCTAAGATTTTTGAAGTCATATACCATTGTGCAGTCAAAGGACTCATCTCTTTGGTAATGCAATTCCAAATTATTAAGAAGTCAATCAAATAAGTGTTAAAAAATAATTTCTACTTATTCACAATGGTCTTACTAAAAGATGACAATGGCAAAAAAAGAAAAAACTTCAAAATGTCTCATCTAAGCCTTCTATCACAAGGAGCTATATTATATAACTCGTTCATAAAAGGATCGGAACCTTAAACAACCTTTTAGTAGTTAGTTCTGTCTCAGACCTCCTTCTTCTTCCAATGCTGCTCTATATTCATGGTTATAGTTAAATCATATAGTTAAATCTTCATTATTGTTCCAACATTATAGTGTTGTTATCTTCTTATTATCTCAAACTGTGCATTACCTATTATACTCCAAATAAAACTCTTTGACTTAAGAGAGAAAAAAACCTTATTTCCCATCCTTCTCCTCCTCTTTGCCTGCAGGAATCATACTAGCTTAATAGAGAATGAGTTGATTTCATAGAACTGTTTATTAATTTCCAGTCATAATTTGTGTTAAGATGTGTTAAGTGCAGTAACTTTCCATAAGTTCTTGAGAGCAAAATGGGTCTTGCAGAGCTTCCACCAGAGTTGTTTTGGAAGCTGTTCCACCTGGCTTTGGGAATGAATCTATGGGCTTCAGACTGAGACAGCTTCTCAAGGGAGCGCGCGTGATACAAGTTACTGAGAGTCAATAAACAGAAAACCTTACAGAGCCATTTCAATGCAAATATTTCTCAAACTGGAAGGCAATTTAACCACCCTATTGACATTTAAATGGATATAAGACACAACCTAGTGAGGGCAAATGTGAATATTTATGCTGATTGATTTTTATTGGCTTTTGTCCCTTTTTTTGCCATTTTTCTTGAATGCAGTAAAGTCTTCCTGTATTAACGCTGAAATCTGTTGTTCCATCAACATAAGAATGAAAAGATGGGGAAAGAGATCAAAGAGGAGTATAACACTGTGGACTCAGCCAATATGGATTTAGCTGCTTTACTCTAAATTACTTCTTGGGCAAGTCTTCCTATAGCTGCTTCCTTGTCTGTAGCCAACTCTGTATTTCATCATAATTTTTTAAGAATGAACTACTGAAGGTCACGAGTCAAAAGAGTTTGGATAATCTCTAACAGAGAGCTTTAGAACAGGTTCCAAATGATGCAAATACAATATCAAAATAGTAGCTCAGGTTCTGAAAACTGGTCTACCCTGACAAGCTGCTTCCAGTTCAGGACTGAGAGCTTGTTCATGTTTCCTCACCATGGTCAACTGGGCATTGCCTAAAGGAATTGTGTTCCCATTTATCTTAGATATATACCTGACTTAATTAGGCTTGTAATAAAAAACTACCACGAGCTTTGATGAAACAGAATTTTCTGTTTAAATATTGATCTTGTATTGGTGCATAAAACTGCCTCACCATATGTTTCCTCATTATTTTAAATTTTATATAAAATTCAAGATATAACACCACTAGAAAAAAGTAGAAAAGTATAGATGAGTGCAGAAAACATGAACATAAAAGCCCGAGAAAAGAAATTTTTGAAGTCATAAACAGATGCTATGTAAATCAAGAGCTCACAGTTGTATTGTGGGCACTGGAACTCCCATGATACCATTGCATGGCTCTGTGTGCTCATTTTGAGAGGTAAAAATCTTAGCACTGCATAATTTTTAAAAATAAAGCCAAGCTTTTCCCTTCATTTTTTATTTTTAAGTTGCACAAAACAGGAGGATTTGTGGAGCATAAAGCCATTTGGAATAGGCTGCTTAGCTGGTACTCTAATACATCAGCTGCTGGGGGATCTGGAGAGCAGCCAAGCCTCCCAAATTCAACACGTTCAGCAGCTCTCCCTATTCTTTCTCCCAGCACAGGAGGACAACAGCTCCTAAAACTTAAAGTTCCCACTAATGTAGCTCTCATAAAGTTTGCTTTACAATGGCCCTCCCAACCTATTAAAGATATTTAAAGTGCAGACCGGCACTTCAAGATGTCCTGAATGGGTGGGTCTTGATTTTATTTTGTTTTCAAACAATTCAATTCAATAGCCCAATGGAAAAGGTCAGGACATCTGGCTATATTTTTTTGGCATTACAGTTATAAATGCAGTGAGGTGTTATTCTGTTTCTCCTCAGCTAGAAAGGGAGATGCCCATGAAACCAGAAATCCTTCTATACCTGTACCAGCACTGTCTGAAGATAAATTTTTTATCTATTAATTTTTTTTATAAGGAAAGCTGTCTTAAAACTTCTATCTTACAGAAGCTTATATTTAAACATGCCCATGCTGAGATGATTTCTGTGAACAGGGATGCATTGTAGTGTGTCAATTAAAGCTAAAACAGCTTGGTAGGGTCTTTGGAAAATAAATGGAACAGCATAGGTTTGTGTAAATAAGGAATAGTGTTTGTGTAAATAAGTTTGTGTAAATAAGGAATAGAATCTTCATACTCCAAAAAAAACCAAAAATTTGATCACTCCATTTCTTTCTGCTCACTTTCTCACAAGAACAGGTGCTCTAAATATTCCTGAAAAGTTAATTTGGGGCTCAAGTACCTTAAATATTTGTCAAAAGCAAACTTATAATTATGAAATGGTTTTAGATAATATCCTTTTATTGCAAAGATGACAACAAAGAATGAATCACTATAGTTTAAATACTGTTGTCAAAATGTTAAACATTTACAAAGCACTGGCTGTTGGCTTTTCATATGCCAGAACAAATTTGCAAATCACTGTAATGAAGAAAATAATTACAGAAGTATATAGTATTGCACTAAACAGTAATGTTTCAAGTGGGATCATGTATTCCTTATGATCCACCCATCAGGACCTGAAGGTGTTTTTGCTGGTCCCAAGCACTTAAAGCTTTACAATAGATGAGCATGGTTACAAAGCTATATGCATCACATATTAAAATTTTAAAAATCAACTTTATGCTGCACTAGAAATTTACATTAATATGCTCTTACAATGATTTAATTAAATACTCATTACGAAGTACCACATCTAAATAGTGTGACTTGTACAAAATTGAATTTGGAACTATTCAGAAACAGCAGCAGAAAAAAAAAATTTTCCTCACAAAATCCTGCTAAATCATCATACTCCTATGGAAATGTCTATTACTACCCATTATCTGATCCCAAAGGAGAAGCTTGGAAAAATTGTTATTAAGTTTTGAAACCAATGCTATTATATTTAGCATCAGGGGAATACTCTGAACTCTACTCCTTATTTTGCTTTGGAGATTTTACTGAAAGGAACTTTTGCATTTTTTTAATGTATCAAATAATGAAACACTGACATGTTTCTCAGTTTCTCTTAAACAGTATATTCCATTAAAACAAATAATATATTTTTTTCTTCATCAATTCATATTTGTCATGATTTGCACATGGGTTGTTGTGTTCAACATCACAATTGTTTCCATTTCTATATTGCAAACCAAGAGGGAATGATGAAATTTATTTACTAAATTGTTAAACTGTGTTTTACATGAGAAAGTAACTTACCTTGCAAACCTCCATTACCAACAAACTGTTGATTTTGAAGTCCTGGCATGTGTAAAATTAGCTGTTACAGAATTACAGGGTTTGAGCAATAAACTTCTGTACCATGTAAATTTATATAGCACTTTGGCTTGCTAAGAAGTAACACTTAATATCGAAGGAGGCTAACTAAATAGCACCTTAAAAATAATAATTCTTCAATGATTATTTTAATAAATGCACTGGAGATTATAATTTCAGCTGCAGTTGACAACAGTAACAAGGTTGTCCTGACCATAGAAAAAATGGTTTTATTTCTCTCCAATTCTTTAGCCTAATGGCTTCACAAGCAAGAATTGGCTACACAGTGGTCACTACAGGGTAGAGAGACTAAAATTTTCAAGGTTACCTACCTTAAATAGGACAACAATATTAATTTCTAGTCAACAGAATAAAAAGCTGCATTTTCCAGTGAATTGCTCCCCTGCATACCTCTCCTGCAGAATCTGACAATTTAATCTATTCCACTGCATTGGCTTTCTCTTTGGTATCCAGGAAATTGCTAGCAACTTCTAGTTTCAAAATGTTTCACATACCATAGGCTGAGCAGCCAGAAGTGTCAACCTGATTTACACACAGGAAAGTTAAAGATCTAACATTCAAAAAAAGGTGGCATCAAACCATTTGCTTTGCCCAGCAATTAAACAAAGTCTGCTCATTAAAAATAGCACAGAGGTATCTTTTGGGTTGCTTTTCTCCATTGTAGCATGGCCACCTTAAACTGGTGAGACAGATTTTGTATTTGGTGTCATCCACTCCCAGGGCTTTGCAGTTACTTGTGTGGAGGATGAACAGCAGGCACTAATACGAGTATCCATGACTCTTTTCAGGCAGTAGGTGAAACCTTGAAGAAAAAGTGGCTCTGTCTTCAAAAAAGTGACCTGACCTTTGCTTTGGTGGGTTTTTACTCTGCAAGAAATAAAAAGCACTGCATGCTTTCCAATGCATCCTTCCTAGCTGATAAACGATTTTGTTCTAGCACTCAGCACAAAAGGACTACATTTTATAAAGACCAATAGCATGCTATTAGTGCTAACTAATGATAGCTCATGTGTCATACTGGAAACAAGCTTCATAGACCTGGAATATGTCATATGAATCATGAACAAACACGTAATTGGCCCAGAACCTTTGATATGCTTACCAATTAAACATAATTCTCATTGAATTTAATATATTTAATTTTGCAATGACTTTGCAGTCCTTTGGATATCAAAGGCATCACAAATCCAGCATGCTTATCATTTATGACACTTCTGCTCTGAGAATTTCTTGCAGCATGCAAAGAACTCTCTGTAGGGTATCTGTGATGTGTTGCACAAGCAAGCTAATTAATATTGACCTGACCAGTAATAAAATCTGTTTAGGACCTGCAATAGTATGCAATGGTTTTACTTGCAATTGATGAAGTGTTCCTGAAACAATCTGTAGTTTGGTGTAAGCAATAGTGGGGGTTTACTTGACACAGAATACACTGCTAGTGAAGATAATTCTTGTATATGATGTCTTAGCAAAGAACCCCTTCTGTTAATAGACTTTTAAGGATTAAAATATATTTAAGTCCAGTGTAAAATACTTCTTTTATGGAGCCAGATCCTGCAGTCTTTGCACAGCTAAAACTTCCATGGAAATCAATGGGAGTTTTTAAACTGCAATAATAAGGACCTGCCCAGGGTCACTGGCATAATGCAGCTCTGCTGTGATGCTTTATGTGTAAGCTCCAACCTTCTCTGCCACTTGCAAGAGGCAGAGATCAAAATAAGACCAAAGATCAAGATACAGAAACCCATGTGAATTCAAGATGATAAAGACCCTCGTTAAATAAAAAGAATGGCATCAAACAGCATGACACATAATATTGGTGCACTTTTTGTTTGGCTAATTTATATTAAAGAATGTCAAAATATCTTGATCTTGCCCAGAATATGTACAACATATCAAAAGAAATTTAAGAAAAGTGAAGTTTAAATAAAAAATCCTTACAGGAAGTTCTACAACAATGACCATTTTAGGGAGAGCTGTAGCAATGCCTACCATGGCAGAATTTGGCTCCGTATGTTCTGTTAGCAAAAACCCAGACTGTTTATGTGATGTAAATTGCTTTTTAAAATGTTACTAGAGCTATAAACTCTGTGGGTCCAGATTAAACATTCAAATTTCAGGGAGAGTTTGCCTCAGTGAACAACAAGGACCTGTGCTTTATTTGAAAACTCCGCTTGATGCTGTTTTTAAGAAAAAAACCCCAAAACCAGAAAACCGAAAAAAAACCCAAAACCCCACAAAGCGGTATTTTGAGAATAAACTTTTGGATAACTAAAATTAAATCAAGGGGCTGATCCTCCAACCCTTACTGATCCTATCCTGCAGAACGTTGGCACTGGGGAGCTTCCAGCAGGCCTTGGCCTAGCAGGAAAGCGACGGATTCCTGTTGACTTCATTGGGGCAACTCTAACGAGCCACCAGACCACGGCTAGACCCCAACTACCTCCTTAACCATTGGGTTGACGGACCATTTGTTATATATTTACTATTATTACGATTTTTAACCGGTGTGTGTGTGTGTGCTCTGCTTCCAACCGAGCTTCGCTTCCAGGCGCAGGCATGGCCGGCGTCCCGCCGGGCCCGCTCGGGAGCGCGTGCGCGGGAGGCGGTCGGAGCCCGCTGCTGACTTGGCGCCATTGTTGGTTTCGCTGTTGTAGGGCAAAGGCGCTAGGGCGGCCGATAAGGCTGTGGCCATGGTGATGAAGGAGATTCCGAGGGAGGAGTCTGCAGAAGAAAAGCCCCTCCTCACTGTGGCATCCCAGGTGGGCAGAGCGCGGGGCTCTGAGGGGGCCGCGGGCGCTGCGCGGGTGCCCAACCCTGCTGGGTGACCCATCCCACGCCAGTGGCATCCCGCTGCTTCACTGAGGGGGGAAAATAGCCTGGGGGAAATATTGGGGGGGGTTTAGATGTTTTGACATGACAATTTAAACGCAAATGCATTTTTCCCCCCAGTTCAGTTACCAGAAAGTTGTTTAAAGCTAGTTTAAAATCTTGGTTCTAATTTGTGCCGTCAATTGTCACACCATAAATATTCATTTGCAATTCATATATAAAAATTCCCATTTGGTGCATATGTAAAATAAGAAGCAACCAGTTCACAGTAGTGTCATTTCCAATATCGCAGATTCCATTCCTAAGCTCTCACTGAGGTTCTCCTCCTGGTCTGGATCAAAATATGTGACTTTGCACATCTCATTGCTTTCATTTCTACACGTTCCGTCAAAGTGCCCCTACACTAAAACTTACATATACCTTGGAGTAGCCACCAAACATTTATTTGGTGGTTCCATTAGTTTCTTAAAGACAGCGACTGAACACTACTGTAAATCGCAGCATTCTCATTATGAGAGTGGATTTTATTCCCTCATGTTGCTCACGTACATGAATTTGTTCCCCAGGCAAGTGCGTTTAGTTTACTGCCGATATTTACTGCACACAAATACTTCCAGCTCATCAGGAATGGAAATTGCTGGAAGTTGTTTTTACGTGAGAGCCTTAAACAAAATCCACCATCCTGTTATATTCCTCTCACAAGTTAGGATAACAGCTACTGTACTTGAGAAAATTCTAAGATGGACACACACCAGCACGTACTTCTCTAGCAGAGAATCGCAGATGTGCTGCACTAATACACATTCTAGAAATACCATCTACTAATTTGGAAACCAGGTCTGGCACCTCCTCCTCAGCCCCTGTTGAACACCAGGTTTTGTTCATGGTGAACTCCAATGTCTATGAAGAAATTGCACAGAGGAAAAGGATGCTTTGTTTAAGGCATCATTTCTAATTTTTCCACTAAGTGATTGACAAACAATTAGAAACCCACACAAAACGCTGCCCCCTTTAAACCTTCACTGCACCCCAAAAAAGATTGACATGCAAAACTTCCATTGGCTTCAACAGGGCCAGGAGTTCAGCCTGGGTTCATTAAATGTTTAACACACCATTTGTAGTGGCTGTCTGTCAATCTCCTCAGCAACAGTCTATGATAAATTTATGAGTAAAATGCTTGTGTCTGTTAGTCAGTGTAATTTCTTCCACTAAATACAAATACCTACTTCCCTGCTATGCACCAAAGGGGTGCAGAAGCCAAAAGGAAGCAGAATCAAGTGAAAAAGTGAGTATTTTCCATAGCCATCTCTGCATCATGTATGTGTGATGTGCAGTTGTATGACCACGTTGCATACATCGTTTGTCCCCTAACTGTCTGGCTGAAGTGTTGGTTTGAGATGCTGTCACTGCAGTGTGTCCGTGTGAACCCCTCATCCCCACCATCCACACAGGATAATGCTCAGCTGTGTCAACCATCCCCATCCCAGTGTCTGTCTCTGCTCTTTACATGATGAAACAGATGGATGTGGTTGCTGCTCACAGGGTGGAACAAGTTCCAAATTAACTGCAAACTTCCCAAGCCAGATGGGTCAGGAGAATAAAGCCTGGTCTTTCCAAAGTTCTCTCCATCACCAAACCCAGTATGGGCAGATCCACATCTTAGGGAGTAATTTAATGCATTAAGTATCTATGCTGCTCTAGCCTTACAGCTGCCTAAGTAAAAAGCACACAATTGAAATGCAAGGATCATGGGCTTGATCCCAAACAAAGGAGCACTGTCTTTTCTAAGAGGAAAAAAAAGTTAAATCCCCCATTTCCAAAATCCTTGATAAATGGAGGATCAATTATGTTTGACTGTGGAGACAGATTCCACAGGAAGCATAATTGCAATCTGATACACAAAGAGTCTCTAAATCTGCTTTTTGATAGTGATAATGTACATAGACCCCTGAATTTGTCATGTAAAATATGTCTCTTCACTCTCTTCCTCTGGAAAATGATAAAAACATATCCAGCACAGATGAAGACAGATAAATAGTCCCACTTTATTGTAATGCTCCTAGCAAAGCCCAGCTTTTAAAATATGACACCTATTTTTTGAATGAATAGTGTGAATTAAATTTAAATTATGTTTCTGATTCAGAGATTATTTTATACCATCAGATATGATTTTATATCATCAAAACTCAAGGAAAGTCTTCAAATAACATGAACCAAAAAAGTACTGCAGACTCCTGTGGGGCTGTGGCAGTATATGGCAATTGGGAATCTCAATCACCATTCCAGCAATGAGTGTACTACAATGAGCAGAGGGGTATTCCTGGTAATTGAATGGACCTTTCAGTATCTATTTTTTGTAATTCTGTCTTCCTGTCTCAATTACCTTCCATAAAAGTCACTTTCTTCACACTTACTGGTGTTAAAAAGGATTCAGAAGTTGTCAAATTTAATACTTTAAGCATCAAGAGGGTGATCTTTCAGTTCTAATAGGATTTTGTAGAATATAACTCTATCCATGTTGCTGTCTTCCTTTATCTTTTAAAGGATTATTCATAAGAGACTGGGACAAATGAAAAAGAGGGGAGTTTTTTTCATATGAATAGAACCTAAAAAAACGTGTTGGAAAACTTCCTGAAGGTTCAAAGATTACCTGAATATTAAGCTATGAACCAATTACTTCTACCTGAAGCTGAGAAATAAGTGAGAAAAATCATGCATAAATTTGGGTCTAATTGCAAAATAAATTTTTTGTTTAACCTCTTCACAGCTTCTTTGCATTTGTCATGAGAAAAAAATCTTGGTTCAGAATTACTTTCTAATAAGAAATTTAAACCTAAATATGCCCTGAAGTCAAAGTTTAATTGTGCAGTCAGCTATGAAATTCCCAATTTACTACAGGTCAGTGAACTTCAAAGGATCTGATTTAATCATATACTTCAACCCAGACTTACACTATAAAAAATGATTGACTGTTTTATTGAGCAGTAAAAAAGTTCATGCTTAAATGCTTTGCCAGCAAAACCAAAAGAAATCTCAGTGTCACAGGAGTTACTTGTCCCAGATCCATCACACCTAATTTAGATTCCTTATTAGAGTACACAAGTTGGAAAGGTGCTCACAGTAGGATCCCTAGAAAGGCAACAGAAAGGAAGAAGACCTGCAGGAAAGAATTCACATCCGTGGCAGTCCTGTGGCCAATATACTCTGGAATTATATAGAACAGAAATGGGAAGCCATGAAAACTTCACCAATTGGAAAAAGAAATTCAAAGTATATCTTGAAAGCTTCTCCCCACTTCTGCTTGTAACTGAAAATATAGGAGCTACCTACTTAGAATGTATGGGACCCACAGACATTGCTCAGAGCAGAGTTTTGATCTTGAACAGTTACAATTTAAAAAGTTAACTCACAAAACACTTTAGGGTTTAGAATTTGAATTGAGAATACGAAATTTTAAAAGCTGGAATTACATTATAAGAACCATGCTGAAATTCATCCTCCCCTGTGAAAAATGCAGGCTACAGCACATGTCAGAAAAAGAGATATGTTTCATTACTACACTCCAATTAACTCCACCAGATGCTTAAGGCTTTTTGTATGGTCTAGAAGGTATTATTTAGTATTCAGAGTAGGAACTACTATTTTTTTAAAGTGAACTTCCTTTGCATGCCAATACTTAGTTGATCCAAGCACATTTATATTTGCTTAAGGGCTTGTGAATAAAATACTCAAACATTTCCACTGCCTAAATTCCACTGTTTTAGTGTTTTGGTTTTCATTTGCTTTTATGTATGTTTGTATTTATGTATGTGTGTATGTATGTACTTATTTACTTATTTTGGTGGTGGTGGTATGTTTTTGCTTAGGTTTAGTTTTCTTTTCTTGCTTGCTTTGTTAGACAGTTTTTATATAAGTTTTTGTTCTGGGGCTTTTTTGTGGGTTTTGGTGGGTTGTTTGGGGTTTTTTTAATCTCTAACAGGAGATTTTTGAATGCTTCCACTCAATTTTATAAAGGAAACAGATTAAAGATAGCTAATATTCATCTCCCAGTGTTGTTAGTAGATTTTCTGATGTATCAAGGGCTCACTACATGAATTTGATTGCATAATCACAGTTTTCCATAGAAACTTAACAGTCCCATTTGAATCAATCATGTTCATTCTAAGCTTCTTAACATTAGGCTTGCACTGACTTCCAGCCCACTCCATAAATGTTTTCTCAATAAGATTATAACAGAAGGGTGGGATGTTCCAGTGGATGTAATTAGCTTCCCTTCTCTTCTACACCAACCTAAACCAAAATTCACTCCATTTTGACTAAGTGAAATACATTCAGGTAAAATAGGAAAAAAATCATGCCAGTGTTAATTATTGTCATTGTCAAAGTCTGGAGTGCAAGAATTCATTGTAAATTCCAATTTGCCTTCTGAGAACTGTGGCAATATCCTCACTGATCTTAGGATAACTAGGCCTGAGATCCCATTTTTTTGAATCTTTTTAAAGGATTCATGATAAATTCACTAGCAGTATGTTCTATATGTCTCAAATCTGATTTATTATAAAAGCTTTGAGATTAGAAAGCTTTGAGATGTTTATCAGGTGACACAGACTAAGTCCTATTGATAACTCTTTTTCATCTATTATTAGGACAGGGTAAATACATGAAGAGCAAAAAAAAGAAATACAGAAATGAATAAATGCATGCTTAGCAGTACAAATATTAATTGGTTCTTTACCTCTAAGTTAAATATTGCTCAACATTTATTGCTTTTAGGGCTGTATGCATAATTTCAGGAGAAATATTCTCATGAGTACAATAAAATTGCCTTGACAATATGCTTAAAAGTCATAAATTGGCTGCTTTCCTGAAGTTATATAGATCTTTCTGTCACATAAATTAAATACATTTTTCACAAAATTACAATTTTAATTTGAAATTATCATGGGAATTGATGGTGTAATTTTTTTTAATAAATTAAAAATTAACCATACTGCTTCATACATTGTAAAATTCCTTACTATTCCTTAAGGACAAAAAGATTGGACAAAATTTTTTGGGGAATAATATAATACATAATTTTAGCTCTGGTATTTATGTTAATTAATAAGAGTTACTTTTCAGAAACTTCTTGGCTTATTCATTCATGAATACTCCGAGTATGAATATCCTATCCTGTTAAAGAGTTGCAAACAACGTGCGACAGCTCTGGATTCAATGAACTTGCTGATTTTTCAGTGAAACTGTTCTATTGAATTGCAATTCATAAACAGCTTAGGAGTTTCAAGCTCTCCAATCTGCTGAAAATATCCCAAAACAACCAGATATGCTGTGACAGGGAAAGGCCGTATAACAAGAACTTATGATTTGGTTCCTATAACCAGACACAGTAACACATCGAAACCCACAGCCTAACTCTAGATATACTGCACAACTTTGTTTGACAAGAAAAATCCACAGAGAAGACAAGAAAAGACCCATGTGGTTTTCAAGCAATTACAGTCCATATGCAAAAATATAGCAGGGATCTCAAATTATCTATGGCGATGAAAAAATGTTGTCTTTGGTCACTGCTGTAGATCTTCAGCCTAGATAATGATATAGTGCAGGGGAGAGGCTAAAACAGAAATCACCAGGTAACACCACAAAGAAAATGCATGGCCAATAATAATGATAAATAAAATCTAGCGCCCAGGAGGGAGAGGCAATCCATTTTTGATAACATCTTCCTTTAACTTAAAGAAGTGCATGGAGCATGCAGACATGAATTCAACAGGCAGATTTACAAATGAATCACATATGGGTAAAGGCTAAACTGTCAGTCACAGTTAAAATTTGACAAGAGTAACTCTCCTCCTCATCTCCCATGGCTCCGGTCCAGTAGGACAGTTGATCATGTGCTTAATCGCGGGATTTGCAGAGCATGTTGAAGTGCTTAGAACCAAATGCAGGAGCTAGACACAACTCCCATGTTACTCTCCCTTTCTCCAGACCAGGTTGAACAGAAGGAAGGAGATATTGAGTTGTGAGATGTTTAATTTTACCTTGCAACAATACACCATGGCTTGTACAGGTCAGCACAGGCAGGGTGATGGTGTGACCCAGAGATCACAAGGTTGTCACCCAGCAACGTAACTGCTCTTTGTGGAGATGCAGCGAAGGTTTTAAACAACACAGCTGGCACATGCATTTAAATGTTCAATGCAGTGTCTACAGCAACCCTCCCACAGCTTCTCTGACTTCCCACAAACCCTGACAGCTGTTTGTGTGAAGCCCTGGGGGGTGACTTAGCTTGTGTGATTTCAGGTAAGAAATTGTCACCTCTGATTCACAGGCCACACCACACACTCCCTACTACTTAGCAAGAGAGCACTGGTTATCACCTGGTGAGCAGGGCTGGTCTTCAGAGAGGCAGCAACAGCTCAGTGCTCTCTGCAAGAGGGGGCACTGAACTCATCCCAGTTTAGAGCTTCCCACAACTCACATGAATTGGAAGTCAATTTACCATGTGCCATGTGAATGGATTCTCCCTTCTGGTGAAAACCAGATACTTGGCTCTCATGTCAGCTTTATTGGGACATATATTCATAGCATAATGACAGAGAAAAATCAGTGTATCACTCTGCACAAAGATGGGACAAAAAGCCAAGTAATCACACTTACTATGCAAGAGTAAATAAAGTGTGTAAAGCAGTAATTTTGATTGTGAAATCTTTGTAAACATACTAGAAAAGCGAGAAAAGAAGATCAAAACTCCTGCAATTACACTTTTATCATGAGACTACTGATTTTGTCAGGAATTCCCTCTCCAAACACCCCTCTTCAACCAGGAGAGGAGGTCTTCCAGTTCTTATCCTTGCCAAGACAACGACCCATAGACACGACTGTCAGGCTAATACTTCCAGTTATCCTCTAGAAAACAATAACTTATATTCTTAGTTGGAGTTCCCATTTATCAGTTTTTTAGAAAGAGCCAGGTAGTAGAAATCAGTTGATTTGTTTCCTCTTATCCCTGTGAGTGCCACCAAAGGTCATGAGGTGCCAGGCGTGTGCAGAGAACCTGTCTGAAAGGAAACCATTGCTGTGTATTGTAAAAACAATTAGTGATTGAAATTAGCTGGTGTCTCTGCCTAAGCATAACACTTACAAGCTGCTGGAATTAATCTCTCTTTTACCTCTTTTTCCAGTGCCACCCAAAGAGCAGACAAGTTTCTCAGAGCAAAGTTCAGATATAACATTTTACCAGTAGAAAAACTGAGTTGAATGTTTCCTGCCTTCTCCCATGCTCATGACCACATGTTCATTACCACTCTCTGAGCCTTCTGGAGCAGCTCATGTCACTGATGCAGCCCAACCACCCTCTCACCACACTGAGTGGGCAGTACAGGAAGAAATCTCAGTGCTCAGGAGCAGCTTTGCTGCTGAACTGTACAGAGGATTACCCAGTAGTAGTTTGGGGTTTCCTAAATTAGTACCATGAGTAATTCTATCAGGATCAGGCAACAAAATGGATCCAATCCAAAATCCAATCCAACTCACTTCAGCAGCAAATTACATCTAAATTTTAGATGCCATTTGAGCCAGTCCTTCTAAAATAAATCCCATATATAGCTAGGGGGGAAGCTAGGTGCCTTTGAGAGCCTCCTGAGGGACAGGCTAAATTGGGCAGGCATGATCTCCCTCTGGAGTTGCTTTTCTAGGCATTTATCTCTCCCTATTGAACATGAAGGGAATTTAGGCACTTAATTTAAGAGAACTAGTTCACTCTGTGCTCAAAACATAGGTGCTAATTAGCTGCCCATGCCTGAATGGAAACCCTCCCAATTTAGAGTCTAAATAATTTATCTTAAAGACTAACATTATATTATGCCCTAGTAAAATTTTTAAAAATAAATAAACCAGCATGCTTTGTGCACTGCAAACAGATCAAGATCAGGAATGCAGTAAGAGAGGATGTAAAATGGGATGGAAGGACCATACCTTAGTTGGTGCTAAATGACCTTTGATTTGCATATTTTGAAGCAGTGGGGCTGATACCAGACGCTTTTGTCTCTTCCAGTATCTCTCCCAAAGCACTCAAAAGCCCCCCTTTTTATGATTTATGGAATGAAAAATTACAGTAGCAGTAGTGGGATAAGAAAACCACCTTTTTCTGCTGTGCTGTTCCCAGAAGACTCATTTGAATTTAGGAGTATCTTATACTATGGATGAGTGTTGGTAGTAGGGAATATCAGCCTCCACAGATTTCACATATCCCTCAATTAAAGGAGTGTGTGGGTTTCTTCTTTAATTAAAGTGAATCGTATAGAGGGAATCTAAGTTCCTAGAGACACTATGAGAATTTATGGCACCCACTGGCTAAATTACTGCTGAGATACTCCCCTTTTCCCAGGCTGAGTCTGCACCACTTGACGTGTGTACAGATATTGGGCACATAAATCTGATATGGGATCAGCCGCCTGGCTCCTGGCCCCAGTGGTGCTTCTGCAACACCCAGGGATGCTGGGTGACTTGCCTAATTTCACTTTGCTTCCCTCATCTGCAACACAGAGATAATATTCTTTACCTCTGTGGTGGTGTCAGGCTTCATTCATGAATGTTTTAAGACAACCTATGATTTTCAACCTGAAAGGTGCCTGAGAACCATAAATTATTGGTTTAATATAGATCATAGTTTTCACCTCATAAATCTTTTATGCACTACTCCCAATTCTTGCCTGATATAACTCTAATAACTTGAGCAGTATTAAGCGAGGGATAAATTTGGTACAGTATATGAGGCAGCAAATTCCAGGTGTGAGACCAAGGGCTTAACTGGCATTTCTTACAGAGTAATGTTGCAAACCTACCTCACTGCCCACTTCTCTACAGAAAAAAATACCATGTCATGGCACTCTAACTTATTAATTCATCATTAAATGTCTGCTTCACATCAAAATAGTATTTTTCTAATATTTTCTATTGCTATACATATGTAGTTTGTGTTTATTGAGAATTAGTAGACTTTGTCATGTTTTCACAATCTGTTTTGACAAAAATATTTGAGTTGAAAGCAGGTTTTTTTCAGGGGAAAAAACCTTTCAATAGGGCATTCCTACAGCTTCTAGTCCTTAGCCATGGGAGCATAGGACACAGGACTAGGAGGGATCCTGTGGGTCACAGACACACAAAGAGTCATGTAGAAGCCTTGGCAAAAGTCATTTTAAATAGGTGGGCATTTTATCCCCCTGAATAAGAAAAAAATACTGTTCATACAGTTCACTGTTGTGATAGTTCAGTTCTTTTAATTCCCAGACCAGATGTTCTCATGCCCAGATTAGAATTCTGTCATTGGGACAACATATCTCTGTAACTGAAATAATTTTGCTCCTCCAATGTCATCTGACCACTGTCCCTTTATTTGTACATGAAGAAAAACTATTTTCCTACCCAATCTTCTTTTTGTTAGTCTAAGTGAGCCAAACTCTTTTAGTCTTCCTTTAAAATGTATTAAATCTAATGAACATAATAAAGAAAATTCTAAGGACACGATAACCATCTTTGAAAAGGAAAAAAATTATCAGACCTCATACTTCAGTCTGACCTTGGTAAAATTCAGATCTTTAAGTCTTGTGTCCTTCCCCTCCATGACTCTGATTCTTAAGATTATTTCTGGTCTTCCCAGAGTTTATCCTCTGACATCTGCAGCAGGTTTGGGCAATAAACTGCCTTTCCAGTTGGTCTTCAGATTTTCTATTCTTCACTGCCTGCAATGAGTGATTTTGGATACTTTGGTTCTCATAATCTTTCTTCATTTCATCCTTCCCTCATTCTTTCCTATTAAAGAAAATTTCTATGGAATGTAATGGGAAGTTTAATAAGCATCTGAATCCAATGTGATAATGCACCCTATTGATAGTCTTATAGATACAGAAACAGAGTATTTCCTATGAAGTGGTTATATTTTCACTGATTCCTACAGAACCTCTTCTTTCTTCTCTCCTGTCCCTCTCCAAATGGTCTAGGACTTTTCTTTATGCTGTGTAAATGAAAAAAGAAAAATATATACAGCAACTTTTGCTGATATCGGGATAAAATTTTAAAATACTAAAAGTAGTTTGGAAAAGACTCAACTCTTAACTTAAGGCATCCACATGTTTTTCAAAATACTCCTGAGTAAGGACTATCGCCAAATCATAAAAAGAAAAATTAGGTCTGATTAAGTTCTAAATATCATAATTAGGTAAATTTGTTGACCTGGGGATAATGAAAAACAAAGGTGTGCAGCTGATATAAATGCAATCTCCAATCAAACACTGAGATTTACCAAATTAAGCAGGTGCCTCCTGTGCATGGAATGAGACAGCAACCTGGACAAGCAATCCAGAGTTAAACCCCCCATGATTAATTCCCTGGTGAGGTGCATCTGCAGTCTGGGTTTAGCACATGTACATTTGGAGTTTGGGACAGCATCACTGCCAGATTTCTAAATTCAGATCCCACATTGGCACGTTGTGCTGCACTCAGCTGGGCAGGCAATCACTCATCTGTCTTCCATGGTGCTCATGGAAACTGGTGCTTCAGTGCAAAACTCTGAGGTTCTGGGCACATACATTTGTGCACACACAGCAAGTCAGTGTTAGATATCAGCTTAAATGTTTGATCCATCAAAACAGTGGGCTTGTTATTTCAAGAGCTCCAGTATTTTGCTGCAGCTTTGCCATGCAGAAATCAAGTACTGAACAACAGTGAATCTAATCTGGTTTGCTGTAATAACTTTAGAGATAATCCTGCTGCTGGAGCAGCTCAGGGCCAGTACTTAACAAATATGAGGATGAGTAAATACTGGTTTTGGCCAGTTTTAGTCCATGTTAGCATCCTAAATTTAAAAATTCAAACATATCTGAGAGAAAATTTTGAAAATCCAACAATGGAAAAAGAGTTAGAACAGAAGGTTGAGAAGAAGATGGAGAGGATAAAATAAAGCTGAAAGAGCTCCAGACAAAAGCAACAGTGGGAAAACATTTCTTCAGATAAAGAAATTAAGATAGTAAGATAAAGTAAGCACAGGGCACATCATCAGACAGCCCTCCAGCTTTGCTTAGGTCTTGATCCTCTAATCAGAGATAGCAAAAAAGGAGACTTTTATTTCTGAGGCTTGTACAGTTTTATCTTTTTAATTCCTAATACATTAAATAGCCTGTGATACAGAGATTTCTGCTAGGTAGCAGAACACCAGTGCATTCATCCAACTCAAAATGGAAAACTGCTCATGCATATAAAAGTGTTTTATGAATCTTCCCACAGTCAGAACTCATGCAAGAAGTTCATACACTCACCAGGCTCCATCCACTGTCATTCACATGTCATTGTATGGCAGAGAAGTGTTTCCTGTCTCAGCAGGTTATTGTTTAATGGGCTAATGCTTATTTGCAAGATGAAATGCTATTGTGGAAGTTCTGCGGGGAAGCATGTTACTTGTGGGAAAAAAAAGGCCACTTCCAAAAAAACCTCAAAAAAACCCTGCTTAGCCTCCTGGTGATAGAGAAGGGCAACTTCACCATGGATTTGAAGGGAACTGTATCAGACCTGTAACTTTAGCCCTATAAGCAATAGTATGCAATAACTGCTAAGGAAAAATCATCTTGCTGCTTTATTTTTTGTGTGATTTATTAAACTGAAGTATAATTTTGCCCCAGAAGAGTAACTAAACTTTTTTTTTTTCTAATCCCAGTGCTATTTGTGCATTGTCTAATTGAAATATCTAACTCTCACAATTAAAAATAAAGCACATGATATTGTGAGAATATGTTTTATTTCTGTAAATTCTGCATCCCAAAAACACTCTGTGACCTGGGGTTCTTTGTTGCTAGCTGGTGAATGAGCAACAGGAGAGCAGACCCCTCCTGAGCCCCTCCATTGATGACTTTCTCTGTGAAACTAAGCCAGAAGCTGTTGCGAGACCTGTAACATCGAATACGGCAGGTAAACAACATTTTTTACTATCCTTCACTAGAGAAAAATACTTCTAGTTGTAGCTTAATTACAGCATATTTTTGTCAGGTGATTTCTTGGTTTGTTACTGTGTGCACAAAGTCACAAGCTGTCATTAAATTATAATTGCCTGACCTGTTAGAAGAAAAACTTTGTTCATTTCATTTTATTAGGGGAAATCCGATGTGATTCAAATCACATCAATTCTAGCAGATCTTTGGGGCTGAAATTAATGCAATTTGTTTAAGTCTCATAGGACAAGTATATGAGTTTGAATCAGTTCTCTGTATTTGGTTTTGCAAAATTTTAACCTATGGGAAAAGCCATATTTAGTCTGGTTTTAATCAAACACATTCCTTACGCTAGAAAAACTTTTTTAAAATGAAATATTGGATGATATGTTTAAGAGAAACAGGGGGCTGAGATCCAGGCTGAGATCAGACACATTAGTGGAAGAATTATCTCCTTATTATTTCCTTTGTGTTGCAATGAGGTAGTGAAGACAGTAATAAAAACTGCGAGTGAATCCCAAAACCCTTTTGAATTATACTGAATTCTATTTGAATTATATTGCTCTTTGGAAGTATCTTTAGAAATTAACCCACTCCTACTCAGTGCAAAGGGAATCGATGCTGTTGAGCAGATCAGCTGAGAGACAATAATATCAGCACAGCACTGTTGGGGTCTCTTGCTGTCTCATACAAGGACTTGGCTTGTTAGAAGCCATTTAATTAAAACCTATATACATGCAAATTATTAAATGAATAATTGACAGCTGAGTGATTATCTTGACATCTAATTAATATGTCTAAAGCAGCATGCAAGTTCTAGTAACAAAAGCTGAAATACTGAATTAATGACAATACTAAGTAATATTTTGTCCCTTTAAAAAATATAGCTGAAGATATCATAGAAATTAATAAAACTATTTCAGATGTTTAAGAATGTGTTTGTTTTAAAATGTACCTGTAAATTTTACACCTGCCTTGAATACCTATCAGAGTGGGGTGGGGGTGTTAATTAGATTTTTTTAATAATAAAATTAAAAATTACTCTATGAAGATTGATGAAATTCAGTAATTTCCAAGAAAACAGATAAAGCACTGCAAGAGATAATGCAAACTGATTTCACAAAAACACCTGCCCTGTAACATGATGATAAAGAAGGAGTTTTTCTACCTTTTACATGCTAAAGAATTGTGAATATTACCCTTTAGGCAAATTTTAAAAGAAGAGCTGAAATTGAACGTTCCTTTCATACTGATACAGTCTTTAATAGAAATGGCATTAGACTTTATATTCAGTATTTATGGCCCACAGGACAAACACCAACAGTAGAAACCATTAATAAAATCTTCATTCCTTTATGACCCTGGAGCTGTCTGCTCCAGCTGTTCCCGAATGGATTGTGACACAGCAGCACTGCCCTAAGCAGCTTTATCAGGACTTAAATCATAAGATTAAACCAAATCTTATCTAAAACCTCAATTGAACAGGGAACCCTCACAAAAGAGGGCTTCCCCTCTGAAGGCCCCAGCCAAAAGACTTCAGATGTCTTTAAGATTTTCAGAGGAAAAGCCTTTTTTGCAAATCCACTAAACTGCATTCAGTTAAGCACTTGAAATCCTCAGGCATAGTTTAATATGTACCAGTCATCATCTTTAGCCAGGAAATACCCACCTACTCTAGCCAAATGCAAACACATCAGTAATTTTTTTTCCCCAATTTAAAAAAAAAAAAATCTTAAAAAGCAAGTTATTTGAATTAAAACAACATTGAATTTTAACATCTTGTCTCTAAGTATTATCAACAGGTCTGGATCTCTTGGATCTCAGTGAACCTGTCTTACAAAACCAAAACAAAGCAAAGAAATCAGAGAATCCTTCAAGAAGTGAAGGCTTAAAAGCTTCAACCCACAGAAAGAAGACAGAGAATCCTGACCTGATCAGTGTGGATTCTGAGCAGAAAGTCCAGGCTGTCAGAGTTGCAGACAAATCTTCTCTAGATTTAGGTAAGAGTGTAGCTATTTTATCAGTGCTCCATAGCCCTGCTTAGCACAAGTTTCTCCTGGCTGCTATCACAAAATAATGAGCCAGAATTTTTCTTGACCACATCTCAGAGGTATAACCTTTGCTCCCCATTACAAACTACTTGAAGCACTTTAAACCTTAAACAGTGTGAACAGATTTTGCATTTTGCCTTTGCCATTATACCTATTAAGTTGTCACTAAGTGTGCTAATAAAGTTTTGAAATTTCTTTGGAAAAAGGAATTTAGTCAGGGTGTGTAAAATGGTAGAAAAATCTGTAGGGGGATGATGAGAAATTGGTAAAGGACACAAATGAGAAACAGCCCATACTGTTGTCCTTTCAGAACTGCAGGTGTCAGAAACACACATTTATATTTATAAATACTGCATTACCAATGCATAGGAGAGAAAAAAATCTATTCTTGACAAGAGAGACATATTCATACAGACTGAAAAAAAAAATCCCCAAAACAACTCAATATCCTGCCAAGCCTGATCTATTGACAAGCTTTGGAAAACGTGAATTTGATTTAGTTCTATCCAAACTAAATTACTTGCAGTGCAACTGAGAAATTTGCAAGGTAAATGTAATTTATACCAAGGCAGCGAATTTTCCATTCATCAGTACAGAAATTCTTTTAGAGACCTTTATCTTCAAACAGGAGCTTAACATCTGATCTTTGCAAAGTGAGTCTGACACAACTGAATAACTTCAGTTGCCTACACAGCCATTTTTACATTTTAGTCTCTAAAAGTTTCATTTATACAATTTGTCTAAATTACACACAAATCACTGATTTTAAGTCAAGACCTACACTGACATTCTGACCATGAATGCTGGCAGATTTAGAAAAATGTTGTGAATTTCCAAATATTTTCACACCATATCAATTAGAAAGGTGTACAATATTTCTGTATGTTAGACCTTTATTAAAATACAGGCTTTTGTGGCGTTATTTTCTCTATAACACACATTTAACAGAGGAGATAAAAATTTCAGCAGTAGTTTCTTTAAAATATTCATATTTTTCTATTATTTATTTTTCAGTTGATATTCAGACACAGATAGAGAAATGGGATGATGTCAGTTTTCATGGAGACAAGAGTAGCAAGGTCCAGCCTTCTGCAGAGAGAACATCATCATCATCCAGAGCTCCATCAAAAGAGATTTTATGGTACACCTTTTTGCTTTCCTTAAAAAAAATATTTCAGACCAGATTTCTTAATTCACAGAAATGCTTGCTTGATAACAAATCATATTCTTAAACATGTTATGATTACATTAAATGTGTTCAGGAACATATTTTAGTCAGTGTATCATAAGCAAATGCACTATAAAATGCCATTTTGCCAGCAATTTTTAATGTTGTGGAAAGTAGTGGATGCAATTAATTAATAAATGTTGGTAAGAATTCTACAGAGACATGCAGTGAAATCCTTTATTGTGGTGATTGATTTTAGACGCCAGCTGAGGCACAGTCTTATGTCTTTCTCTAGCTTCAATTTCCCAGTCTATGAAATACAAGAGCAAGAACACAAAGAAGGTTCCAGGTACTTTTGAGAACTTCAAAAGTTAAATAATTCTTGAAAGAAATAACCTAATTAATCATTGTGTGCTTATGAACCTGAAAGACATAGGGCAGCATGTCCTAGTGCTGAGTGTGTAAATGCATTATTTCTAGGTCCACAGAAAACAGATCACAGTCTGAGCTGACTAATGTCAAGAGTGCCTTGGACTCTGATTCAGCATCAGAATTAGAACTTGCACCTGCAATACAGGTAAGAGGATTTGGTAGATTTATTAACAATAAAAGGCAAGGAGGAACTTCCCACTGGCTAATCATTGACATTCTGGGAGAATTATTCAAGGGATATTTTCAGGATCATCAAGTAGAATATCTTCACACATGTCTGAAATGAATAGGTTGTGAAATTAAATATGTCAGCACCTGAAACTTTCAGAGTTTAATACTGCAGGGAACTGAGACCTTCCTGTACCGAGGAAAAAACTTCAAACTACAGTTTACAGCACCATCTTTTTTTATCTCCCTCCAGTTCTGAAATTCAGACTTCTGGTGGTTCCCTACTCATGTTAAATATCTGTCCTTTAGATCACTTGGCCAGGCAGGAATCCCGAGAAGTGGGAAATTGCTAAGGAAAACAGGAAGCAATCATTGCACCAATGTTCATTAGCAGTTTATCTCCACAGGTGGGGGAGCAGTATGGTCACAGGACTTTTTCCTGCTGGAAAAGGAACTCTAATACGGAGGGCTCTGGGCTAAAGGTTTGTAGATTTGCCCAATTCCACTGTTGTATTGTGTCTTGGACAGGTCTTGTTGGAAATGATTACTGAGGTTTGCATGTATGTATACACATATAGGTAGAGATATTTATATATGCATTCTGATAGATCAGGTTGTTCACACACCTTCTCTGCTGCTTCCTTCTTTTTAACTGAAAGATTTCAGCCATTGCCACTGGAAGGGGGAAGAGAGAGTTTTCTGGTGGATTAGCTTTTAGTTGAAAATAATTTTCTCACCTTCTACAGCTACATTTAGGCCCAGACTTCAAAAACTTTCTGTCAGATAGAAAATCTGGAAATTAATGAAAAATAATAGCCTCATTTGAAAATGGAAAAATGAGACACTAATTGTCAAATGTATATCCTGAGATTACCAACCCTTTTGTTTTTGCAGAAAGTGGAAATAGAACACAGGTGTCAGATCCATTTTGGGATTTTTCTTAGGAAAAGAATGTCCTTCACTTCCCTGCCATCTCTGCATTCCAAATAGGGGATTTTTTCCCCTCTGGAAAGCCAACACTAGTTGTAATGCATGATATCTTTCCTTTCTCTGCAATAGATTTGTACATTTTAGTAATGGAAAAGATCTATTACACAATGCCATCCACTTGGAATGGATGGTGTGTTCTCACATGCTTTGTCCACCTCTGACCCTGTTTTAGGAAGCTGTTCCTCAGCCCAATAGATCCAAATTCCAGGACATTTGTACTCAACCAAGATGTGTGTAAGTCAAGTAGACAGTCACAGGATTTAAATGCTGTGGCTTTCTGTAAAAGCAATTACAAATGCAGTATATCTCTACTTTATATGATCTATTTCCTTTTTATCTTCCACTAGAATAACTGCAGAGGCAAAAATCCATATTTTTCACTCAGTTTTAAGTTCAGACAGTTGAGGCTCCATATTGTTTTGTAAAATGATACTTCAAAATAAAAAACCATGACGTTGAATAAGCTAAAATAAAAAAAAAATAAAAAAATGCAGAGACTAAATTTCTTATCTGTTGTCTTGGTACATTTCATGTTTTGTTTTGTTTTGTCATAACCCGTTTGCTTCAAACTTGTTTGAGCAACAAAATGTTAAATTGATAATTATTAATGCAGAGAAATGACCTGAAATGAGAATGTGTTCTTATTCTAGGTAGGTTACTTGGAAATGTGGTTTTGTTCACTGCCTGCTTCATCCTGCTCGTACTTGGACTGTCAAAGTTGTCAGCTCCCAACACAGGCTCATCTGTCTTGACCGAGTTCTTAATCTGCTTGCAAAAGAAATCACGTTAGGGCTTTTATCAAAGCATATGTTTCCATACTTTGTCCTCTATAGGTCTTGTCTATCTCATTTAAGGGTAACCTTTGCAAATGCAACATATTCTACCATACCCTGAAGATTTCATCTTGTCAAACTTGCTGCAGTTTTCCATCAGCAGTTTCCCAATCACCTCATCACTCATCTTTGACATGTTAGATTTAGCTCCTCAAAGTGAAATGCTAAGCAACTAGGTCATATTTTCATTAAAATTATGCAATCTTCTTAACAAAATCCTGTGTTTACCAGCACTTGTGCCAATACAAAATCCAAAAGACAAGCTTTGAACTAGGAAGGGAGAAACATGTTGGAAGGCTGTAATGGGCAATGATCACTGGTGGCTGTCACTGGATGTGGCTGTCTTGTTTCTCAGCATTTACTCACATCATATTTTACATATTATTAACTCTTAAACTGCATTGGCACAAAGTATCCTCCTTCTTTCTTTTATCTGCCATTCTGAAAAGTTCCTTGTTATTGGTACTGAGATATCCTACAGTGTTGGGGAGAGTGGGGGATTTTGAAGGTTTATTTTTAATCTTAAAATTATAAACTGCAGAGGGAGATAATATGTTCCATTGTCTATGCATAAATTCTGCTCATGTTTTAACTCTTTAAATATTTTCCTGGGCATTTTAAATATTTCATTGCTCACACAGTGTATAGAAAATCCCTGACATGCTAAAAATCTGTACCAAATTCTAATATGTCAGTGCTCTTAGACAGAGGTGTAGTGTATATCTTGTAAAACTTAGAAATCTTCAGTTTGAGGCAACAATATTTAGAATGTGAAATTAATTCCCCACTTCTCCCAAATAGTTACAGAAAGACTAATGGCCCTAAGTTTCCTTGGATGTGCTACTTAATCTAAGGAAATGAAGAGTTACAAGGGACAAATTTAGCTCATTATTTGAAGACTTGATCAACAGTTAAGACTGTCATTTAAGCCTCTCACCAACAGTTAAGGTCCAACAGCAGATAAGGAGAATACAAGTGCAGGAAAGTGTGTGCAGATTCATTGGAATGGAAGGTTTTGTCCTTGAACACAGAAGCCACAATCAACCACAGCACCTCCATTGTAGAGAGGTGAGAATATCAAACCACAGTGTCCAGTGTCCAGCCTTGGACACAACCTGACCCACCTGGGTGGGGCTCCCTTGGGAAGGCAGCTGCAGAGTCCCACCCCATCTGTGGAGTTCTGCAGTGCTGGCACTCCACTCCCATCCCCTGTCTCCCTGGACAAGCCAAAAGCACCAAGTTTGGGGCTTTTCATTTCTGGGTGTCACAACCCACAGTATGACTCTGCATTATCTGTATGCAAATGCAGCTTATGTGGCTTTGGTTAATGATCTTTTCCCCTCCTGCTGTTCATTTAATGGAGGAGAAAGTGTGTTTCTGTGGGGATGATATGGGGACAGTCATGTGGCAGAGGAGGTGCCTCTGTGCTTCTTGTCCTCTTCCCCCTCACCTCTGTGCTGCCCCTGGAAGCTCACTCTGCCCTTTGGCAGTACAGCTCAGTCTGAACATCCTCATTTACAGGATTGTCCTTGACCTAAGGAATGGCAGTCACTGGAAACAAATGGGTAAAAAGAGGAAGTAATCAAATGGTTTGCAGGAGCCAACTCATAAATAATGAAAAGGCCAGGAACATAATTATAGCCTACCAATAGAGTCCTGTGTCAAGAAAAACAAATTTAATTCCTTGATCAGATTACAGGTCGAGTTGATAAATGTTGGTGTGTGATATTCTACAAGAGTTTTGAATTAATATGTCATATTCTGATTGTAAAGTTGGCACCACACAATGTGAATAAAGCAGTTGTTAAACAGATTAAAACTGGCCAACCTGAGGTCTCAGGAGAAGTAGTTATTTATTAGGAGATGTAATCTCTTAGGGATTGTTCTGGGATTCCAAAGAGAAACAATGTTCTTATTGATCTGAAAACAAACATGCAAGCCAATTCCTCAGAAAATTTCCATATGATGCAACAGTGGAATCAAAAAAATGAAAAGAAGGGATATGTAAAAAGGAACTGGTGATCAAGGCATCTGTATAAATATGTATTAAAGTACAGTCCCTTGGAAGATCACACATTTCAGAGCAAGAATGCAGGCTCCACTTACAACACTATTTTGGAAAGCAATTTGAAACAGGAGTGTTCCCTGTGCGGTGCTGGGGGAAGAGGAGTGTGTAGAAGCAAACATAATTATTGGGAGACAGGAGATCACCTGATTTCTGCATAGAGAAGCAGCAAGACAGGTGCTGGAATGAAGGGTTCACTTTGTTTTGTATGTATGGCTGTAAAAAATTAAGAGAGAGAGTAAAAGTGACACAAAAATGTTAAAATCTGAAGGTTTCATATTGAGAATATTGACTATTGTGATGCTTTTATATTATTAAATGTCTTTGTATCGCTGAAACCTGATTAAAAACATCAGTATCTTTCTACAGAGAAAATAAGGAGTATGAAAAAGTATGGAAATAAATAAGAAGTAATAGAGGAAAACTGAAATTAAAATTAATAAGAAAAACAAGGAGGGCAGGTGAATTGCAAACAAAGTGATGACATTAAGGTCTCTTGAGAACTTTAAATTAAACCCAAGCAGATCCCTCAAAGACGTTTATTCCAGACAATCTTAATTTATTCTCTGAAGAATGTCATTTTGGTTCCATGGTGTTGAGTGATGAATGCCATCATGTGATACACAGAATGATCTGAACCAGTTATCTCATCTGCCCTAAATTCTATTAATCAGTAAAAGAACTGGTTTATATATAGGACTGGGCTTTTGTTTGTCTTCAATGTTAAATTGAAATCTCTTCCTGGCCTCACCAAAGGAAAATACTGTTTTCCAAACATGGACCAGAGACAGAAGATGTGAAAGCAGAAGCAATAGATGCTCAGTGTGGACACTGGCTCACACTCTGAGTTTCCTGTCAGAGCAAAGTCCAGAGGCCAGCAAGGAGAACACTCACAGTGCTCACCACCACCATTTACTGCTCACAGAAATTGTGTTGTATTGTTGTTTTCTTTACCTTATGTGTTTCATCCACTCAATGTGCATTTCACTCATCACTCTCTAACTGAGAGACCAAAGCCTGAGGAGCAAAACAGAAAACCTAGGGCTCATTTGACAAATTAATGTCATCTATCTACAAAAAAAGCCATGTGTGTCCAGTCACAGAGAAATGTGTTTGTTCAGACATTACACGTGACATTTATGAGACCTCAGATACGTGTCAGATGTTCCATCCCAGCAGAGCCCATTCCAACATTTGCAGAGACAGCCCAATGAGTCTGATGTGATCAAAATTAGTCTTTTAGCAGTGTGGTTCACAGAAATTAAATATTACAAGTACAGTCATCAGAAATATAATCAGGGAAATTAATGCAATTGGAAGCATGGGCACACAAGTGGCTAATGAGTTTAACCTCTTGACAAACACTAGGGAAGGGATTAGCAGTCAGAGCTTTGCTTAGCAAGATTAGGCCACTTTGTGCTTTTTCTGACATCCTTAAATATTGTCTGGTTTTGTACAGTGCTTTTTGTTAAAAAAAAAAAAATTGTTTTTAGAAAAAGAACAGGGAAAAAGTTAATTTGTGCTTCCAGTGGGATTGACCAACAGTATGGTACATAAGAGAAGTGCTGATTGTGAAATGTAAAATTCCAGTGGAATCCAGGGCAAACCTGGCTCTTCAGTGTGATCCCAAAAGAAAACCTGAAAGAAAACCACAAAATGTGCAGGGAAAAAAAATGTTTTCTTGCTGGATTGTAGTCAGTGGAATGCATTCCCACAGTCATAATGCAGAAGGAACAAGGAAGGTAAAAGTCTTATACAAAATAGTCAGCTCTGTCCTTTTGTAGTCCAACCCTTGCATTGCCTTTTCTCAGATGTCTCTTTATCTTTCACACATCTTGAGGGAAAAGAAAAATCTGGAAGAGATAAATTACTCTGCTTCCCATGAAAAGTGGTCTCTGCTACAGTGTAAGAGAATTCAGAGGAATTCATGCAAGGAAACAAGTAGTTTTCCCCAAGAAAAAGGCCATTTGGGGCTCTACACAATTAAGAAAATAACTCAGAAGTGTGACAGAGAGTCTATCATCCCTTTCTGATTTATTCTTTTATTTTTTTAGGCACGGTCAAGTAAGGAGCAGCGTTGGGGAACACCTCTTCTCTCCAGAAATCACTCCTTGGAGGAGGAATTTGAAAGAGCAAAGGCAGCTGTTGAGGTATTATTTCATTTACTATTTTCATTTTCAGCTGATGTTCTACAGATTTCTTTTCTTATCTTGCAGCACAAGCAGAGGTAAAAAAGTTGGAATTGGATTATTTGAAGCAAAAAAAAATGCAATTCATGGAGCTATTAATTTAAAATAGCAGCTTGTCTCTTTAAAAGAAGGAAATCCAAAAGCCTTAGCTAAAAAAAAAATAGAGAAAACAATTTTTAAGCTGGATTTTTATTGCTAGATCAAATGGGTAGATGCTCTATGAATGTTATTCATATTCATTCATTATTATAAACATTCATATGCTAATTCCAAACCACAGTAAAAGAGGGAAACATTTATCCCCAGCAATTGTGTGCCATCAGTTCTTTGAGCCCAGACACAAACCAACACACTCCACTGTGAAACCAGAGCTCAGAATCACCAATGAACAGCACAATTACCTGGTGTAGAGCTGTACACAAGCACCAACTATGCACCATTTTTACATTTTTACAACTAGTGTCAGGATGCTAAGCACAGGAGTATTCTTGTTTCATGATAAATTTATTTGGTTTGAAATGATAAAGGTATTTGGATAGTTCTCCTATTGCACTTCTGGGGTTTTTTTTTCACTTACTTCTAAATTTCCAACATCTAAAACATCTCTTGGATGTTTTCCTATACCACTAGTCCAAACTGATCCTGTCTAGCCATAAAGTAAAATACAGGGTTTTTTAGCAGAACTCAACAAAAAATTAGATATAAGCATTGATCTGGAGCATCACAATCTTCTCAGGGGTTCCATGGGCAACCCTTCAAAATCCCATCACCACAAAGAGCCAAGACAGCTCCATTCCAGCAAGGACAGAATTTCAGGCTAAATTATGTAACAGCCACTGAAATGAGTTCTTAGGGTGCAGAGGATGAAGCTGTGAAACCAGTTCCTCAAAACGTTATTTTTAGCATGGACTGCAGGCTCATTAGTCTCCAAACCATCCAGAACACTATAGGAATGTTTGAGTTTAGATTTAAATTTTAGTCATGTATTTTAATACTCTTCTAACTCAAGTTTTATACCATTCTAATTCCAGGGTTGTCAGTTGAACTATACTAAATTAACATTGGTTGATGAGAAACAAAAATATGCCTAAATCTGATACTGGCTTCTAGCCAGAAAGAGAATTTCTTGTTGAAGTAATTTATCTGATTTGTAGGTTTTTTTCATGATATGCTATAGTAAGATGCAGGCTTTCTACCATGGTTTCTTGGGATTTTATTGCACACACACAAAAATCTGGTCTCAGCATACAAAGCTAAAATGGACACAATCAGTAAATTAGCTCTTTAATAAACTAAAGCACAGAAGGCATTTTTTCTTTCCAGATCAAATAAATTCTTCATAAACAACTGCTGGTGAGGCACAGGAGATGTTTTTGATGTCACACATCATACACATTTGCTCCTGGTAGGAAAGGAGGGATCTTGCTTTCAAATTGCCACTGCTTAAAATGCTTTAGATGTTCCCACTTGCACTGCAGGCTGATCCTCAGGGTGGGATGTGCTGTGCTGTGACCTGTGAAGGCAGCACAGGGAATCTGAGGCTGAACATCTTAGTGCTAGTGGTTGATGTCAGTACTCCTGCAATGCCAGAAACTTGTGTGATGGGGAGTTTCCAGACAGCAGGAAGAAAAATTAGTTGAGTCTAACAACAGATTACAAGACATTATTGAATTACTTTGTGGAGTAAAGGAGAATGTACCAAAACAAAACAAACCAACAAACAAACAAACAAACAAAAACGGAAAAAAAACCCATAAACCCCATAACCCCCCCCCCAAAAAAAACCCAAAACAACAAACAAACAAACAAACAAACAAAAACGAAAAAAAAACCCATAAACCCCATAACCCCCCCCCCAAAAAAAAAACCCCAAACAATAAACAAACAAACAAACAAAAACCTCAACCAATCCTGGGGACTAAAAAGTCGTTCTGAGGCAACAGAGACAGGTTGTTAAAATACTTTAAAGTAGTCTCAAAAATGGCTATTAAAAGGAATCAAATTAAATGTTTCCCCAACTGCAGCTGGCAGCCTTAAGTTATTCCTTCTGCTTGAAATAGAGCCTTGGACCAGGCAGTTAAAATGTAAAGGAAAGGATTCTTCAAGATCTTATAGAGCAGTTATTTCCATTTGCATATGAACAGAGCTGAATTTTCATCCTAGCTAAAATGAAATGGCAAGAAAACTGGAGTGGTTGAAATAAATAGGAGCCCATATCTGAAAGATTTGTGCTTTTTTAAGCAGAGAATAGATACAGGTCAAAAATTCACCTTTTAGGCTTTGGATGTTTCCATAATATTCTTTGATTGGAAAAGATCCAAGTGGAAAGATTAGCCAGAAAACTGATCAAGAAAAGGAAGTAAATCTCAGGTTCTTTGTGGCCTAGTTCAAAAGGAATTAATTAACAATTCAGTAAATGAAGACACCAAATTTTATCCTCCACCCAGTATTCACTTCAGAGCTTTGGGAATGGTTTTAAGATGTCAAACTTTGAGATTAATGAAGATTTGTGAGGTAATTCTTTCTTAAGAAGGTTTAAAGATGTCTATGCCATTGGGGAATCTTTTAAGGATAAAGTGGTGAGTAAAATAGCTTTTTTACTAGAGAGGGTCCAGATTCCCTTGCAGTGTTTGGGTGCTTGCAGACCACACTACCTTTTCTGTTATTCTGGAAATTTGATTTGATTTTTGCCTCATGATTTTTTGTCTCTATAATTTCTGAGTGCCATAAGAACTATGTTGTAACTCAATCTTTCTAATAATTAGCTGTTTCACCAAAAATTGGTACCTTTGAATTTAAAAAAAAAAATGCCAGGATGTGGATTCAGATCTATCCTGTACATATATTCCATTAAAACAATTTTTTCATCAACCACCATCCTACTGGTGATGAGTTAGAATAAACAGAAATAAAAGCAAGAAGGTGCAAAAGCTTCCAACTGAGAAGTGATGGAAAAAAGTCGGTTTGTTATTTTCTTATTCCACATTTCTCTGATTAAACTGCAGATGCCACACTGTTTTGTGAGCTTATGCAAAAGAAATTTTGAGCTGTCCTTCCCAGCATCATTTTATTTACAACACAATGTCACATGAACCATCTGCTGTATAATGTACTGCTTTGAAGCATCAGAGCATATTACAGCTAAATTATGTGACAATGGGAGGAAAAAGATGGGATTAATTTGTTCTAGCCTAGGAAAACACATTCCAGGACCATCAGCTTTGTGGTTCCCATGAGTACTGGTTGGAGTCCTTTCTGAACCTACAATATTCCTGTCTCACTATTTGGATATTTCTTTGGATGGGCCTAAAACTGGCCAAACCATATGTTAAATTAGGAACTAGGAACTTGAGTCATTCAGATGCATTTTATTTGATAGTCTTTCAAAACACAGTGGGAAGCTTTGCCCTGATAAACATTTTTTACCTCTAAACTTTAGTAAAATTTCAGATTTTGTTTCAAGATAACAGCTAAGGAAATCTTATCTAGCTAAGCACACGAGTTTAATTTACTGTGTCTTTCCCATAAAAGAGTATGGTAATGCAGTAATTCAGAGAACAATGACAGAACCTTTCTTATGCATTGGTCAATTAGGAATATTCCAAATTAAATTTTGGAAAATTAAAATTCTAAAAGTTATGACAATAGGTAAATTTATAAATATGTCCCCTGCCCCCTTTCATTGGATTATAGGAGATAAAGAGCCTGGAAGTATTTTGCCTCCCGTTTATTTAACTGCTTCAGCATATTTTTAAATACTAAGAGTAAAAATAGCCTCTTTGACAAAATGCAGAATTTTCTGCTTGGAAGCAGTCAGATGGTATGAACATTTTTCTTGGTTGTCATTCCTCATAACTGCTGCAGATGATCTGAGAATGTGTTAAATGTATTCAACTGGTCTGAAAACTTTTGGTTCATCCAAAGTACTTCACCAGCCTTAAGGTGGCAAAAACATTGAAATCAGGTTAATTGGCACCGGTGGTGCAGCAAATAGAGCTAAAATTAGATCTAGGAGCCTTGATCCAAAGCCAGGCTTTCAGAAAGGCTCAATATTAATTTAACCCTCCTACCACTGAAGTCAATGAAAAAATTGCTACTAATGACAGCTGAAATAGACTTAGAACTTCAGCAAAGACTGTAATATTTACAATATGTAAATGTCTGTCATATTTATTCTCTTCCTCAAGGACATTGAACTGCTCTGCTATTGACATTGGTACCACAGCATTGGGTCAGTGCCTGGTCCAGGTGCTCAGTGCAGATTTGCTGTAGCAGTTTCAGAAACCCCTCGTGCTGAATGTCCTCAGAGTGCTGTAGCCTGGCCCAAACAAGCAAATCTTTCCTTATTATTGCAAAATGACTGTTCGTCCTGTGTCCAAGCAGTGTAGGATGAGCTGAGAGAGATTATAGCAAAGCTGGTCTTCTCCTCATTGCATTTTCCCTCCTCCTTTGACTCTCTGTGGATGAACATTCAGGGTGGCTACTTGAGTGCACAGTAATTCACTGGCTTTTTACAGGGAGTGTAAACACTGTGAACTTCTGTGAGCATTATAAATATATAATCAAACAGCAGAATTTGAATTTACAACCTAAATCCACTTATATGCTTGCTTACTATCTGCAGAAATACGATTTGATGTTTCCATATCATTGATTCATAAGGAATTTTTGTGGGGAAAATGCAAGCAAAAAATCTAATAGAAATATCATACATTTATATAAAATTATTTCTACAAATTAATCTGGCTAAATAAGGCCATTGCTAATTAGTTTTCATCAGTTTTATTACTTTTAATCTGAAGGAAAGGGAAATTTCCACTTTTTTACCTCATGCTGAATCTCAAAATTACTGCTAGTTAAAGCATGATCACATAATTTTTATTTCAGCGCAGATTGGTGCTGAATGAGAAGCAGTTGATGGAGGCATCTGTTGAACAGGATTTTTTTAGGGATTCAACTGCCTCTGGTCATGGCTGATAATAGTTAAAGAGGGAATGATCTGATTCATTATCCCAGCCTTTTCAAACCTTAAATGGACGTTTCAGTACAATCTCACAGCTCTTTGTATGACTGTATTTTCTTCAAGTCTGGAATGAGAGCAAATTCTGAAGTGGTGTAACAGAGTGGTCAGGGGCAGTTCATTTCTGCTATCTGGAGTGAAATCTCCTCTCCAAGAGTGAATGATTCCCAATGTATTTCCTTTTCCACGGAGGAACATAGCAGATGCCTTTACAGATGAAATAATTGCATGATTCAGACAACCCTGTACTGAAGACTGAATTCAGAGAACCCTGAATTTCTTCCTGAATGGAAGACAGTACGCTTTCCTTTTCCCCAGCACCTAAGGAGGGTTACAGCAAGCCATGCAATCCCAGTCTAAGCTCTAATTTTCCAATCATGCCTGGCTGTGGAGCTGTACCAAAGTTGTCTGCCTTGTAACAAAGATTCACACAAAACTATCTGGACCAGTTCATAAAACCTTCAGTTAATATTGATTAGTGCCTCGCTCTCA
Source organism: Certhia americana (assembly GCA_018697195.1). NCBI lineage: Eukaryota > Metazoa > Chordata > Aves > Passeriformes > Certhiidae > Certhia > Certhia americana. Next base: position 10,438,288 of record CM031865.1, on the reverse strand, counting down.
AATGCTTCTGTCTAAATCTCAATGGATTTATTTGTGTTGTTGTCTTTGATAAAAATCAGCTGAGAAGCTGTGCCCCAGTGCTGTCAGTTCACTGAAACACTGGCCATGTCCTTGTAGGAACTGGAGAATTTTGGAAAGGCTTTAGTGCTCTGCAAGTACTCTGCTATGGTTCTCCTCTTCAAAGTCCCATGACTTTGTGTGGAGGATGAAAAAGTAGCACCTTAATTTGGATTCTCCCCTTCTATAATTCTATTTCTAATTCTTGGCATCATTTTCTAGTAGCCACAGTTGTTCCCTCCTTCTGGTTGTTGCTAATCTCATTCGTCGTCCTAGATCTCATCTGTTTTGCATAATTTCTGTTTACCTTGTATGTGCATTTTTCCCTCATCTTTGAGCTGAGTATTAATCTTACAGTATGATTTTATAATCTCACTAGCAGAGTATACAATGCAGTCTTAAGATTTCTCCACCATGTCAAAAACCCCAATTTGAATTACATCCCTTGTGCAAACACCCCTGTCTAAGCTTTGGCATTTCTCTTTCGCACAGCTGAAAATTATGCTGAATATACCAAAGTGAGCATGCTTGCTCTCTTTCAAACTGTTTTATCTATTGTTATTCTTTTGCATATGCACTTAGTTGATTTTTTTTTCTTTCTTTTCTTTGTCCAGGGACTTGCAGCATTAATTGCCTTCAAATTTTATGTAACAATTTGCTGTTAGCATCAATAAGATGCATTGTAAGCTGTTGCAAATCCTGCTTCAAATAGGACATACGCTGCCTCTGAGATAAAGAGTTTTCTGTTGATAAAATGCATTCCAATATATGAAATGAAATTTAATTATATGGAATTCCAAACAGGAGCTGTAGTGCTTTATCCATGTGGTTATTCATAGAACTAATACTGCTCAGCAAAATTGATACTCAGGACACTGGTAGAAAGAACTTCAAATGTTTGAAAAAAACCCCAACATTTATTTGAAAGTTTTGTTGTTCCTTTTCTCTTTTCCTCCTTTTCTCCTAGTCTGACACAGAGTTTTGGGATAAAATGCAAGCAGAATGGGAAGAAATGGCTCGCAGAAACTGGATTTCAGAAAACCAGGAAGCACCAGGGCAAGTCACCATCTCAACCATTGAGAAGGTAACAGCAAGTTTTTTATTGCAGCACATCCCTCCTGTGCAACTTTGGGATGAGCCTCAGCTCTTCCAGGAGACCCAAGGAGACTCTTTGGACATGGAAGTTAATTTCACCCCAAATAGCTCATCCTCTCTAATTGCCTGTGGGTGGGCAGATTTAGAAGACCTTGAGAGAATATGTTTAGACTTGCACACAGCCTAAATTCAGCAGAAAGGATCACAAAGCAACTGCTGGATTTACGGGCACTTTTGAAGACAGGCACTTAAGGAAAAGCACCAAATAAAAATACCTGGGCTAGCACATTCAAACACTGTTGAGAATAGAAATTATGGAGATTCCATCTCTTTTCTTCATTCCTTCCACTCCATATTTTAATTTGATTTCTATTATGTAGCTGATATAACCACACACCCTTTACGCAGCAGTGACAAGAGTAAAAGGCAAAACATAAAGGAATGCTAAAATAAACTCAGGTGCTTGCAGCACTGTTCTGTGTCTGGAAGGTTAATTGAAGATTTCAGGATTTTAAGTGAGCAGCCATGAGGTTATGGGCACTGCAGGAAGTCAGCTGCTGGGTGGGTGTTCTGTACCATCACATTGGATGTCCTGGGCTCAGAGGTTCAGTTCTGCTCCTGAACTGTGAGTTGTTGACATTATCTTTGATGGAGAGCCCAGCATAAGCACCAGTAAGTATAACTTCAGAGCTAAAGTAAAAATAAAGAGAGCAGAAATATAAATGCCCAGTGATGTGACTTTTTACACTTTTTGTCATTGAAATTCCACGGGGGAGCTCGTGCCATTTCCACAGAATAAAGGTTGTTTGCACCTAGTTGGAAAATAGTGAGTCATTGCAATTTTTTAGGCTTTTCATTTCCTGCAACTTGTCATTCATCACGGGTCCATTATCTGTCTTCTCCAGGGTTATTATTTCCACACTGACAATCCCTTCAAAGACTGGCCTGGTGCTTTTGAGGAAGGACTGAAAAAAATGAAAGAAGGTGACCTGCCTGTTACAATCTTATACCTGGAGGCTGCAATTCTCCAAGAGCCCAACGATGCTGAGGTATTCACTGCAGAAATTCCCTTTTCATGGCAAAGGGAACTCACTTCAGCATGGAATGGTGAAATGATTGCTGGGCTCAAACCTCTGCCAGTCATGACTGGCTGAAACATTGGATTCTAAGGGTTCTGGATTAGTGTGTACCTTTAATAGATAACAATGAGTTCTTCATAGGATGAGAATCTGGTTTTGAAATATTGCTGTTTGACATATTTCAAACCTTCCCTTCACATCCTGATATTTTCAAACTATCTTGTAAACATTGCTATCAAAAAGATGAATATTTTTGATTTAACAAGACTGTTGAAATTTTTTTTCAAGTTATATAAATGTCTTCAATGTTGCTGTTTTCAACTAGTTTATATTTAAAGTCTGTTTTTTGTGAAATGTTAAAAATATTTACACTGTATCTAGGGCTCTTTGAATCTACTGCTACATTAAATTAAACAGCATACTTCAAAAAAGCAGAGAATCCCAAGCTTCCTGGAAACCCCTAATATATTTAATATATATAATATACAACTAAATAATTCTTCTCTATTTTTCATAAAATTGTAGCAAAATTTAAAATGTACAGTAACTCAAATTTAAGAACTCAGCATGTGATTATACACTGACAGAATACCCATGCATTCATCGACTATAAATATTTATTTGGCCCAAAGATATTCAGAATTGCATTGGTTGGGACTGCTGGTGTGCACACTGTAAAAAAATCTGTGGTTAGTGCTGCTTTTCCTCACCCCTGTGTTTAACAGTGATATTGGTTGTAACTCTGTTTGCAGTTGGATATATTTAACAAACTAAATCATTATTCTTTTTGCAGGCCTGGCAGTTCCTGGGTATAACACAGGCAGAAAATGAAAATGAGCAGGCAGCCATCGTGGCCCTCCAAAGGTAGAGGGAGATCAGTCCTAAATCTGGGGTGTGATGAGTGCTGGGAAATGGAGATCTGGGGATATTTAATGTCATTCCTATCTTGGAATGTGAAGCATTTATTTAGCAGAGTAGAGCATTGACTCAGACACAGAAACTCCCAGTCACTTCAGAGGAATGACTAGTGATTAATATTTCTGTTTTATTAAATAAGAGCAATATTTCATGGAGTAATTTAAGTACATACAGAAAAGAAAAGTTACATGGCCTAATAAATATAAGTTAGGCATTATGCAAATGAAGTGCCTTTTTCACATTCCAGTCATTTGGCATATTTTCTGTAGTCTGTCCTTCAGTGAAGGGGTTTCCTAATTGAAGTGAGCCCCCTTCAGCTGCTGAATGCTAAACTGCCAACATTTTTATTTTGATGGAGATGTGAAGATCACAGAATTCTTGTACATAAAACATGAGCTCCAAAATATCAGCATTATTATTATTATTATTATTATTATTATCTTTCTGTAATGGTTTTTATCTTTCCATTTGAAGCAATATTCAATTGCATCAGCACTGATAACCATGAATTTATTTCACCTAAGGATACTCAAACTTGTTTATTATGTCCCTTATTAGATTACCTGGATAGAAATCCAAGGTGTTGTCTGATTTAGGAGCTTGGTCATCCCCAGTTTTCAAAAGAGCAACAGTGATGATTGTGATTTTCTTCACACGGATTATTTTGGAACAATTCAAGCATTGTGCTTGGCTGCAGAAATATCTCGATATATTTTTTATTTTCTGCCTAGGTGCTTGGAACTGCAGCCAAACAACCTGAAAGCTCTGATGGCCCTGGCTGTGAGTTATACCAACACTGGCCATCAACAAGAAGCCTATCAAGCCCTGAGAAACTGGATAAAGCAAAATCCAAAATACAAGTATATAGTGAGAAGCAAAAAAGGGTCCCCAGCACTTACCAGGAGGATGTCTAAGACAGCAGATGAAAGGTAAATGCAGGGAAATACTCATGGTGGAATTATTCCTTCTGTGTCCCCTTCATCTGTAGAAGTCCAACCTGTTCCTATGAGGGAAGAACATGTCTCTAATAGCAGGAGAGGGAAGCCAACAGAGGACATTTGATTTAATGGCTGAAGGCTTTATCTTTTACGCCATGCCTGGAAGTTAAAAAAACCCAAACCCAAACAACAACAAAAAAGCCCCAAAAAATGGCAAATAAAAAATCAGCTAAAAAAGGGTGCCTCTCCTCAGTTCCCATCACTCACATCCCTGTCTTCTGCCTTTGTATTCCCACGTCCTGCACCCTCATCCTCAGCTGTTTCCACATCCATATAAGTATTTATCCAGCTCTACGAGTGTGTGTTTTTCCTTCTGTTCACTGTTTCTACTGTTTCCCCATATCCGAACCCAGTAGAATCCAGGAACAAGCCATTTTCCAGTGCGACATGGGTTCACTGAGAATACTGAGAGATGGCACCTGCTTGTTTAAGAGCTGTTCTGGTTCTAACCAAGGGACAACACTGACATTTGATTTATCTCCAGACATCTTAAATAACAAAAAATTCATGATTTGTCAGCCCTTCATCATGATTTCATGAGGAGAATAAACAAGTACCTCTGGGCTGTGAGGTGCATAATAAAGTCATTAAAGGCATAAACATGATTTAGAGAACCAAACCACTCAGGCTATCTCACTGCTTGTCATTTTGAAGACAGGCCTTATGTTTTACCCTCATCACTTACAAGTCTTGGGTTGACAAGATAATTTCGTATGAGCAAAAATAAAATATGCAAGTTCTGCTTAATTGCTGAGTGTGTTATTCTGCTTTGGCTTCATCCCACTGACATCTGGTGCTGTCAGTGGAAAGGTTATAAGAAGCTACAGTGGGCACAGAAATCTTATGTTTTGGCATCTTTCTTCAAGGGTCTTGGCTGGTCCCTTATCTATTCCTCTTAAAAGTACTACTTTTTTGCCAGTAAAGAACTGTTTTATGTCTGAGAAACTCATCCAACTTGAATAGTTTCAATAAACCTTCAGTCATTCCACTTGGGTTCATGGCCATACTTTGACCTCATTTTATAAATGAACTTTTTATTTCAGACATGAGTTTAAAACAGCACCCTGAAGTAAACCTTTGCCATGATGAAGAAGCTTGTTTTCAAATTTTAGGGGTATAACATTTCTGATAAATCCACTACAAAGATTTTAATTTCAGGCTATTCAATCAACATTGAAATATTTGTAAATAACTGTATGATGGATCTTTAAGTTATTTTTCTCCCCTGTCTAGCTCATTACTTGAAGAAGTAAAGGATTTGTACCTGGAGGCTGCTCACCAGAATGGTGATATGATAGACCCTGACCTGCAGACAGGACTTGGGGTTCTTTTTCACCTGAATGGAGAATTTAACAGAGCAATAGATGCATTTAGTGCTGCTTTAACTGTTCGACCAGAGGTACATTTTATACTTTTACATTTTTAAAATTTTAGCTTTACGGGCCATTTCCTTTTTCCTGTCTGGATCAGGCCATTATTAATGACATGCCACTTCTTCCATTAAAATTTCAAGATCCGAAATAGAAATATTAATTACAAGAGAGCCCTGTTTAGAAGCAGATTTATGCATGTCCAATTCCCACCTGTATGCTGACAAATGGCATTAGATATATAAAGTTGCTTTTGATCACAAGTCAGAACCTCACATTCTTTGTCAATTAAGATACAATACCATTATTTTCTGCAGTCCTCCTTCCTTTTTGAGGGAAAATGAGATATTATGTCTGGGTTTTGACACCTGCAGTAGAAAACTAATTTTCTCACCAGGATTATACATTATGGAACCGCCTTGGGGCAACCTTGGCAAACGGGGATCGCAGCGAAGAAGCTGTGGAAGCCTACACACGAGCTTTGGAAATACAACCTGGCTTCATCAGGTCCAGATACAACTTGGGGATAAGCTGCATCAACCTTGGGGCATACAGGTGAGTAGGAAAAAATGTCTTAACAGAAAATCAGCCATCACAACTGACCAGAAGATTCGTTCTCAAGCTGGAGGTATCTAAGAAAAAAATAATTGGAATATAGCAACATAATCTCAGCTATTGTAAAATGTTGCCATAACTTTTTACAAAGGACTAAAAAGCATTTTTGTAGCTGTAAGTGCAAGTACTCTTATAATCAGTGGGATTGTTCTTACACTTACTTAAAATTTAGTCCTGCTCTTAAGCACTTTTGTAAAAGAAAATGTAAGAGCCTGTCTTTAAAAGGGAAACTTGAGTTAAACTGCTTCAAGTAGTTCATGCCATCAAAAACATCCTTCAGGAATGAAGGTGATATTCCAGGGTCCCAGCTGTCAGGTTGAAACAGGGAAGATGAAGGGGAGCTTTGCTACAATGAAAGAGTTTTGTGTTACCCCAAGCCACACCCTCCTGCTCGATGAAACTCAAGCAAGTACAACACAAAGAGACTGATGAACGACATTGTAGAATAATGTATTTAAGCTTGTCATGGAACTTTATAAAGTTTGCCTGTAGTTGTTAAGCAAATTATATTGCTTGTTTCTTTTTTTTTATTCTTCTTCCCTACAGAGAGGCTGTCAGCAATTTCCTCACTGCTCTCAGTTTGCAAAGAAAAAGCAGGAATCAACAGCAGGTTCCCCACCCTGCTCTATCAGGCAATATTTGGGCAGCACTTCGGATTGCTCTGTCTATGATGGACCAGCCAGAACTATTTCAAGCTGCCAACGTGGGTGATCTAGACATTCTCTTAAGAGCTTTTAATCTAGAGCCGTAATAAAAAGGATTCAAGAATTGATTAAATTGTATTAGGAAACACAGAACTTTTTTATTACTCATCCCCAAATGACCACATTTTCCAAAAGATCGGGACTGTAGATCAGTAGGGGAATTCCTTCAGACATTATTCATAAAGGAAAAGTTCAAAAGCACAAAAATAGTGTAAATAAATTCAAACTCAAAGGGTTGAAATGAGCTGTGGCTAATCGGACAAAGCCCTGACCTAGATGAAATAGCAATTTCTGAAGAATTTTCATCACATGCAAGCTATATCTCTCTATATACATACAGCTGTAAAAAGAAAAGTATCTTAAGAAGAAACCTAGATAATGGTTATTGCCCATTAGAATGGCAAGCAGTGCATCCAAGGAACCTGCTTAGTAGCTCATTGCACCATGCTGACACCACTTTGCCCCACAGTGGGGATTCCCTGTCCTTTGGTTTCTTTGATGAAAATCTTCTCAAGGTCCATTTTTTAACACAGCTCTGAAAATAGATGCATGTAAAAAGGATGTTTTTAATTTTAAATATATTTATTAGTTGGCAATCAGTTTTTTGCTTCCAAAGGTACCTGGATTAATTTGAGCCCAATTTTATAGGCACATAAAACATGTGCAATGTCAAGAGGAACATAGTCCATGGAGGGCTATGGGATGAGGCCAGGTACATTTGGGGAAGCCAAGAGGCAATTTGCACTGGAATTGTTACTGTTCAACCAGCTGTCCTTGATCTAGGACAGTCTGAAGGAGCTCGTGGCAGGGTCTGCACCTTTCTGTGTACTTATGCACTTTAATCTTTCTTTTTGTAAAATAGTGCTATGCTTTTACTTTATGGAATGTACAGAATGGTCTTGTTGGCAGAGAGGACCAATTATAATTTCCTGAAATGTAATGAGAGGGTTTTTAATATTCTTATGTTTAAAAATGCAAATATAGTATAAAATGCATTAGAAAGACTATTATATGCATCCATCAGGTACTACACATATACATGCATGTGCATGCACATACATGTTGTATGCAAATGATGTCATTTCAGAACATTACAAACTAAAGATCTTCATTGCAAATGAAGAAAAATATTTGTTGGATTTCCTGCCTGCAGAACATGCTCAAGGGAAAACTTTCCCTAAAAAATTGGTCTATATAATGCTTGTAGGGTTGAGACCAAGGCTTGATCCTGCTGTTATGGCAAATGGCAGCAAAATTCTCCATGACCTCCATGATACCAGAGAAAATCCTTAGGTAACACCAGTGTGTGTAGCTGCTTACAAATGTGTATAAAAACATATCTTCATTTTCCCTGGCTGGATGAATGGGGAACAGGGTTGGGGCAGTACCAATCCCTGATGAATGGATTGATTCAGCTACAATCAAACACATTTAGCTCAGGGTGAATGCATCAATCAAAGAAGGAAGAGAAATTTTTAGAAGGTGATTTTCAGTTGCTGATATTTTAAATATTTTTCCTGAACAGTGAAAGAGAAGAAGTGTAATTAGATGTGTTGATCTGTGGTCAGGAATTCAATGTGCAGAGTAGCTATTGGAATGTGTTAAAGTGGGACAAATAGCACATTTCCTATAAACAACATTAGAAGAAAAATCCAGCTCAGAGGGATAAAAAAAGAAATCCAACTGCACAGATCACAGAGAAAGATGCTCTGTGGGAGTTGGACAGTTTCACCAGTACAAACCTAAAGTTTCTTGCAGCTGTCTGTTATTTTGAGCCACCACTTAAAGGAAAATTCCATGTAAGACAGTGTAATCACTGCATCTAATCACTGTCTATAGGTTGTTAAATAAAAATAATTGTCATTAGAAAAATAAAAAGCATACCCCTCACTCTCTCCCACTGAACAGAGATGCTGAAACAGCTACCAAAATTTTTTAAGAGTGCTTTATTAATTCATTGTTTACACGTAGATTGCTGTTTATCTATCAGGTGTTTCATAACTGATTCCTGCAGCTTTCTCTAAGGATGGGACTGCCTGGGAATGTCACTTTAGCTAAGTGGGCTGCTGTATGCATATCTGCTGACAACAGTTTGCTCTTTTGCTTTGACAGCGATGTGTGATGACAGCTCTTTATTGATAAGGCAGAGCAGAAGGTGCAGTGCAATTGAATCTGGGAAGTGATAAGAGAGAAGGGAGGCAGCTTTCAGAAGAGGCTGTAAAGCAAAGGCATATGTGCTTAGATTTTGCTTGATGCCCTGCCATCACACAAGTTCTAGAATATCCTTTGTGCTGTGGTGTAGGATAATCAGTGCTTCCCCAGAGGAATTAGCTGTTCAGGGACTTTATTTTTATATCTTTGAAATTAGCAAAAAAAAAAAAAAGTACCTCTCAGAGTCAGAATGACAAGGGGTATTTGATTCTCATGGCAGTTCACTAGACATCTCCTCCAGCCTGTGGATGAGTAACACAGAAATCATTAGAAAACCTTACACAAGTCCAAGCCTCTCCAAAAAGAGCAGACTAAGTAGGTAGCTTTGATTTGTCCTGGGATGCACTGCTCAAAACTATGTTTATCTGCTGATGTTTGTCCACACCCATGGGACTGGAACAAGTTGTGTGTGTAACCTTGAAACAACTCACCAGGGCTGAACTCTGCCTTCCCAGGGGAGGCTCAGCCCCTGGCCCACCTCAGCTCTGCTGTACAGGACATGGGCTACAAAGCCTGTCCAAAGAGGTGCACAGAGGTTATCCCAGCTGCTCTCTCCTGCTCTAGGTAGCCTATGGCCAGTCAAGGCACTGGGAAAGGCTAAAGCAGGGCAGATGTTAGGGGACAGTGGCACATGTCACACAGTTCTGGTCCGCTCAGTGTGGGTCATGGCTGGAGACTGGACTCACGTCACTCTAACAGGTCAGGCCCAGCAATTCTTGGGACTTCTGGGCATTTCCATAGGATCCTGGGTTTTATCATCCTCCTTTAGCCCCCTCTGACCAGCACTGTCAGTGCAGCAGACAGGATTAGATGCAGCTTTGAGCTGACCCCCTCTTGGTGTTCCTTCAATATTCAGGACAACTTTGTATATTTGCCTGAAACAGCAAGAGGAAACATGTGAGGAGGCTGCAGCATATTAACAACCTGAATAGAAAATTCATCTACTTGTGCTTCTAACCAAGCATGAGGTGGGATAAATAAGGCGGGTGCTGAACAGTAGCAGATTGAGCCTGAGAGTGAGAGACAGCAAATCTGGGCCCTGTTCTCAGCACTCCCTGAGAGCTCGACCAAGTCAAAGCCTCCTGCCATCCCTGACTTGCCCAGGTGTGCAAGGAAGGAAGATGGGAAACAGCATTCCTTGCACTACCTGGGAGCAGGGGAGTATCACTGTCCCACACTGCAGGGGCAAGGCCACCACTCCCCTGGGTAGGAAGGTAACACAAACACCAGGTTGCTCAGGTCTAGGGAAGCAGTTTCACATACAGACTACTGATTTCAGCAGAGGAGAGGCTCAGACATTTCAGGATGCTGTAGAGCATCTCTGAGGTGAGGCCCAATTATAGAGTGCTGCAATGGTGTATCACCATATCCCACCCTCGTTTCCCTTCCTTGTTACTCCTCTCTTTTTCCAGAGGTGATTTATCACTGCCAGGTAACTGATTCCAAGTTTTTGAATATTTTTTTTCTATTTTATATTTCATGCAATTAAAAAAAAAAAAAGTTTTCCTAACCCCAGCTTGGGACTGTCCTTGTCCTCTGCAAAGCTTTAGGAATAGTTATGACCTAGAAGCCTGATCCATCAAGCTGCTGAACCCTGTAATCCTGGAGTCTGCACAAGAGTGCTCAGCACTTTGCATGATCAGTTCCCATGCAGGTATCACCAGGAGAGGGCTGGCTCTGGTACCACTGCACGTGCTGAACAGGCACTGGAATCACAGGGATTGTTTGGGGAGTGAGGCTTTGCCATGAAGGCAAAAGGCTCTTTTCTGGCTGACCTCTTTAAACTGGAATGACCAATGGAGCCTTGTGGCCACAGACTGGTTTATGTCAGCTTGAAGAACTGATTTGACTTTTAGGCACACACATAAATGTATCTGTATCTAGTAGTATTTTCTTATGATCTGATAAATCACAGCACTTGTAAAAATATTGAGGGGGAGGTTCAAATGACACAAAACCTCATATGAAAATATTGCATGCAACTACATTAACCAGTAATCACTATGCAATATTAACGCCCAGCATGCAGCAATGCTACCTGAGCATGTGTCTAGAGAATGCATGCAGAAGGCTCACACATAGGGTATTCTTAAACTATTGATTCGTATCATCTGTGGAACATTTTACAAGTCCTTTGCATCTGCCAGACTCAAATCTGAGTTGTTCATATTATCTGGAACAAGCTAGACCAAATGCAGAGCCCTTTTAAAATCCCATCCTTAGAATTCACTTTGTGTTGTGGGTTTCATGTTTGCTCCAAGTGTTTAATTAATAACAGACATCTGTATAACAGCTTTTGCAGACACATTTTAGTACCCTCTCAAGAATTAAAAAGCTAAATCTGCCCAGCTTTCACAGTGAAGCTGGGTTGTTTGGATTTTCACATTTCATCTCTAGACTCAACCAGAGAACAGCCAGGTATCCTAGGAACATCCACAGAGCATGGGTCTCCATGGCAGAAGTAACAACTGCTGTCCTTACTGGCACAGCCAAAGCCTGAGGCCTAAATCATTGTCTGTTGTGAGAAACAGTGAGAAACGGAGCAAAGCAAAAATTGGTTGTAGATCTCTTTTGCCCAAACATGCATCTGCAAAATGAGACATATTAGTTATTTTCGCATGAATTACCTGCACAGTTGAAAAAATGTGATTTCTGGTCACCAGTGTTGTCAGCTTAGCAGTCTGTACAGTGAATTTATGTAATAAATGTTATTAATATACCAAGTATTCACAAAAATGGTAAAACAAAATGCACTGCACGTTGTGAAAAAAAAAATGGTGGATATGCAATACAGTATTATCTACTATTCAAACCTTACCTAGGCTAGAATCAGATTCCTTCATTATGGTTCTACTTGGTTCTGGTGAAGTAAATCAAAGAACAGGAGTACCGTGCATGAAGAGGTCACTGACACTTTGAACAAACACAGGCAAAATGAAAAACAGGCATGTCAGAGAATCCATGGGAAGTTTCAGAGCCTCAGCCCACAAAGTAACAGGCATTAGGCAAGGTAAAGAGACAGAAGGAATCTTAATTTTCCTAAAATATGCTGTAACTTTACAAATGCTTGCAATATGTGACAACCCATTGAGCAAGCTTGCATGGTCAAGACTTGATGTGCTTTGATCTCTTTTCCCCTTCTACATTTAGAGAATGCCATCGACATTGGCTAAACTTTTAATTTAAACAGCCTTTTTAATATCAGTAAGCTATTGTAAATTCAGAAAAATAAAAAAAATTTATAAATATATTTTATATATCAGAGTATAACATATCTAGAGTAAAATAAAACTATATAGTTTTGAGAGGCATTCTGTGTGGCTTCTTCTATATGCTGTAAACTGTTTGAAAACCTTTGCAATCTTGCATCAGTTTTTTTGGCTTTATTTTTAAGCCAACATAGAGGAAAGAAGTGATTACAGGGTTGGCAGATACTTTCACCTGGGCCTTCTGAAGAGCCCTGCTGCTGCACACACCTCCAGTGCTCCCTGAACTCCTGGTGTCCGTGGGGAAGTGCAGGGGCAGGGCTTGGCAGCGCTGCCGAGGTGGGAGCTCAGCCCGACACCTGAATGTTTACATTCCTTACAAAGGCTCACACTGACCCAGATCCAGAATCTGAATGTAAGAACCTACGGGGTAAAAGGTCAGTTTCTTACTACAGGTAACTCTGCCTCTGTATGCTTAGTGCATTATCAGCTGTGTATAATATTAAACACAGACCTATAGTTTACTGATGCTTTAATTTGGTGTTTCCCTGCACTGCTGTTTAAAATAATCTATTTCCTCAAAAAAGAATGATGTGCATACTGGATGTGTTAAATTTATTAAGGTCATAGATGACTATTTGCAGAGCACCACACTCAATGTAGTATTTTTGTACTGTAATGGAAGCATGCCTTCCTTGGGTTCTTTTCCACATATTAAATTGTATTTATTTACCTGTATTTATAACTGTGCAATTTTTAAATATGTTTTAAAAATAAACTTTGTCTGTGGCTTCAAATATTTCAAAATCTCTTTTCAACTGGAAAAGGGTCTTGACTTCAATTACTTAAACTGAAAGGAGGGATCTAAGTCTCCAACTGAAAGAATTTTTCCAATGAGGTCTTCTAGCCTAATCCTTGCCAAGTGAACATGCTTTTCTGTTTAAAAATTCAGTCCAGAAGATGCTTTTGCTCTCATTTTTCCTAAATTCATTGTTTCGCTGATGCAGAGTTATTTTTAGAATTGATTTTTATTTGGACATATTGATCATTCATACTTAAAACTGGAATTTATACCAAAGGGTTCTGCACATATAACCCATATGAGGAAAATGGGGAAAAAAGTAGATAAGAATTTTTCCTGAGGACCATGCAATAATGAAAACAGAAGCAATAATATCACAAACCAACCTTTATGAAAAGCAGAGCCAACATGCAGCGACTGAAATCACTACTCAAGCAATTTCCCATGTACCACTGCAGGAGTTGGCTCTCAGCATTTTTCAGTTCTGTCTTTCATGGGATGAGGTGAAACTGCTGACAAGGATGATGTCATTCCTACTCTGTGTTTTTGCTGTGAGACACCAATGTGAGCACAGACATGAGGAATAAAAGTTCCTGTGTGCTGCTGTAGGCAGAAAAGCTGACAGCCAGCGAGGGGTTGTGACAGTGACAGCACAGGGCTATGGGAAAAGCAGGACTCTCTCCGTGGACATGTGGGCTGCTCCAGAAAAACAAACAGAAGACACAGCCATGGTTTGCCTGCAGAAGGAAAGCTCTGTAGCAAAAACAACTGGCTAAAACCTGCGGCTTTAACCAGAACCTTCCACGAAGGAACAAAAGGGAACAGACACAAAAACCACGCTAACCCTTAGGTTAGGACAAAATTAAGTGTGGGCTCGACACTGCTGTGTTTTGCTGGGAGATGTTGAGGCTAGTTTAGTTCTTTTTGCTCAAATGCACTGACAAAGCAGCAGCAGGAAAATCCTTTGGTTATGTGCTCCACAGGGAACCCAGATCAGGAACAGAGCACTGTTGTCCCAAAGCCAAAAGACAGTGGGAGAAAAGCATCAGTACCAAATCCACATACAAAACTGCTCAAAAATCACTGCTAAAGACATCTGAAAATATAATCACCTACTCCAAACAGCTGTCAGTCATGCAGTAACTGTTTTCAATAATTTTACAGCATTTGTCTTCCACCCTGGCTGTCAGTGCTTTCCTTACTCAGGTTAAGCTTGTAGTTCACCTGAGGGACACAAAGGTGCTGCTTCCCACTTCAGTGAGGGGGAGCAGAGGGAGGAAACTTGTCAGTTATCCAATACTGCCTCCCACAAACAGTCTGCAAAAGTTAGCAGGCACATATCCCATACAGGAAATTCCTGGAAATTCTGAAGTTTGTTAGCTTGTACAGGGAGCCACTCTCCCACCTCTTCCAGTTGCCACAGGTGGTGTGAACAGTATGGCTTGAGTTGCCATGGTCACAAAGGACATCTGTGATAGAAGAGGAACCAAAAGAGGTCATTAAGTTTAGGCTTCAGAAGCTGAACCATATCTACATTTTTTATCACTCAAAATGTCACATATCCTCTACTTCTATGTCAAGAAGTGTCACTGAGCCCAGCAGATTTACCTCTTACCTCTCCTCCAGTTGCTGCTCCAGTGATCCTATAAAAAGTTGTCACCCCTCAGTTTTCTTTTTCAGCCTATTGCATCTAGCACAAAAGTGACATTTCTATGTAAAGTCTTTACATATGAGGAAAACAGACTTCACTGAATAGCAGAAGAAATTTCTGAGTATGAGGAATTACAGAGCGTGATAAAGCAGACATTTGGGGTGAAATGACAGCACTTCCACACAGACATTACCAACTCCTGTGGTCAAAGAACATCAACAGGCCTAAAAGTTAAAATCAAACAAAACAGTTAACTTAAAATCTGGGTTTTTTTGTTTTTTTTTTTTTTTTTTGTTTTGGTTTGTTTTTTTTTTTTTTTTGCCATATTGTATATCCACTCAATATACTTGAGGGCTTGGGGATTTCACTTTTTTTAAAAAAAATCCACAAAAATTCCAGGAGTCTCAAGACTCTTACAAATCTCTCTATTCCCTATGCAGAGGGGGTTTTTTAAGTAAAACACCAAACGTGATCACAAAGAGTGAGGGACAGCATCACATTCTGTCTGTTCCTCTTCAGTTCAGACAGGAATAAAGAAGCAAGAATCCACACAGTCACCAGATGTGAGAATATTTCTTTTTAATTTAAAACAGTTGCAACAATGTCATTCACAGCCTTTCTCATCTCAGACAAATACTCTCCAGAAAGTTAACAGTGCTTCAAGCAAACAACTCTGAATGGTGCAAAGTAAACCAGGACAGACACTTCCAGCATACAACAGTAAAACCACTGAAGAGTGAGTAGAAATCAGACACCAATCTCAGCCATTAAGGTAGGAAGGGCGACAGGGAAAACAATAAAATGTCCAGTTACATATTTTGCATAGACTTCCAATGCATGAAAACAGCAAAGAGGATAAAAATGGCTGCTGCCAGGATGGAGAACAAAAGGAATCAATTGGAGAGGTTTCTAAAGAAATCAAATGAGTTCTGGATGCATCCACATTCTGAATGTGTTCTGTGACCTGGTGGAGGCTGCCTGAATCAAAGAACTAAGCTGATGTTGGTTTCATTTACACCAAAGTCAGTCAAAGGTAATGGCACTGAACCCAGTGGAGTTACAAATGACTGGAGTTCAGAAACATCTACACTTGCTCTAAAACCTCAGCTCTGAATAAATGAATTTTATCCTAAGTATATTTTAGCTAGGAAGATTAAATAGTTTGTGTCTACTCTTGTTTTGGAGACTGGAGATTGTGACTTAGAATGAGGAATCTACTGGATCAGGCATGCTGCTAGGAATGAGAGGAGAAGAGGAAATCAAGGAATAGTTACTGAGTGTTTCTTCTTTCCTATCTCCTAACCTAAATGTATCACACAAAAAAGTAAAAATAAGTCTGAGAAATAAGAGCATTATTTACTGCCAGGTCCTGGCTTGCCATGATTCTTAGGTTAGATTGTCTCAAACAGCTCACAGTGATTTTTCTTCCTCCATTCTTGTTTGTCAAGAAGCTCCCAGCCCACTGAGCCCCCAGCAGCTCCTCCAGCACCCTGGAGTGTGCCCTGGCTGTGCCCCTGATTCAGCACAGTCAGACTGCAGCAGGCACAGCCTGGCAGATCAGCCACCCTTCAGTACAGTCTGCTTGAGAGGGGCTTCTGCAATGCTAGAGTTTTAAAAAACCCCAAACCCTCCAAAACTCCTCTCCCCCCTATCAGGCTGAGGAGTAAGGAATTTATATCCTGCTCCTCCAGGTTCACGATGTTCTTCACACAAAACCAGTAAAAGAGAGATAACTGAACCAGTCACTTGAAAAAAGCAGGGAGACCACTGTTTTGGGAGAGAATAAAGTAATTCCTCAAGCACCTGACTGAAGAATTTCTAGCATATTTTTAATAGCTAAGTTTTAGAAAAACTGGAATCCTTTCCCCTAAACTGCTCCCTGCACTCCTGACTAACTTTGGTTTGGGCAGGCAAAACACGAAAGTGATGAGGAACTCCAGGATCTGAGCTGCTCCAATTCACCCACCACAGCCAGCCAAGGGCCCTCCCCTTTCAACCAGCATTTCCAGTTTATCACCTTCCAAGTGTGCCTCCTGAGACCAGGCAGTTCCACAGCCACCACAGCTCTGGGATGCACCAAATAGTTTGCAAGATTCCAGCTCCATCCTTGATCCTACAAGACCAGTAATGCTTCCAGTTGGGTAATTAACATGGGAGTTACTCAGTTTGTCTTTATTTACCCAGCATTTCAAAATAAAAAGGCAGCAGCCACCAGATCTTGGTAGTTTCTAAATAGCCCTTTTAGTTCATGAGGCAAGAGGGAAGCTGTTGTGTTGAACTTCCTTGGAATATACATGGGAATAAAAAAAAAAAAAAAAAAAAGAACAAACCCCTAAAAATTAAAGGAAGGGGGGGAAAAGGCCTTTTCTCCTTTTTCTACTGCCAAAATTAAAAACCACAGAGATATACAAGTTTTGCTCTTTCACTTTAAATAGAAGATGTATCACTGCACAATTTGCTGATCCCATTTTCAAACCTGTCACTTTCTGGTGAAGTCCTCAAATATCCAAAATCTGGAAGAAGGAAAGAAATTACTGGCAGCTTTTATTTCATCCAGAACTGGTGGCTCAATAAGCACAAGGCAGCTGAATCTCACAGGGGCCACTCATTAATGTGCCAGGACACTGCACTAATGTGTCCATACGAGCTCTAAGTGCAGGGAGCTTTCCCAGCAATTAGACACCTTTACACTCTGCAGAATTATTGCACTGGAATTTCTTTCACAATCTTTTAAGATCAAAACCTGATTAAAATATCAACAGTGCTTTTAGGCTCTGTGTGAGGCTTTATAAGGGAAAATTATTTTTCCCCAGACTAAAAACTAAAATGCCCTTCTCATGACCAGATGTTTAATTTGGGCTCTTTTCTGTAGTGTACACCTGCCTGAAATTCGCTATTAAAACTTGCAGGCACTAACTGCAGAGAAAAAGTAATGACACCTCTCTGTCTCTCTTGCACTCTTCAAAAAAAGATTTTTTTTTTGACTGCTGCAATTTATTTTGAGGGCTTGGTAACATTGTACAAGGCAACTTCAGCAAAAGCCTCTAAGCAGTGTCCAACACTGTGAAACTTTGAGTTCCTTTTGGAAACCTTTGGGAATCATGAAAGGTTTTGCACTCACCATTGTAATTTTTCTACAATGAGTGTTTTCAAATATAATTTTAAAACCCATATATATATTCTCACCTGTGAAAAACACTTAAATAACACACACAAAAAAAAAAAAAAAAAAAAAAAGGACAGGAAAGGCCAGCCCCTGCCTACCCACCCCATCATCCCTGCCAGAGATATCAAACCCCTTTTAGAAGGTGTCTGTTGAAGGGATCAGATAAGTGGTGCATTTGCAAGTATGAAGAAAGTGAAAATATCAATTTAAGGGTGTTTTTATTATTTGTTTTTTGTTCTTGTTGGTTGTTGTTGGTTTGGTTTGCTTTTTAAGGAAGGAAGAGAGGGGGTAAATCAATAAATCAGCAAACTTACTATGCAATTTCCCCCACTCAGATATGAAAGTCAATATTTAAGCAATCTTTAGCAGAAAGCAGAATTGCACTGCAAGTATTTTGTCAGGGAGTTGATTTCAAATGGAATATGACCAGTCTAGGTACAAATTTCTCTGACATAAGTATAATGGGACATTAAACCCTTCTTTACCTCCTCCATGAGAAAACAAAATTTAAATAACAGCCTTGCCTTTCCTGAGGGTTTACATTTACTTTCATAGTCAGAAAGTCTGCTGCTTTTAACCATCTGTAATCCTGAATTTGTTGGTATAACTTATAAAATAAAAATTCAAGTGAAGACGAAGAAACCTATGTCTGCAAAAATAAAATTTCTCTTTGGCAAAAAATGTAGAGGGCACTGACAGGAGATTGCTCCTGTCTCCATTAGTCTCTTAGGCTTATGCCTGGAAAAGTCAAATCAAGATGCTATACCACTGAATTCCAGCAGATATAACTTCAGCTGACTTTTCTCACTGCACTGGAAATAATCTGAAAAGAGACATTTTGCTTTGAAGAATAGCCACAAGCCCCCTCCCTTCAAATGATTTCTCTATATGGTCTGGACTCTGGATGAAAGCACCGGCTCCTGGTCACCAAAGACACAAACACTTGTTTGTGGTCTTCAAAGCATGCATGGACAGGACAGGCAGGAGCTGGGCTGAACTGTTTTTGCTCAACACTGAAGCTTCCATATTCTCCACACACTAGCTGCAAACTCCACCAGAAATCCACATGGCCTGAAAGGTGTAGAAATTTAAAACAATGTCCTATACAGCACCTAATAGAAATCTTCCGTCTAACACTTAAGGCGGCATCAAATGATTGTTTTTAAATACACTATAAACATCCCATGTTTTCCTTTGCTTTTTGGCAGTCCAAGGGTTAAGGGGTCTTTTGTCGGGTTTAGATTTTTATTGTACGTTTTTTTGGGGCAGGTTAAAAAGGCTTATGGCTTCTTAAGGCCAGGTGATAGATTTGAGACCTAACTTGGTATCCTGTGGTAAAAGTAAATGTAGCCCAGGTCTTTGGGAGGTCGTTCTGAGGCACAGACTCTGAGGTCATTGTAGATCACCCATCTGAAAGGAAAACAAGATTGATTAAATTCCATGAGTATAAAAATCACCACAGGTGTATCAGGGACTTCTCAGACCCAAAAATCAAAGGGTTTAAAACCTAAAATTAGGCATTGCAACAAGAACAAAGGATCACAGAAACAGCTGAACCAGCTGGCAGAGTCAGGAATTGAAAAGAAGGGATGAGCAGAGGCATGTGCAGTTACAGCTCAAATGAAGGACAATCAGGGATTCCCAATGTCAAATAATAATCTAAATCCCAGCCAAGATCAGCACCACAGTACCAGCAACACTGGTATCAGCCCATAGTTCCATGGGTTTCTATTGATGGGCAACAAAAGGAAGCTGGGGAGAGCTCAGATAAACTAATCCACAAAAAGATCCAATGCCCCAAACTGAATAGAGATTTGGGATGTCAAGCACAGGACAGCCAATGGTACATTTCACCACAGACTTCAATGGGATCTGAATTGACTCATCACAAATGTGGCAATTTTTGTTTTTTTGGTGGGAAACCTACAGACGGTAACAGCCTGTGTTGTCTGCCATGAGCACACCCTGCCCTGTACAGATGCTATAAATCAAACATTTGCTCATCCCATGTGTCTCTCCCAGCTGCACTCACCTCCCTTCCTTTCTGAGGTGACAAACGTAGCGGCCACTCATCGTGGATGTTCCCATGTGGCTGATGAACCCAAACAGCTCATATCCTGTTTTAAGAAATACAAATGGCACCCTAAGTCTTTTACTGCTACCACTGCAATATGACTCCAGGGGAAATGTTCTTTCTAATACTGGAGAAGCAGCTAAGCACTCCCAACTCAGACTCCCCAAACTCAGTTTCTCTTAACGCTGCAGCACGTTCCTAACTTAACTAGTGGCTCAGATTCACTGTCAAACACCAAACCAATCCAAATCAAACCCACAGAGACCTGTGCACATACAGCAGGGCTGTGATCACAGCCCCTGCTAGGAAAGAAAACAGCAGATTCATTCCCAGTTGACAGAGAGCACCACAGAAAGTGCCAAACAGGGAGTTCATTCTGCACACAAATTAGCTATATCTATCTATATGTGTGATCACAGATCTCCTATAAATCAAAAAACCACAGAAGTTTGTATTTCAGCAGCCCATAGAAGAGAAGACAGGAAAGAAAGCTCTTTCTTTAACACAAAACCAATTTTTATGATTAAAGTCTCTGGAGAACTCAGCACTGGTTCTTGATCCCCACCCATTCATGCCATTCACCTGAATTACCCCTAAAAGTAAAGGGTACCTTCTTTCAGGATATTGCATAAGTACATGGGCCTGGATTTTGCTGGAGAGGGCTTTCTGGAGCCATTTTACAGAATCTTGTTGGTTATCAGGATTTCAGGCACTCAGTAAAGGGTCTCAGTCTATAAAGGCTAAGTACCACAAAAAAAAAATTATTCCAAGTTTGGGTTTGTTTTTTTTTTAAACCTAGGGATAATCAATGTTTCCCATGTCTCCAGAAGACTTAAGGTTGATATTTATAATACTAATATAACAGTAGTAAACACAGACACAAAAAATCAAATTGTCTGGAATTTTTTTTTTCCCTAAGACCTTTACATTCAAGACCAGAGGTAGAAGTTTAGAACATACTACAGTTATTGGAACTGGTCAATAAAGACCCTTCAAAAAACTTTTTGTGACATCAGCACCGCCACTGAGCTTTTGTACTCCAGTGCTGTGGTGCCTCCAGGAGGTTCTTCTCAACGTTGTCTGCTGTACATTAGCCCCATCTTGTGGTTTATTTAGCAGCAGTATGACAGAGAATCTCAACCAAAAGAAAACAAAACATGCAGGACACCAACTATACCTGTGGTATTGTGAATAAGGAACTTGGTTGAAGGGATTATCAAATCACCCAGCAGACCACAGGACAGAAAGTCAGGTGGTCTGTAACAGCAGTGTTGTCTTTAGCCTCTGAAGATTTAAACATTCTAGCTTTTCTTTGTATTTTTATCATACAGCAACAGAACAAAAAGTAAACCTAGGCCAGGAGAGACTTGTGTGCTCTGGTAGCAAGAAACCTTGGGCTTGGGTTATTCAGTGAGTCCAAGGAGAGAGTTTTCTGAGCAAACACAGCCCACAGAGCTGGATTCAGCCCCAGAAACAAGACTGGAAGTGTCTGGATCATGTCCAAAAAAAGCCACAATAACTACTTTCAAAACAGGAAGGTGCTCTATGAATGGGGTGGGTGTGACACAACAAAATGACAGCCAGGTCTAAGCTGAAGCAGAACTTACTTCCAGGGCCATCTTTGATCCTGGGTCCCTCTGACCCTGTCTCTGAGAGGATATTGGCATTAGCATGGTTCTCCATATCCATTGTGTCCAATGCAGGGTCACTTTCTTCCTCAGGGTCAGGGTGGCTGAAGATCCACTCCAGTGCACGCTCCAAGTTATTGTTCTGCCAGTCAAACAATCAAAAGAGCAGCCTTTAATACACTACCTAACATCAAGCTGCCACTCATCAGCCTTTGAATAGAATAAGGATCATGTTTACAGCACTTAAAAATTGTAAGATACCTCTACCTCCCTGGAAAATAGTATTCAGCAAGCACTCTACAAAAGCTTGAAATATGGAAAAGAAATAATCCCACAACTAAGACCCACTGCCCCAGGCTCTTATCTTGCAGACACACAGTCTCCAGGTATCCAGGTTATTTTTCAACAGGTAGTAAAAGAAGGTCAGTTTTCCTCACCGCCTTCCACACTTTACCATTCCAGTGAAACACAAAGCACCTTCCTCACTCCTGAGAAGTCAGGCATCCCACACTTTGCCAGGATAGTTCCAGGCTTATCATCCACTAACTGGATTTTTGTACACGCTTCAAAGGCATCTGAGCACGCACATGCACAAAACACAGAACGTGAAACAAAACCCCAGTGCCACCAATAACCCATGAACTCACTGTTGCCTTCAGTGCCTGAATGGCTAGATTCCTTTGGAATCCCATGGAAATGATAATTGCAACCATCTCTTCAGGAGGCTGGTTATCCAGCCCTACAGCTCCTAAAGCAGCTGCCCCACTGGAATCAACTTCTCCAAATGCAGGTATGACCAATGGCTCAGCGAAGTCTGGAACAAACAAACATTCATCAGTTCCTTCTTTTGCCTCACTTAACTGGAAAGTCAACAACAAACACAAACAACACACAGGACCTCAAAAGCAGTCCTGAGATCAATGTAAGTTTATTTCACTGGCATCAAAATTCAGACTTAGATGTGTGGAAAGCCTTGAAAACAACAAAATGAATGTGCACATTACAAAATATCTAGGTGCACGTATTCATACTGAGCAGACTGGAATAACTTGGCACATTGCAAATGTGAAACAACTGCAGGAAAACAGCAAAGATTGGTATGGAAGCAATGATGGCATCAGGATAATAAACAACCCAGTGCATAGATGTAAAATGAAGTGATTCCAAATCTGAAAATGTCTGCTAAGCCCAAGTGAAACTCATTCCCCATTTACACAAGCAACACAAAAGCTCATGGTGAAGCAGGAACTCAACCAAATCTGGAGTTTCCTGGCAAGGGAGTACTCAGATGCACTCCGAGCTGAATCATGAGTCCAAACTTTGCATGGATGAAACACAGGAAGTGGAGAACATCTAGCAGCCCTGTCCATCACTAGACAGCCCAAGTATGGCATGAATGCTCTGGCCTGAGCTAGAGAAGGCTGATATGGAAGAAAAGCATCCAGACCACAGGATTCTTTGTACTTACACTTGGTCACAAGTCAGCTTCCCCCTTAGCAGCACGGACCTAGCCAAAGGGTGGAAACCGAGCTGGCCCACACCAGTGGTGAGGACAGGACTTCTGGTGTAGCTTAGTTTGTTGTCTTCTTCTAGGCAGAGGATACCACATAATGGTCAAGATCTGCACATCCCAGGAGCAGCTTAGGAAAATTCACTCACACCTCCAGGTTTCCCAGGTGGGGAAGTGGGGCCGTTGTTTCTCTGTCACATATTATAAAATTTCTACTGACTGCCAAAATCCACAGCCAGGAGCTGAGTTTAACTTACACCCTCCAGTCACTGACCTGGTTCTTCCATGTGTGCAATGATCCAGTTGAAAGCAACTTCAGCACCCAGGTTGCCTGTATAGTACACAGCTTTCCGACACGCTTCCAAAGGAAAGCCCATCTCTGCCAGCTGCATAACTGAAGACTCATCAATATCTAGGGCTACAAGAAAGGACCTTCTAAAATACAAAAGTCTCATTTCATCCACTGTATAATATTTCTTATTGTTACTCACAGTGCCATATATTACAGTACATATTGCCTGGATTTGGTTCAGTACTTCAATAAACCCACAGCCATCAGAAAACAGCCTTGTACAAAGCATTACAGTAGTTGTTATGGACTTACTGATAATCTTTTGCCTCAGTAGGGACATAGATCTGCACATAGATCATTAAATCTTCATGAATTCCTACAGGACTTTATTTATTTGAAAATACCTCAGCACTGGATTTCAAGGGGTGAGGAAGTCAGGTGCTGAGCTCAGCTAGAGATGGCAGCCAAAACCAAAGGCAGGATCTTGCATGTTAGAGAAATAACAGCTGCCAGATCTGGATGACAGGGTCAGACAGCTTTATATGAAATCACAGTGCAGAGGGAGCCAGGATCAAGTGGGTGTGACCCCCAGAACTGCAAGATCCCCCTGAGGAGCAGCAAGCAGAGGAGCAGCTCATATTCTGACTATCCTAACTCTCAAATAAAGTCCTGCACACATGGAAGCAAACACTGAACAAGCACAGAAATCATCTTTTATTTGGAAGCATGCAGGGCAAGGCTTCATGCATCTCTATGAGGAGAGAGAAGCCATTAGCTGAGCAAAAGCATAACAGTTCTTTTCAGCAGTAGAAAAATGAGATACGTACGCTCCACGAAATGGTTCATCATGCGATCTGGAAATTAACAATGGGGAAAAAAACAGGGAAAAGGACTTATATGAAGGCTAGGTAGATCCACATGGGTGAAACAATTCCATATTTTTAAACTCATAGAAATATTTGACCTCATGGAGACAGGGCAGTTTCATCCTTACTTCCCTGATGTTTTTGCCATGAATTAGAGCAGGGATATTTCTCTAAATCAGTTCAGAGCAAAGTGTCACTGATACTATAAACCAGTAGGAAATAAAGCTGATGGCTGACCTAAGCAAGATTCTTAAATATAAAGTACCATCACCCGTGCATTTACACTAAAATTATGCCAGTCCATTCAGCAAGAGGGTAAGAAGGTACAGGCTTCTGTGAGGAACTTAGATAAGGGATGGAACTAAAACCTTTAGAGAACTGAAGTTTGTCATATCCTTGCTCTGCACACAATTTCAGGTACTAGCTTTCTTTCACATATATACAGCATGGTATTATGCCACCATTATTATGAATATCCAATATTCATAATATATAAATAATGGGGGTACTCTTGTCATGAAAGCAGCTGCATTACTGGCTTCGTAATAAATACTGAGACACTCAAACTTCAGTTATCTGGGGAAAGTGCAACCACCTGGGTCTAAGGTCACACCATAAAAACATGATGTTACCTGCTAGAAACCATTTTATTCTCCAGGGAAACCCAGGGAATACAGAAGGAGGATACTTAATATTCTTGTTTCTGAACTTCAGCATAAAAGAAACAGAATTTAAAAAAAAAAAACAAAAAAACAAACAAACAAAAAAAACCCCCCACAAAACCAGCATAGCATTTTAATCACTTCTCTCTTTCTGCTCCACAAACATTATAGTCAGTTATTTGCTATCTTCTCCTCGAGACAGAGCTTTTATAAATGGGCTGTGCAGCCCAGGTTAATCCAGAGAAGAGGACTGTGCATGCAGGCACAGTTGCTAGGGCCTAAAATTTCTTGTATTTTTAAAATGAATAAAATTTAGAGTCTTAGTCTACGCCTGGAAAGGTGTTCCCTTAAACTGCAGTCCTCTGTGTATTAAGTATTGTGGTACTGTGCTGGACCTGGGAAGTGCACAGTGACTTTACTCCAAGCGAATCACAGACAGGCACTGAAGGTTCTCTGGAGAGAGTCAAGGACAGCAACATCAATTGTCAAACCTTCTAGGGAAACGTGTCCCTACCCATGGCAAGGTAGTTGGGACCAGATTATTTTTAAGCTCCCTTCTAACCCCAAACACTCCATGATCCTACAATAAATCCCCAAAACAGAAAAGCTGGAAGAACTAGGGTTGTCCAGCAGGGATAAAGAAAGGCTGTGGGGTGTTGTAACTTCAATTACAGAAGTACAGAGCTGGGCTTTTGTTCATAGTTCCAAATGGTGAAGATTGAAGTGAATCCCTGTGTGCTAGAAAGAAAGGGAAACACAGGGGAGAGTAAATCAATAAATACCTTTTGGGTCATCAGGAATGACAATGGGAGGAGCAATGTCTGGGAGTTCCTCTTCTCCTGGCTGGAGCCCCCTGGCCCGAAGGTGACTGATATCCAGGAAATCTGGCATGTCTATAGAAACATCTACAAAAGCAGAGAAAAGGGCTAAGCTTCTGCAGCCAGCAAAATGACTTATGGTGCAACCTTCCCCTTCAGAGAGGGGTACTCAAGGTACAGGAACAGCCAGGATTCTCCTTCTGAAAAGAGTTCTTTGAGAAATTTGGAATGCCAAAGCACAGTTTAACTAGCTCAGATTACATGAAACTGTGTTTTAACCCCACAGGCCTGATGGATTGGTTAAATTTGTTGTAAAAGGGAAGAAGATTCAATTAGGATCTTCACAGTATAAACTTAAGACTTGAGTCAGGTCCTCACCATAGTGTGCACATCTTATTAATTATCTTGGATAGAAAGGTAAATTAAACAAGCACATACCAAGTTTTTTGGGTATCCAGTCAAGGCCAAAGGTGAATTTCTTTATCTGCACCACTAAGTACTCAGGAAAGGAAGCAAAACGGGAAGTCCTGGGAAGGACAAGAAACACAGTTCATTGAAACCAGGCAACAGAAACCCCAGCAGCACAGATCTCAGCACCTCATGCACACTGAGATGATACAAAGGATCCAATTCTACAAGCATTTAAAGTTCAAGCTCTCAACAACCAGACTGCATCACTTCTTGGAGTCTGACCACTGAGAACAATTAATTTCCTGCTCAGTTCATCATTACAGCTCCTGCAAGGCTTGACCTGCACATCACAGTGATGAGCCCCAACACTAATGTGATGCCAGAGCTCACTGTGCATTTGTGTGTTTCTCTCTGCACCATGTCCAGGTAGAAAGATAAACACAGAGCACAGTTTTGAACAGGCAGCCTTAACATACTTACTTAACTCCTGCAGATTTTGCTTGAAGGGCACTGCTCCAGAAGTCCTCTACATTGCTTGGTTCAGAAAAGGCCTGCAGACATGCACTAAATGGGATCTTGGCACGGACCAGCTCTGGCAGAGGTCTCCTTGCAGCTTCTGCTTCTCGCCTCTTCAATTCATAGGCAATTAATTCATCTGAGAAATACACACAACACTAGAAGCTAATTGCCATGGTTATGTACTCCTCATCAGGCTTATTTTTGCAAGTTTTAGAAGTGTAAAAACCTACTTAGCAATGAAAGTTTTTACTTTCATTTACAAAGCTTTAAACTAGACATTGAATCATTTTGTCTGCATTGGGGTCAGGAGCTACACTTACAGCCACATCTCTAAGGCTTCTGTTCGTGGTGAAACCACAGAACTGGAAATACCAGGACACAGGCAATGAAAACTTTTCCATGACAGCTAAAATCCTGCGTGGACAGTAATACCACACACCCCACTTTATCAGAGCTTAATCTCAGCTGGAAAGTTATTGCTGCCTATCTGTGTCATCTGACTTTTTAGACAGGCAAGGATTATGTATGATCTAGAAAAAGTCTTGACCCTAGCACACTGAGCAGTGCCATATGGTAAATTCACAAACTAATCTGTCTCCTGAGTCATTACCTGGAAATAACATGTTCTTTTATAAGCAACAGAGTCATCACTGAAACTGATGGACAAAGAATGCAAAGTTCTCCTAAACTTCTTGTCCAGTGCAATGAGTTTCAGGCTAGGTAAAAAGTAGGTAATATTCTCTGCCTTGTGGTGTTTCATAGGATCTCATCAAACAATCAAAATAGAACCTTCTGGTTTTAAAATATTTTAAATGTTCAGATTATGTAGGAAATCAGAGTCCTGTGATGTTCCCTTCACTTCTACCTCAAGCATACATTTATTATGTTATTCTGCAAGGCTCTTCACCACTGACTGCAGATGCAACCACAACTTGTCAGTGCCTCTCTCCTGCTTCTGGGTCTTCAAGCCTCCTTGGCACTCCTTGTTTCCTCCTTTAAAAACAAGGGTGCTTTTCACAGGAATGAGAAAAAACACTCCTGCTTATTAAATCAACATCCAACACTTCATCCTCCTTTCCTCCTCCACTAAAGCCCAGAACAGCCAAATTGTGCATTTTAGATCTATAGATGACAAATTACCTTTAACCCCTATTCTCTACTACCATATTAGATCTTATAATCTGCTGCTGAAGAACAGAAAGCAGATTTGGGTTTTTGGTTGTTTTGGTCTGGGTTGTTTGGGTTTTTTGTGAGTGTGTGTTTTAAAAGATATTCATTTAGTATGTTCGGTTCCTTTTTTATAATGAAGAAATTTTCACAAACTGTTCCACTGTCCAGGACAAAGGAGCTTCAGTGCCGGTGGGGATTTCTGGGCACAATGTGGCACACCCCTGGGTCAAACAGAGCAGTTTGCTCCTTTACCTTTGTTTGTGGCTGCCTCCATGGCCACAGGTAGCTGCATGATGTAGTCCACCCTCTCTGTGTAGCGCACCTTCCTGGACTGGCAGCACTGCGTGCGCTCCTCCACCAGGAACCGGAAAACATCGCTGGGGTTTTCCGAACCCACAGGGTTCCTCTGAAAGGGACAGCACACCACATCACTTCTGTGGCCATCATTAAAATGAGCAGGGAACCCAAAGGCTGCTGCTTGTTTCCAGGCAAGCACAAGGACACTGATTTGGCAGCTCAGCTCATGCTGGATTGCGCGCAGAGCTCTGTCACCTACAGAGAAAACCACTGAAGCCCACAATTTCTGCACCCACAGCAGCATCTTTCTACACACAGGAGCTTGCAGGGTATGTACCCCAAGAACCTGACTGAGACAAGGTGAGCAGAAGGTAGGAAGGTGGCAAGTTACATACAGTAAAGACAGAAAGCTCAGATAAATAACCTGGAGCATGTTCTCAGCAAATAGAATTGCTCCTACCACTCTGGATATGCACTGAAACAGAACAAACAACTTGTAGTTCATTATCCAGATGGGAATGTCATGCAAATAATATACCTCCTCTTTGTTGTTCATGTTAATGTCTGTTATCAGGCAAGAAACAGAAAAGTCTCTTCTAAACACCCTATAATCAGTACATGCATTTAGGGATGTGGAACATTATGCATACAAATGTGAGTAACTTCATCTAGAGACTGAACACATGAATAAATAGCCTCGATTCTTGGGGAAATGAGGGAGGAAGGGTAGACAAGAAATGCTTTACATCAAAACTGCATGTATTTGTAAATTCCTTTTCAGAAAGACAGCATTAAAATTCACAGTATGATTCCTTTACACACAGCACTGAGCTGGAGCTTGGTGGAACTAAAGCTTTATAGAGAAATATTCAACTGACAAACAGCCACTCTGCTTTCAGCAGGGGAATCCTTCCTCCCAAGATTCAATAACATACAGCTGGGATTTGTAAAACAGCTGGACAGGGTAATTAATTTGCTTCCAACAATCATATGAATTTGGAACAATAACAATAATAACCATAATACCCAACTCATTAATATTCCATTATAGACTTTAATATGGTAAACAGGAACAGAAATTTAAAAGGTCACATATGTTTATGAATCTTATTGCCTGTACAGTGATAAAGTGACCTCTTTATATTTGTTAGCAGCACCACTGGCCCTGTTCATGGTCATGCAAGAGTCTGAAGTAAAGAAGAGGAAGAACTAAAGAAGCAAATGCTTCTAAAACAAAATACATTTTCATTAGTCCCACCTTCTACATACCTAAAGCTAAAAATAATATAACTAAAAAATGAGCCACACATGTAACCGTTTCGCATTCATTGTCTAATATAACCAGAAAAAGAAGCAGCAATTCAGATTTTCTCACCTCTACTAGATTTATAAGATGTAAGAAAAATTCCTGTGCGTCTTGTTGTCTATTAGAGGAAAATTCTGGGTGGCCTTTACTTATAAAAGCCTTGAACATTCTTGGAGATATTCCATTGTGTTGAGGCTAAATAAAAGAGAGAAAAACCTTTTAAAAAGGGATTTTTATTCAATCATGGATCAAATATCTCAAAGTTACTCCACTAAATCAATCTATGGTCCATTTCTGGCACTGGAGGAATAACAGCTTCCATTTCACCTATTTTTCCATTTTAATAAAAATGGGAAAGGTCCTAAAACAAGATTTGTGTGGGGTTAGCATATGTTTTATGGCTTAGTTCCTACAGCATTCACTCTACCTGCTCTTTGGCAATTGGCATTTTAAAGAGATTACTGAGGTTTTTAAAGGTTAGTAGTTTTCAGAAAGGCTGAAAGCCTACATTGTTATATAACATTTGATATTGCTTTCAGAACCCTGTGCCAGAGTATTGAAGCTCTTTGGTGTATCAGCTGGCAGCTTTCCTCAGGACAAAACCTTCCAGAAGGCTGTGCAGAAGCAGGCAGAGAACAACTAGCATGTGCAGCATGCATTCCCAGGTGGGTTGTTAAGAGCAGACATGAATTTGCAATTTGCAGGTGTTGGTCATGTTGAAAAACCACATCTTACTGCCTTTGGCCATTCAGTTATATCAGGAGGAAACTGCCCTAAATTAGAAAATCTCTATCTTCCAAGACAGTCCTGATTTTGACTTTCTAATCCTTTACACCACTTTAAGAACCTCTCTCACCATTCCAGATCATCAAGACAACACTTGATATTATGCCTTTTAAATAACATTTTTAAGGGGTCAGAATCTATTACTCAGATTTGACCTCACTATCCATGAAACTAAATAATTTTCTGGACAATCCAAGCAAAATTATAACCTTTAGGAGCTCTCAAAGGCCATTAAAAACTCAGCCAATCTCATCCCTTACTGTATTTGCACTGTCATATGAATATAAAAATAGAAAAAGCAGCATGAAATGGAGGCCATATAAAATGCACACTAGAAGAGTGATTTTTTTCTTTGTTTTACTAGGGTGCAGTATTCCTAGACCCACTGAAATCAGAAGCAAATTCTCATTTTTAAATGCTTTTTCAATTTTTGGCACTACACCACCAACCACATCAGGCCAAGATGATCCTTAAAGGCCCCCATCAAGAGACAGAGTCTCAGTATTGCTTGGACAGAGAGATGTTCTAGGGATTTCTGCATCCTGGTTTATGTATTCTTCACTGTCCTTCACTGCCTTTCATCAAAACTAGGACTGGGGAGGAAGTGCATAAAGCAGCTCACATTACAACAACTCAGGCTCCTTCCTATGCCAGATGCAAGAATGTGGCACACTTGCCCTGCTGTATAATGCAGTGAGTTTGGAATCAAGCCTTGTTTCCACCTATACACTTTGTACTCAGCCACTTGAGCAGGATAAAAGAGACACATGCCATGTGTGATAGTCTGCAAAAAAAAAAAGATTGAATCTTGCAATCTCACCTCAAGGACAATAGAAGGGAAAAAAAAACCAAAAAACCCACAACCCCCCCAAAAAAAAAGAACCAAAAAAATATCCAACAGAAGGAATGTTAAAAGCTCTAAACAGAAAATCAAGCCTTGGATAATGACCCTTTAGGCATTCAGCCTCTCTTTAATCCTGAAGTGGATCCAAGAAAAATGCTTCCACTTCCAGGCTAAACTTCTGTGGTGAAAAATTTCAACTCCACAGCACCACGCATATTTACAGAATACCTGGCATACTTTCCCCATCAACAGTTGCAAAACAGTTTAGCTAAATATAGATTGTGCTGGACCACTACAGATTTCATATGAATGCTTTTACAGGCAACAACTCCCCAAAACTTTGGATGAATTCCAAAGGCTCATAAAGATTGAGAACTTCTTTGGATGTAGAACAGGGGAAAAAAAAAAAAAAGCGAAAGGAATAAAATTAAAATGAATAATTGATATTACAGACACAAAGCAGAAGCACTTAAAAACATTTAAGGCCCAAAATGCTACACAAAAAAAAATTAAAAAAAAGAAAAAAAAAAAGCATCCTCAACCTGAAAAAACCCCACAGATTTGTATTCCAAGAGTGAAGAAATAGAGAAAATATCTATACCTGACTTTTTCTGTAAATACATCATGAAAACAACAAAAAACGAAAGCTGTAAAAGCTGTTTCAAATCCTAATATATGCTATGAGTTGCCTGATAAGGAAGTAACTTCATGCATGTAACTTCAGCTTCATTAAACTGAACTAATGAACACAAGTACTGTTAAATGTCAGTAGATGCCTACTACAACCTGACAGAGTTTTATACCATCTGTCATTAAAAGAGTTCTCAATATCTCATCTAATAGTGGCTGCTGAGCTAAACATGGAGGTGTAGCTTCAATCCAAGGATTCAGATCCATGAGCTTCCAGCATAGTATTTTCCAGTCACATTCTGTATGTGTTTAGGAAATCAGGTCAGTCAGTACACATAGTTCAATGTTTGGAGTTAGCTGAAACCTGTCCTACTGTTCCTCTGTCCCAGTGGAGTGCTGATTAGTCTTGAAGTTTGATGGGAACAAGCAGGATTCATTTGCTGTTCCAAAACAATGAACAGCCACTGCACAAAGCAATTACTTGGGAGACTCACGACTCCCAGATCATGCAAACTACTCTGTGCCAGCTCTGTCTGCCCAAAATCTTACTGGCCTTCTGATTTCAGAAGAAATTCCTATGTTAATAATTAATAGATGAAAGTAGAGGAAAATATCTATTTCTATGGCGACACCACCATCCCTCTGTGGCAGAAGCATGCATTACTCCAGAGGCTCTGCATGGCCCCTCCATCTCCACGAAAGCCTCCAGCACCACCTAATCTTGCATTACCTAGACAGCTGCTCCTGAAATCAAGTGGAGCATTGTCAGACACTTCCTAGAAACAATTCTTTAGTTCTTTATACTTCTTTCAGAAATTTAAAGAGGGTTTAGAAGTTTGCTTCCAAGACTCTCTGCATAACATTATTGTTGTTGTTGTTGCTGTTCCTCAGAGAAGATAAACATTGATTGCAAGTCCTGTGAACCTTTGCACTCATCTCTGGAGCAGCAGAGCAGTTTATCAGCAGAACCAGTGCTTCTTTGATGCGCTGCACAAATAGTGCCTGACTAATTTATCCCTGACTTAGTAATCTGCACATTCCACCTTGCTAAGCATCCCATCCATGCTGGATCCACATGTGTTCCCCAATGCCCAGCACCTGTTCCCTTTTCTCAGGATATCACTTTTACCTAGTTACTAGGCTGTACAAACTCAGGCAAATACCTTGTGTTCTTCTTTCATCACCTGCTCAATGAGCTCGGATTTCATGGGTGGCTTAGAGTATTGGCCTGAAAGGAGGCCGTGTCCCAGTTTAGCCCTGTAAGGAAGAAAGTGGTGGGGTGGAAACAAACATGTGAGAAAAACAGAAAAGACGACTTACTTCAAGCAAAAAAAATGAAGTTTACTGCTTTTGACTCCTTGATGAACCATCATTACCCTCAAATCGTTAAACCTTCCCATTCTCCCTGTGCCACATCTTACTTCTGAGCTCATGAAAAGGTGTTCTTTTGCTCTGCCATTAAATCATTCAGATTCTATTTAACCTGACCAAGTAAATAACCAAGAAATGTCACTTACATCTGGGTATTGAAATCTTGTGTTGGATCAAGAGGAGAGTAGTCAAATATTCGTGGAAGGTTTCCCACATACCTGGGCAAAAACACAGCAGAAGCATTCAAATATTGCAGTTTAATGATTCAATCTATCCCCAATGAGTGCTTCTGTCATGCAAAAGTAATAGTAAAGAAATCAAGAAATGGACTTTGAGGTTTTACTTGGAAGCTTCTAGCTATAAAGATTATGGCTGTGTTGTCCATCTGAAATTTCCTTTCTATTCCTTAATCTTGCAAAAGCTGCAGGATGTTAGTGGTCAAAACCTCAGAGTTGAGTTGAGAACCAGTGTACTTTCTATTCCCAAGCAACATAATCACGTAAATTCAGGTTTGTGTCAGGACCAAAATACATAAAAAAAGAACGTTTCTAATGAGTTTCAGAAGAGAAGCAATTCTGGTAACACTGAGGGAAACATTTTTCTAGCTAGCCTGTTGGAAAGTGAAGCATTCAGCAGCACTCTCTGAGCACTGCTGCCCTTGAGCACAGGAAAAACCAGGCTGGGTAGGTATGGCCATGGTGCTGGTCCCTCTCTCATCAAAGATCTCCACTATTTTGATGACACTAAGTCCTCCAGGAAACTCCCAGGACGGTGCTGTGGAAAATTATCTTCCTTAATGAGGTCCACTTTGATAATTTTTGACAGGGGAGGTGGAAGAGCAGGTACCTAATGAATCTACAGACTGTACTCCATATGGCTAACAAAGAAAACAAACACAAGTTTTCTCCCTCTTCTTCTCCAGAAGGCAATTTCCAACATGAAAACCTGGGAGGCTTTCCAAACTCTAAAAGCTTCACTTCCAGCACATACACTATTGCTGCTTTGGAAGGAAAGGGCACTCAGAATTTTATTTCAAACCATGGACTGTCCTTTATAAGAAGGCTTCTCTCTTTGGAATGATGTGTTCAGTTTTGATCAGTCAGGAGTATGTCATAGTTTTCTGTTGTGCCTTTTTTTCTTTTAATTATTCAGTGGAAGAATACATTTACACTATTCTTGCCATTATTTTTTTAAAATTTTAATTCAAACACGCCTCTGATTGCTCCACCGCTTAGCCAGACCCGCATGCAACACTTGCAGTTCACTGGCATAGATCAATATCAACATGTTTGTGCCAGTTTTTGGCACAAATCACTCTGGAGCACAGAATGATTCCTGCGGTGACACTGGCATGGGCCAGTATAAACCCATTAATGTGACACTGATGATACCCAGATAAATAGAGATATGTTCATCTGTATATAAAAAGCAGAGATTGAGACATCACATTTACAAGGTGGCATATGATTTCCCAGCACTGAAGTTGAGATAGTTAAAATATTATTTTGAAGACGGATTGGATTTTGTGTTCCAGCCTGTTCCAGAACAGACCAAAACAATCACTAAATCCTCCAAGCAGCCACTGAACTGACTGAAAGACACCTGTTTGCAGGCAGGTCAAAAATGAAAATTTTTCTTAGAAGAACAAGGAATTGATGAATGCAGCAGCTAGTGACAAGAAGTAGTTTGGAGCTACTTACGCTCGCTGGAACTCTGGGATGCTGAAAATGGCTTGCATGACAGCATTGAGGTAGCAGCTATTTCCCAGGTTCTTCATGCCAGTGTACCCTGGGCCATACATAGGCTTCAGTTTCATGCCAGCTTCCTGAATCACTTCCCATTCTGAGACTCTTGGCTTTATGTCATTATCTCTTAGCCCATTCTCTGTCTGAAAGCAACAAGATTTTCATCTTAGTCTCTTGAATTTCTGCCATAATTATGCTGCTGCCATCATCACCACCAACTTTGTGAGCTATACTCCAAGAAATGAAGAGCCAGATCAATGGGCAAGAGGAGGTAAATCCTGCATGTAGGGGGAGATGAGGCTTAGAGAGCCAGCAGTTTGTTCCTCCAATACCCCCTCAGGTCTTTAGCACAGTCACTGGCTCTTTGAGTGCTCCCAGTCGTGACCTCAGTCCCAGTGGGAGCTTCACTTCTCTCAGGCCTGTGACCTCAAGCCTCAGCATCAAACACTGCATTTTTTCAGGTTTCCTATTCCATTTGTAATGGCCAGGAATAGCTGCTGCTGCAGAAGCTGCTCATAACAAACAAACCACATGAAAAGCTGCAGATCCAAGAACTCTTCCCTTCTTTCAAATGGTAAAAGCCAATAATTCGTGACACTGAAGTTTCTCCCCTTTACACTCAGCCTTCAGCCTGTAGGTGCAGGTCATTACAGTGTCATTTACTACTGGCACCACTCTGTCACTTCTCAAAGAATTGTACAGACCAAAGACCAGAGGTGAAACCTTTGTAATAGCTAAGACTAGGTTTTCAAGGCTTCGGAGTAAAACAGACTTTCCAGAATGATTTGGATAAAAGAAACTTTATATTAATGATCCTGGAAAGGACATTAGTAGACCAAAAATATTATTAGTATCATGAAGACTCTTGAAAACACAGTTTAACTCTTCTCTGTCATCAATTATTATCATTTACTCACCACTTGGACAATGAAATACATTTAACCAGTGGCAGGTTGTTCCTTTTTAACATTTTCGTGTTCTCCAGGTAGTTATAGGTATACTAGGTTATATACTTGAGTTAAAAAAAAAACAAACCCAAAAAACAACAAACCAAACGAAACAAAAAACCAACACAACCACACCTCCCACACAGAGCATACCCTATTCTGATTTCTTACATCATATAAAGAGAACTAGAACCAACATCCACTAAGACACAAGTTATTAAAAGTACTTCTTTATTAATACAGACACACACAGAGAATCCTTTTTTCCCCAGTCCCTATCTAGCATGTCACACCTATGACCACACTGTTTTCTAGACTTGAGAGAATGAATTTTTCTCATTTTCTAATGTGTTTATTGACAAAATCTAAACTGAAATTTACATAAAGAACTTTCAGCTGCGTTTTAACTTATCCATTGCTCAGCTTCTTTTTCTTATGAATTTTATCTGTTTGCACATGCAATAGGCTTTCCTTCACTCACTGTAATTAAATATTCTAGACATTCTTCTCTAATTGAATGAGGCTCTTCATTTTGCAGACAAATGGTACATCATACAGGAAAAGTGAAAAATGTAAATTAAAGACCACAAGGTACCTCCTTCAGAAGGCAGCTTCTGGATTTGAGAGCAATGATTTACCTAGAACTCAGACAATAACCCCCAAATTAGCTGGCTGAACTTTACAAAGCTGAATGCTGTCAGAACAGTCTGAAGGAACCACAAATAAGCTACAGGTGTCATTCTTCTCCTGTTTCTCTCCCACCCCCAAGTGAACAAACAAGTGAACAACAAGCTAAATAAAAGATGGATTTCCTACCACTTGCATCTGCAGCATATCAATTCCAAAGTGTGCCAAATGTTTTGCTATATGTGGATCTAAAACCGGCTCCTCTTCATCAAAGGAATAGACATCTGCAAAAGCAAAGAGAAACCAGTGAGCCCCAGTATCAAATGTTATCCCTTCTCTTTGTTTACCAACACTGCATTCTCAGGACAGGGCTGCCTATACAAAATGCTTTGTTCATATTCTCCGAGTTTGGTTCTGGCCAACAGAGAAGTGCACAGACAAACACACAGCTCAGTAAATATCTTAACACAATCAATCACCTCAAGCACTCTCCTCAGAATGAATTATATGCCTCCACAGCATTAAAACCTAAAAACATTTATAGGGATCATAGTAATTCCTCTCCCCAAAATGAGAAATTTGTAGAGAAAGCAAGGAACAGGGCATGCAAAATTCTCAGATACATAGCCAGCCCACATTTTGAACACGAAAACAAAAGATTATGAATTTTTGTAGAACTACTAGATACAGACAGACCTATTAGAACTATATCACACCAACTCACTACTGACAACAGTATTTTAATTTTCAGTACAGTTTAAGAAATCCACTTCTGCCTTTTTTACACAGAGATGCAGGAAGAACAGAGAAATTCTTCATTAGAATAAAGAGGGTTGTTTTTTTTTTATTTCACACCACTGGATTGGACTTCCAAGATTAATCTAACCTTGTGATTAGGGAGAAAGGCTGATTTTCTGAGTGAGGTGTCTTGTGTTATTGTATGAGAGATTTAGATTTCAGTTCTCTACAACAGGCCTTTATAGCCTCTTGTAAAAGCCCACAAACATTCTGGCAGGGTAATGTTCAGACTGTGATGGGAAGCAGTATGTCTAATGATGGTATTTTCAATATGACACCAAGAAGGAGAAAAAAAAATGAGAATAAAAACATTCATTTTTAGAGTTAACCTAGTAAGTCCTATAATGACACTGAATTCAGAGCAGGTTTCACCTATTTGAACAAATAACAATAAAGCTGCAGGCATCATACAAGGCTAGAAGTGATAAGACATGCACTCGTAAGACCTGAACAGGCTTTCCATCTTTTCTCTGATCAGGTCTCCACCTCTGTAGTCAATGACTGCTTTGGTGTCTCCTCATACCAAAATCCAGAACCCCTGTCCAGTCTCCCTGCATTTCCCTCAGGTGAGTTTCCTTCATGCCCAGCAGTTTCTCACAGTGACCTTGCTCCATAAGACCAGACCTAGGGCTGACAGAGAAAGCTTAGCCAGGAGAAAGCAAGAGAAAGGAACTCAGAAGGAGATAACAGGAGTACAGATAAAGGGATAAAGGCTGTTCACAGCACAAATATCACCTCTGAAAGGTCCCTACCCTGGCCTCTCCTGGCAGCTGCACACCCTGGCTCTGACTCAGCCCACCCCCTTCAACAAAAGGAATTCTCCTGGAGGTCTGCTAGTACCAAACCCACACTGAAATGATAGACTGAAGGTTAGCCAAGAACACAAAGACTAACTTTTAACATTGACCAGCCCTGTGGAAAACCTCTCTGAGCAGGGAGCTGTGCTTTGAGCTGTGCTGCCAGCTGCTGATCAGCCATCAGATGCCCCATTAACATTGGTGCCCATGACCCTTCTGGCATGTGCGTGGCTGTAGCTGCCCATCTGCTGGAATTCCACTGTGTGGTAGCAAATGCACCCAGAAGACATGAGTGCTCATCCACACACATGGCATCACAACATTCCCATAGTATTCTGGTGAGGTCACAGGACAGCCAGAAGATCCCGAAAAGTTCAAACCCCTGATGGAGTGAGATTACAACAGCAACTGAGCTTGGGTGACTGCTTTCAGTGTGGAAGCTTTTGATATTGTTTTCCCTCTGCTCTGACAACTACAGAGAGCAAATCATCTGGGACTACTGGCCCAGAGCAGCAGAAATGGAACACAAGACCAATATTGTGCTCAAGCCCAGCTTGTGCCTTACTTGAGTACTTCCTGCTGTGTAGCTTAAGTTCATGAGAAAAAGACAGAATTCACTTGTTTCAAAAAATCAAAGACACAAAGTAAGAGCTGCCAAACACAGGTCTGGAGTGCAGAGTTGTACAGACTGGTAGATGAGGAATGTAGACAAGTCATCAAATGTGATACACAAGGACCTGGTGTTGTTAGAGTGAGAAAGGGGGAAAAGGGAGGAGTGGAAGGGGTGAAAAATCCACCAAGATAAATCTGAGACAGGCAACACAAAATATTATGAAAGAGAGAAAAAAAGTCATAGAATATGCTGAGTTGGAAGGGACCCATCAGTATCATCCAGTCCAACTCCTGGCCCTGTGGAGGATGCGCAATCCCACCACAGGCCTGAGAGTGTTGCCCAAATACATTTTGAACTTAGGCTTGGTGCTGTGACCACTTCCCTGGGGAGATTTTTCCAGTGCCCAAACATCCCCTGGGTGGAAAAATTTTTTCTGATAATAGTCATTATGATTCATATAATTTTAAGAAAAGAAAAATGTCAGTGCTACTTGACCTCATTTTCTTCCACAGCTGAAGATTTACATCTGTTTTGACTGTGCAGACATCTCTCCTTCCTACTTAGATGGTAACAGGCAATGGTAACTCTGTCCCTAAAGAAAGAAGTGGCTCAGGACCCCCCCCAAAAGTATCTGACAACTGCTAAGTTTAGCATCCACAAAGCAACTCCTTCAAGCACTGATCACAAGGGGTTTCCCTCTGCCAGTGCCCAATTCCATGCCTCAATCTATTCCAAACAAACAACCTCACAGTGACTGGAAATGAAATCTAGTGGCACTGTCAAGAGAGGCAGCAGGTAGCACAGTCTGCCCAGTGCTCAGCCTACTGAGGCAAAAACTGTTCTGACTCCCTGCTGCATCCTGTCCAAGGCACAAGAGTGGAAGAGAAGTTTGGTTCAATTTCTGCCCTGACCCCAGATGTGCCTGCTGACAGAATGCTATAAAATGTGGCTAACACCTCAGAAACCTTTCACAGTGTACACAGCACAGATTCCTCAGGGCAACACAAAGAGCTCTCCTCTGTGTACACGTAGGGTGAGTGTCAGTGGAATACTGGCACCTCCTCCTTCTCCTTCCTACTGGTGTGAAAAAGGAATAAATTATGTCAGGACAGGGACTAGTACTTATTACTGCTGTACCATCACCTCTTCACCTTAAACCCAGGGAAGAAGAAAACAGACAGATTTTGTGTCACCATCAGCCACAAAACCTCTTTCCTGGAGCTCATCTATCACCCAGCCCCACTGAGGGGTTATGAGTACTACAGAAATATAGATCAGAGACAGAATAATTACTGAAAAGGAACAAGGAAGGTTGGGGGAGGGAAGACTTTTCTATAGGGAAACCAAGTAAACATCATCCAGAAGAACAAAGGTCTGTGGAGAACAGCTGGTGCCTCTCATTCAGAGGGAAGGATGACAGCCTGTCCTTTGTTATCCCAAAGGCCACATAAGAGAGGAAGCAGCTGATCAGTGGGAGGCACAAGGACAGAAGCCATAAGGAAACAAGCATTGCTGCTAAAAATGGGAAAGAAAAGAAAAAATTCTGAAAAAAACCCAGTACAGAATATCCTGTTTGTTTTGTAGATGCAGTTGAAACCTACAGCTGGGCAAATCCTAAACACCTTCAATAACAGAGATTTGGATAGAAATCACCCACGACCAGGCTCATGCAAGGAAATAACATTCCATCTGGGAGAGAAAAAAATGGGTTTTGCTTAGTGGTACTGTGGCACAGCTGGTTGAATCTGACTACAGTTGCCTTTCCTCAACACTGAATAGGACTTAGAAAAGCTCTTAACTGATGCTTGTTAAAAAAAGGGGTTTGCTCTAAAGAGCAATTTTTCATCTCTGTAGTCATAAGCACTAAAGCCAAAATATAATCATGCTATGTGTTCTTCCATTTTTACTTCTCCATGCAGCTGCAACAAAAGATCTCTTTGCTTATGACTTTTTCAGCCCTTCATGTTTTTATTCCATCTAATCCTCACACACCATAATCCTCTCCACAGCAACACTGCAGAACATCACATTGGAGAATATGCAAACAAGGATACAGCTACAGCTTTTTTCCCCTCTCAAGATCATCACATATTTTACAAATGAGCATCACAGCAGCCCCATGAAGTTGAGTGTTCATTAGACTGTTTCAGCAACATTTTGTTCAGCAAGCAAAAAGAGGAGTTTCCACTATGGTTAAAAAACCCATACATGCTGATACAAACAGACTTTTAAATTTAAAAAGCTCATTACCTTGCTGTTGTTTGTTACAGAAAGTTGAACCATTTGCCCTAGGAAATGTAGCAGAACTAAAAAATATTATTTCTCCAGATTCTGTTGTTTCAGACTAATATCAGTCTTATGTTATAAGCCTAGCATTATGCAAACACTCCAAAAATATTTATAGAAAATATAAAATGAGCAGATAAAACAGGTATGGGCAGATAAAACAGGTATGGGCTTTCTCAGAATGTAGTGTGTGTCATTCCCCTCAACCCTGATCAACATTCATAGACTCACAGAGCTTCTTTTCACACTCAAACACTTGCACTAGAAGCACAAACCCAGCTGGTAACAGATACACACTGTCAGTCTCATGCACAGAAGGTACCTCATCTCAGAACATGCCACGTGGCTGACCTGCTCCATCAGGAGTGATGGTTCCCAGCTTCACTGCCAGGGGATAACCTGTCTCCTTGTAGTGCTCCATGGCATGTCCATTGCCCCCGCTGCCGTCGAAGAACCACTTCCCACAGAGCACAGAGCCATCAGTCAGGTTCAGCCACAGGTTCTCCCGCAGGTCACATCTGGAGCACTTCCAACCACTGCCAGACAAACAGGGAGAAACAGCAGGAACAGGTCAGACAGGAGCCAGCCCTGTATTTCCCATTATGGCAGGTCAAACTAACCCACATGTCCAGCCCAGAGTCACACCAGGGAACCGTGGGCTGAGTTTCTGCCTTTAGTTCAGTTAACCTGGACTGAATTAGAGAGCCTGGAATGGACAAACCTTATTGCCCTCACCTGGGGGGAATCCTAACACCATTGTCTAACTGTACAAGTGTTTTAGCATGTTTAGATGCCTGCAGCTCTTCTTCCCAGGAGTCAGGTTCCTGCTTCCTGTACGGTGATTTTGCACTGAGGAGTGCATCACAAGCTATCGTCACCTGGAAGACAAATGGATGTCAGTCAAAGCCTTAGACGACTCAGTGACTGGACAGAACCTGGCATTCAGCCTATTGCTAACCACATTCAGAACTGCTTATCAGTAGGACTATTTATATACTGAAATATGCACCTAATCTTTTAGACTGTCGTCATGATTTTAGCAGGAGAGTAAGCACGTGTACTATGTGAGCTTTCCTAGGACAAGCTGGCATCATAATAAGGGAAGGAATACAGGGGAGAGAAGGAAATCCAAGAAACAAAGACAAAGATCACTTTTAAAAATGACTGACACTCTATTACAGCTGGTAAAGAAAGATCTTTATGTCCAAACAAGTGCTGCACATAAGAAAACAAGGCACCATCTTGATAAAAACAGAAACAGGAAACGATTCCTATGAGCAGTTTCACACACTCACTGACCAGTGCTGGTAGCTCTTCTATGTTGGGTAATGAGATTTCATAGTGATCAGGAAAGATAACAAGTTTTGCTTCATCCTCATACTCAAAGTCATCACTGTTGAGATCACTGCTTATCTCCAAATCTGGAAAACAAGATGGGGAATGTTAGGAGATGGTCCCATGATCAAGGTTCCAAAACTATGATAGGGGTACCACTGTAAAAACTGCTTGCCTGGCATCAGCCAGTGGTTCCTCTGGCTAGAAACATTTGTGATATGCTGATCTAAACTGAAACCTCACCATCCTGCAACAGAATGTTCTGAGGACCAAAATCTCCACTTAATGCCATCCCCAATCACAAATACAGTTGGGTTTGGCCACTCTGCAAGCAGTGTACTGTTGCAGACATCGCATTCTGCAAAGCAGAAAACAAAATTCTGCTCCTTTTGGACAAATTCAGGATGCAATCCTGCTGTGCCTTTTACTCAGAATCTTGAAATGCTATAAAGCATGGAGACCAGGTTGCCCTGCACATGCCCAAATTGCAAAGGACAAATAAAAAGAGCACCCCATATTTTCCAGATCACAGACCTGGCTGAAACGTGCTGTGGCTCCCATCCATCTTGAACCTGTGGCCTTTCCTCCCATAAAGATGTCCAAGGCTGGAAGTATTCCTGCGTCTCATCCATAGTCTCAAATAGCTACAGCAATTGCAGTAAGACCAACAACATCCCTCTCTTGCTAACTCCACTCTTTAACCAGGGTAACTATCTGTATAAAAAGCACTCATTAGCTACTAAATCTTTTTTTTTGAAGCTCAAGCTTTCCACAGTGTTTTTGAACATTTTTCTTCCAGTGTAAGAATGAATTCTTTTCTTAAATAAGAACTTTGACCAAGCAACATCAGTTAAAATGTTTTCCCAGAAATATTTGGACACAGAAAGAAGCAGTAGTGTATATTAAGAATTAAATGGCTAGTGTTTGTGTCTCTAGCTCCATGAAAAAATATAATTAATTAATTATCACATAGACAAGATTGAGTTAAAATCTTGTTCTGTTTGTCCCAGGACAAATGAAAAAGTTAAGTGTCACCTTAGCTTTGCATGTTTTTCTTTTAACCTTCTGATGTTTTTGAATTTCTGGAATCTGTTCCCACACACATCTCTGTAAACAACAATAGTTTACATTCCTTTCAAAAAAGGAAGTAAAAGTTAATAGACTTATAGTTTGACCATTGTGGTCACAGAAGAGGCCACCTGTTAGACCAATCAAGAGACAATGTATGTAACTTATATAAATTGGAGTTTTATAATAAACTTCCCTTCTTCTTCTTCGTTCCTCTTTGAGAAGAGCTGTCTGTGTGTAATTTATCTCATGTCGTATCTCATCAGTTAAGACCAAATATGCACACGTCAGCAATTTTACAAGATTCAACTGCAAGAATTGCCCAGGCTATGACGGGATTTTCTGGATCCTTCTCCCATCTGGACACGTGGGATGCACTGTATTCTGATGTACCAGTCACTGAC
This sequence comes from Certhia americana, assembly GCA_018697195.1. Lineage (NCBI taxonomy): Eukaryota > Metazoa > Chordata > Aves > Passeriformes > Certhiidae > Certhia > Certhia americana. Next base: position 10,394,612 of record CM031865.1, on the reverse strand, counting down.
AGAATAAGGTTCAACCAAAAAAAAAGAGATGTGCTAGCAGCAGCCAAAGCTGGCTCTTGATTTCCCCCCTAGTACAAGCAGATGCTTAATGAGTCACTTGATCCTAAATGAGCATTGGCAGCAACAGGCACTGCACCCCGGGAGTGCTTGAAATCTCAAATGTATATTTGGGAGAGAGGTGAGGATGACAGAAGCCAGATTCAAAAAAATGAGCTCTCTAATTACCCAGAGAGCAGTAACAGACTGAGCAACCCAAATGATAAAACATGTATCAAAATATATTTTAACTTGACCTGGAAAGAACAGCTCTTGAGAGAAACATCAACTCTTGGCTCACCTGCTGCACCAGCCAGCCCTGAGGTGACAACACCCACTGTAAGTGACTTACAGCAATATGAACTCTCTCTCACCAGCAACCAAAAAGAGCCCTTTCTCATCAGCTCAACATAGACACAGAAGCAAGAACATTTTCTCATACTGAAAGTATGACATTTTTAGAGAACATACTAATTCATTACTAATTCCCCAAATCAGTGTTTTTATAATGATCCCTTCCCTTATTGATGCATAATAGAGATGACCAGAGACCTCACTTTACCCCAGGCTTCTTTCTCCGTTTATGTTCCAGTCTTGTGTTTGGTACAGGAGTGAATCTCCATAGATGCAGTTTTTAACAGCTCTTCTGCTCTATGGAACACAGAAACTGAGCATCTCCAAGCTGATGGTGCACAGGGCAACGCATCACAGGGAATTTTCACCTAATGGCAAAAATTTGATGGTGGCCAGCATAACAAAGCCGAAAGCACTGACCACCTCCTCAATAGGAGAGAGGCTCCTCAGAGAGGATAAAAGCTCAGTGTGTTCTCAGCCAGGTTTGGAGGCAGTGAGCACTCCTGCAGGGCTGTGGTCACACAGTGCCTCAGCCACCAGGGGGAACCTGGCACCAGCTCACAGCGGCCACGGGGAGCTGGGGATGAGTGAGACCCGCTGACCTTCACTGCCCTGTGCTATGGACATTAACTTAAAGCACCTGCAAGCCCCTTAGAGAAATAGCAATGATATGGTTGCCTGTGTTCAAAACTCAGACACACACTGCAGCTCATCTCCCAGGCCAGACAGCAGCCCAATAGTAGAGGCTTTAGTGCTGCTGGTCTGACCTGCATCTGAACCAGTGATCCAGGGATGAAAGACAGAGTATCCTATTAGCAATCATCTGCTGGCATCCAAGGACTTCACATGCTTAGGAGCACCAGCCTCTTGTGTGCTATGGGCAGGGAAGGGAATTTCTTTTTTACCTCCTCAGGCTTCATGGCATTCATATGAGCAGAAAAGCAGAAAAGTGTCAGCATGGGACTCCTGCCTGACACACCAATACATCAGCACCCCACTTGTTATTTTAAAGAAGGATGCACAAAGCTTCATAACAATCCTGGGAAACACCATGAGGATTTAAAATTCTCCTTTTGAAGGTGACCACCTAAAAGTGGTACACTTCCACCCAACACCTACTCCCTCTGACTAGGAATCAGAAAGCACTGCCTTATCACTCTGAAGACAGTTTCTCAGGGTCCAGACCCAGTACATAAGAGTGGAATGGACTCCTAAGGCCACAGACTGAAATCTCTCCATACAGAGCAGGTGACCGTATAAACTGATCCCTTTTAGGGACACTTAGAGGGACCCCTTAATGTCAGTTGAAAACACCCAGATCACCACTCATATTTTTAAATCTTGGCTTGTGTGTGCTGAGAGATATAGCTGTCTACTAAGCAATTGTACCTGTGTTATATTTTCTGTGCCTGTGCAAGGGACAGCAAGGCTGAGAAAGCATGAGGGCAGAAATAACAAAAACAGATGACTGTGACTTTAGAAGGCAATGGAGCCCACACTAAATATGGACAGAATTTAACCCTGAAGCCCCGGGCATCATATGCAGTCTGCAGGTAGTTTCTAGTGCAGAATTTTAGGGAGGACTAAGAGTAACTACAGAGAAGAGGAGTAGGGTGAAATCTACATGCAAAAGGAGAATATTTGATTAAAAATTACTCTACTACTAAAGACACTGAAAAGCACAAACTTTCAAGTGCCATACTTAATCCAAAGCTTTTTCTTGATCAATGGTGCTCTTGTTCAAGATGCCCTGTCAGTAGAAGGCCAAAAAGAAAAGGCTTTACTCAGTTCTGAGACTGAGCCACAAGACAACTAGCCAGTTTGTAATCCTTCCAAGGAGTGACAGCTTGATGGTCAAGGTCCACAGGACATTGTTTCCCTTCCAGTGGAGTAACAACACCTTTATGGTGCCTCCTGAGAGCCTCAGTCCAGCCCTTCGGCCACCAAAACAAAGGATCCACACAGGTTGCCAGTACTGTGTTGGGAGGCCAGGCTAAGCAAAGCAGCAGCCACCCCAAAGCAGAGACTCAACTGATGCTGTTATTTTGGGCAAGTGGTCAGTAGAGTACATTTACTGCACCTCACAAGGCACCACAGAGTGATGGTGAGAATGTGCTGCTGCTGGGCTGACTGAAAACAGCAGCTGGGAGACACACTACTGTAATGAAACCAGCCCAGAGGAGGGGAAGAGAAGGAGTGGATGTGTCCAGATCAGATTTAGGCAAGTTACCAACTGACTGCACTAATAATAGGGGCATAAGACTCCAGACAGGACCCCCAAACAGGATTTCCTGCGCATATGGATGTGTTTATGTGCGTGTGAAAGGGAATACAAACGTGAAAATTGAATGAGAATGTTGACTAGCAAGTCTAAAACTAATTTTGAAACCCTAGAAAGACAGCTTAGGAATCTGGGCTTGATCCTGCTCTCGCAGAAAGCAATGGCAAATTTGTATTGACTTGGAAGTGGAGACCTGGGTCTATACATCAAATTATTTCTTCCTGAGGCCTCTAAATAAGAGTGAATTGCAGCAGCAGCAGCACTTTGCAAACTATAAGCTACTCTGTTAATTTGTTTTTAGGCACATTAAAAATATTAACTTCATCAGATGAATTATAAAGCAGAAGAATTTTTTTTTTAATTACTTTCCAGTCATAATTTTTCCTTTGCAGAAAAATGAAAAGCAAAACTTCCTACAAGGATCATTTGGCTGATTCACTGCTTGTGAAAGAACAATGAAATTGCTTGCTACATCTCCAAAGCATTTTTACGTTGTTCCTATTGCTAGGTAAGACCTCATCCCTTGCATTTCTGGCACAGTCAATATTTAGCAAGCAAAACTAAACCATGAAAATTGAAATTCAGAACGATTTTGACAGCAGCATTAGCCTGTGTTAACCCAGTCTAATTTTCACAGTTCTACGCAAACCAGCAAAGATTCTATTAGTATCAGGTATCTATCTGCTCACCATCCTATACTCAACTCTAGCATACATGGCAAAGCTAAAAAGCAACAGCTGATCAGTTCTACTGCTGCTGCTGAGGAATATGCACTATTTTACTGGGCTAAAATGCAAAAATATTGTCAGGAAATGCTTAAATTCTCCTACATCACAACTTTCCATTCATGAGTACAGATATTATTTCTGCTTACTCTCATAAACTTTAACCACTCATGGTAAAAGCCCTCTTCAGAAGCTTTCCAAACAAGAACATCCTTACTGCAAACAGGGTCCTGCTCCTGCCTACCAGACCTGGGAGAACAAAGTCAAGGTGTGGTCAAATTCAGTACAGCCACTCTTAGGATTGGTCTTTACACTTGGAAACAGTAGCCATGAGTCCACCCACTGCCATCAGCAGGGAGGTGCCATCCAGGAAAAGTTCAGCAAGTTTACAAGTTCTCCCAGACTGTCCAGGTGGAAGTTTTCCTTTCCAAGATCTCCTGAGACCCGCTGTGTGTGACAGATACTCTTCCCAGCAGCAATCACAGATCTGCTGACAGAGCTGCTCATCTGAGGGCTTCAAAACACTTTTAACTGATGGTCTGAGTTAGCCCTGACTTTGCTCAAAACAGCGCTGCCACAGCTTGCTGCACTGGCAGATGATGCTCTGGTAACCAATCTGAGACAGCACATCTGTCTTGGGACAAGTTTTATGACAGTCACTCTGGCAGCTCTGTGTAGCCAGGAGTCCAGACTCTGGCATGGATCAACAGATGCTCAGGAAGAGGGCACCAGAACCAGGCAAAAATGAGGTGATTCCTCCCTGAAAGCAGAGTTCAAATATCACCCTGAGATGTTTTGTTTGCTGGGGGTGAGGGGGAATGGTGTTTGTTAGAAACAAACTTGGAGAAAGAAACAAGGGGAGATACTGTGTGTCGACGCAGTTTGGCTGTTCAAAGGAGAGCTTTGCTTTCTATTTATAAAGCAAAATGATAGAGAACAAAATATGAAGTGTTGCTTTAGTGGTGTTCCACTTAAATCTCCCACTGCTGCTGACACCTGAGCTGATATTTCAGGGAACCATTCACCTCATCTCTCTCTCAGAAGCACCTCTCTGAGCAGCAACAGGTAACTTGGAGCACATTCCTGTGCACACACTGTCCAAGCACCTGTCTTGTATTCTTTGCATCTTTCAACTATTGTTTAGTTACGCAACAACACCTTAAAAATCACTTTTAGATTTAATCTCTTAGGTAATTTTAAATCAACCACCAAACTCCATTTCTTCAGTTTTCAATCCCTTTCCAGACCGCTTACATTGCATTAATTCTTCATAATTAGAACGTTCTGAAAAACTCTGCTGATAACTTCCTGGGATAACACGTTCAGGGGGACTCTGCTGATAACTATGGTAAAAACTGGACTTCCAATCCCTTCAGTACAAGAATCTTCCCCCTAATTCTGCTACCCCTTTTGACCAGAAGCTCATAAGGATGAGTCTGACAGTACATCCCATTAACTGAGTTTTGCTTATTCACACATAAGGCACTGAATAGGATAGACAGTTTGCTTTAAATATCACCCCAAATTCCCTGAAACATTGGACAGCCTGAGATGAAGTTGTCATGTCCCCTTTGTCCAGCAACACCTAAACCAGCCAGATTAAAGGCAGTTCTTACATTTCAATAAACAATGCTGTTATTTACACAGAACACTCACAGCCAACACCCTCCAGCCTTCTCTGAAGAAAACCAAACCAAAACGTGCCCAGAACCTGATGCACATGTGCACATGCATACACACTTTGCTGTGAATCTTTCCACGTTTAGGGAATATTGCAGTTGACTGGTCCAAGCAGCCTCTGTTTCTGCTGTGTTTACTAGACAGCAGCAGTGCTAGAAAGTAATCAGTGAGCATCCAAAAGATGTTTTCCTAATACTAAGGAGATTGAAGAGGGTTTAGTATCTTTAATAGTTTTACATCAAAGAGGATTATAACAAGCAATGTAACAAATGCCCAAACTGGATTGACTCTGTACACAAAGCTTAAATCTCCAGGCCTTCAGGGAATTATTGATAGACATGTAGAAACACAGGGATGCTGGAGTTAGCCACTGATCCTTGTCTAGTTTTGTCTGCCAGGGCAAGCCCTACCTGGCAGGTCACATACCTGGGCTGTATCAGCCAGGATAAATTAACCATGAGCCAGCAATGTGCCCCTGTGAGTTAGCACAGTGGTATCCTGGGGACACTAAGAACAGTGTGGCCAGCAGATCAAGGGAGATCATCCTCCTCCTCCTCCTCCTCCTCTACTCTGCCCTGGTGGGGCTGCACCTGGAGTACTGCATCCAGTTCTGGGCTCCCCAGTCCAAGAAAGACAAGGAACTGATGGAGAGGATCCACTGGAGGGCTGCAAAGATAACTTGGGGACTGAAGCATCTCCTTTATGGGGATGAGCTGGCCCTGTTCAACCTGGAAAAGAGACTGAGAGGGGATCTTATCAGTGCCCATAAATATATTAAAGATGCCAAGATGATGGGTCAGAGTCTCTCCAGCCATGCCCAGTAACAGCAGAAGCCACAACAGGCACGAACTGAAACACAGGAAGTTGCATCTAAATATGAGAAAAAGCTTCCTTACTTTGATGGTGACAGAGCACTGGAACTGGCTGTCAGGAGAGCTCCTGGAGTGTCCTTCTCTGGAGATATTACAAATATGCCTGGATAGGATCATGTGTAGCCTGTTCTACATGAACCTGCTCCAGCAGGGGACAGGACCTGATGATCTCCAGAGGTCCCTTCTAACCCCAACCACTCTGTGATAGGTGCCCAAGGTCACAACGAGAAAGACAGAATTAAAACAACCTTGTTTAGATGAGATCAACAGTTCTGAACCAATTAAAAATATTTTGGAATAAGAGATAATATACCAAATTTTCCTAACCACCTCTGCTGCTGTCACATGCAAAATGATGAAATCAGCTACCTCTCTGTGCTTTTGTTTCCTCAGCTATGAACAAGGACCGGAAAAATTCTTTGTTCTTTGCTTTAAGCATGGCCAAAACCAGTAATATCTGCTGATTCAAAGTGGACACAAAGCATTTGGAAGCATGGAAGTACTACCTGCAGGAACAGAGCAGATTTAATAGTTTACTCCCAGCCAGCTGGGGCTGCAATGGAGACTGCAGTAGAACAATAGACCAGATAAGACACATTTCCAGAAGTGCTGGATTAAATGGTGATAGATCCATGTCCTAAACCCACCCCAGTGAAACTACACTACCCTCAGGAGTTCCCTTGGAACCGCTGCTCAAGACCTACTCAGAGGGAACAAAATGCTCTTGCACAAGGGTGGAATTTGAGGATTTCAACGTGGCACATCAGAGACACTCTGCCAGTACCCTGCATGCTGGCACACCTCAGTGACAGGAGCCTTCAGGTGTATGCAGAAGACCAGCAAGAACAAAATTTGAATGTGCTTGTGTGCTTCATATTTCCACTCACGTTGCTAATGCTGTATAAGCACCGCTGCACTGCAGCCAGCTTTGTTTATGAACCAATTCTTTTATAAGCATCCAGTGACAAGCATGATTTTCAACATAAACTGGCAGTAAATATGATTTTGAGCAGCATCTGCGATGTAACAGTCTCTTCCTACAAGTTCAACTTATTTATGATTCATTTTCAGTCTTTTTTCTTTCTCATCCCCCCTTGCAAGACTTACTTACATTAACAACAATTTAATCAATCACAATCTGCAAGGGCCTCTTAGGGACACATTCCACAGATCAAAGCAATTCCAACAGAAGGTTATTCTATTGTTTTTCTTTAGCCATAAGAGCTGGCAATTGTAAAGAAAACATTTCACCTTTTCGTTACCTGAGGAAAAATTCACTATTCACTATTAATACAAAGACAATAAATAATAGATGAATTGGAGAAATACCACAAGCTGTGGGAGAAGAGAGAATACAGGCTTTTCATCACATTCTCCTCATCCATATTTATGAGTCCCTCAGGTTTTCTGGGTAATCTGAATAAATGGATTTTGGATGACATGGGCATGGTAAGAGTCTGCTTTCCATGAAGCAAGGGAATAGAACTGTGGACATAACAGAATACATGATGTATGTGCAGTTGCATTTGTTACAGGAGAGACCACAACATCACTGAAGAACATTTATCTGTGTAACAACTTTAAAATGGCAACAACCCTTCCTATGACCAGCTGCTGAGCAGAACAGAGCCACACTGAGGACCTAAGATATCCAAACATTAAGTATGGGTCAACATTCTAATAAAAGAGTGCTCTGTGGAAATTACAGAGAAAGAATGGACAGAATTAGTAAAAAAGTGCCTTTCAAAGCCTAGGCTGTTTCAGAGTAGACGAGGATCTATTTTATATTAAAATGTTTCATGTATATATACACACATCTCTCAATAGGCACCAAAATAGTTAAGAATTACTTATTTGCTTGGCAAAAATTTAAAACATAGAACTAAAAAAGAAAACCAAAACAAACAGCAGGAGAATAAAACCCAAAAGGAGTCCCAAAGCCAGACACAATGGTGGGCAGAACCCGAGTCCACACGCAGACAGGGTCAGAAAAGGACTGCGTGAGAGCAGCTGCTCACAATACCTAAAAATAGCTTAGCATTCCTCCTTTTTGGTAAAGCTCCACCAGATGCTCCTGGTACCTTCTGGAAAGAGAGAAAGAAACAATTAAAAATCCATCAAGTGAGACAACAGTAAATCTGCATTAACCCCTCTTATCAAATCACAGTCCTTGATGAGCAAGAATATGAATGCTCTTTGCTCACCTCTGATGCTGGGACTCATCACTGCCCACCACCCCCGTGGAGAGAGGGAGCCTCCACCTGAGTCCTTCACTCTTGGCTGTCTAGCAATTGATCAGAGGGTATCTCACAGCCACCATGGGTGACAGTTGTTCTGTCACCAAGACAGAGACACCCAGCACCTCTCAAACCTCTCCCTACCAGACCCCCAACAGTATTTCATAATGACTAAAGCTGAGCTAGAGAGAAGAAAAGGCTATTATCTGGATAAAGGATTCAACCCTTCATAACTAATTCCAGCAGGACCACCTTGCTTTGATCTGTTAGTTCAGTTCATTTTCTTCTATCCAGAAAAAAAATGCCCTTTCCACCAGGATCTACACCTGCTTTCATTAATCCAAGTTACCACTATATTTCCTAAATATTTGGAAGTGTGGGGGAAACTTGACAACACTCGAGCAATTGTTTAGTGGGGGATTTGATTGTATTTTTTAATTTAAGGACCACAGCAGAAAACAGTAATTTCCAAATGAGATTAAGTTTCACTACTTTTCCAGTTCAGACTACAAGGAAAAACAAAACCAACTGAGGAAACGTCAAAGTCAGTGCACTCACTCCTTAAGCTGTTTATTAAACGGCACCATTAAATCAAATTAAATCAAAAAAGCCTCTGTGACTATTTGGTGCCAACACAATGCATGATGTAGTGTGTAATCGTAGTGTAACTGGAAAGGTTGTTAGGCAACTTTTTTTTTTTTTTTTTTTTAAATAATAATATTGGGATACAACAGGTGGAGAGAAACCAGCCAAGAACCTGTCAGCCTTCAGGGAAAGTTCATGTTCGCCTCTGCCCCTTCGCAGGTAAAAGGGTCACATATTTTGGGTGGTTCCCTTCACCATGTAAATAAAGCTTTGGCCTAAGCAAACTGCTTAAATCACCAGTGAGGTCTTATACATCATAGGAAAATTTTCCATTCTTAGAAAGAGCAGATGCCAACAAACACCCCTTGGCTGCATTTAAGAACAGAATCCATTATCCACATAGAAAAGCCCTAGGGAAAAGTCAGGGTTGCAACTGCAGCAGTTAAAATAAAAATAAAAATTCCTCAATGAACTGAAAATAACATGCAGAACATTTCTTTCTTTAATGTTACTGGAATTGAACAAGTGGGAAGGAAGTAGCCAGGCATCTATTTTAAATCTTTTTTAAAAAGCAGTAGCAAGAAACAACATAACCCTATTGCAAATGCATTATGAATAAATTATACAGTCTCCAAGGACTATATTTCCAGAACTAAAAAAAAATTTTTTTCCAATACTAGGAAGCTCCAATTGAATTCTGATGTCACCAAGTGTGATATTGTGAAAGTCATTAAGACTAGAGATTCAAAGAGAAAGAATTCACAGAGTGTTTATATTTAACTCAGGCTGGCAATTTCAGTTTGATTTTTCCAAATACAAATACATCAGAATAAAGATGCTCAATACTCCTGAAACACCCACAACCCGACAGTCTTTTTTCACCTTGTCAGAAATCACTGAAAACATTCTCCATTCACAAACCCATTTTTGTTCCAACAGATGTGACACACCCAACAAATGGGAGTGACATGAGGCATCAGCAGTGGTATTAAATTCCATTTGTGATGCTCCTTGGACAAGGTGACAGTGCAGCCTGTTCTGCTGTCTCTCACTTTTTGCAACACCATCATCCCTGGATAACATCCAGAAACCTATCCCTGCAGGAAATCTTCGTGCTGCTCTGCCCAGGGTTTTCAACAGGGCTGAGGTATCACTACAGCACCAAGCTAAAGCTCTGCCTGCAAATGAATAGCACCCAGGCAGTTGTATAAAAGTCATACACTACAGGGAAGAGGGTGATTTAAAAATTATGAAGAATGTAACTCTGTGGAAAAGAAAAACTAAAAATCAATTTCCTTTATTTAGCTAAGAATTTTAGAGGGTGCTCCATAATTTTCACTTGTGCCCATCTCTGATGATTCAGCAGATGTCTCTGGTGCTGAGCTGCCACAGGCAGATGCTCCAGCTCTACTTGAGCCAGCAGGCTGAAGATGTGACCCTTATTTTCTAATTGAATTGTGACAATATACACAACTGACATTTATTCCAAACATCTTGGGAAGCAACCCGGGATTTGTGCAGCAATGCAGTGCATTCTGCAAGGATGATGCCAAGGGAACCACGGGCAGGAATAGCAGCCTCACTATAAGAATCTTAAGATAGCATATCCAATGCCTTTGGCTTTACTGTATCCTACACCATTAAAAGCTTGGCTTCCAAAACCAAAACCACAATGGAGCATGCGCCAGACACTTCATAAAACACTTGATGTTTCACATTGCTCAAAGGAAAACACGGATAGCACTTAAGAAGTAAATAGTCATGGCAAAAAAAAGAAATCCACAGCTAATATATGAGGAATCCTGGCTATGAGCCCTGTTAGATGATGCAAAATTAACCTACACTGTGTAGTCAAACCCTGTTTCCTGCCACATGACCCAGGGAACCAGTGTGTTGCCACCTTCCAGCACAGAGCCAGCCCCTCTGCTACATCATGATTCACGCAGAGAAAAACAGGAACCACTGAACTTCTTTCAGTCAAAGGGGTTTGCAACACCAAACAACAGCTGTTGATATTTGGAGTTCTTCAGCCTAATCTTTATCAGGAAAGGAATTTTTGAGGCCTCATTTTAACCCCAGTTTACCTTAACTTACTGTAACAAAGTTATATCCAAGGAAAACTGACAGGATTTCTGCCCACCTGTCTCCACATAGCATCTTTCAGGAGTGTTAAATTCAGTCAGAAGAACCATTGCTAAAACCAGAGCAGGCTCTGCAAAAACTCAGTTAAGAGAGTGAAGGAAAAGGTTGGTATTGCCCTTAGATGGAAAGGTAATTCTGAAGTATAACAAACATCATTTACCATCTCATCCTGGAAGACATGCAATCCACCTCACTGTAATTCTGACAAAATATGAACAGTCCTCTACTGGAAATAAGGTAAGTGGTCAGGGCACTTTACATAACTCAAGGGAAGCATTGCTGTAGAATGAGAAGCAAGGATTCTAACCCACTCCAGGCAGCTATTTTAAGCCCTCTAACCTGCCAATAGAGACAGAGCTTTTGGGAGAGTGAGCTATAAGCAAACCCAGTGCCCTCCATATAGCTCAGGTCACAAGTAATTAAGAGTCCTTTAAAGATGACAGACAAACCACAGACAAACAGAGGTTATAAAGCACAGGTTGTAAGTGACTGCTGATATGCAGTGATGGTATGGAAGAGCAGTGAACATGAGGTTGTATGTGCACACCCATGTGTGGGAAAAGGCTAAATGAGGGCCAGTGTGTGTCTCTAGAATCCAGCATTAACTTAAGCTAAGCTTAAGATCCCAGGCTAGGTCAGGATGGAACTGTACAGGAATCTTAGGATGAAAAGTAGTCCTGTCACCCTGAGATGAAACCTCATACAAAAAAATATATCTCAGCAGTTTCCAGCCAAATCTGAGCCAAACCCAGGAACTGTACACTTGAAAGGCAGGTTTCAGAAAAGTATTTAGCTATGTACAGTGTGCACATAACATGCAGACAATATGTATGTGATGCACAGAAATGAGAAGTGAAAAACATCAGTGAAAGTCAGGAAGGAGCTGCCTTTAAGGTCTGACTCTTTAGGGCTTTTGATTCATCTCAGAACTGAAGCTATGGGATTGGTTGGGATCAAGCACATGGATTTGATATCCAGCCCCAAATCTGAACACGTGCATTTCAGTCACTCAGGACTTGGTGTGTGTCTGAAATGCATTACCCAAATGAGCACAAGAGACACGAGAACTGCTGGGGTAGTTTTTTGGGAAGCCACAAGTCTCACCTCTACCACATGTCGTTTCAGGTGCAGATAGACACACTGTCCTGTTTTCCGGTAATGCCGTTCGATGTGTTCCCTTCCAAATCCCAGAAATGTGTTCATGCACACATAGAGACCTCCTTCTGAATCCTACAAGGAATGACACAAACAGTTACAGCAGGGAAGGAACTGAACAGGACAGGACACAGAAAAAAAACCAAGAATTGCAGACCCTTTCTATTATCAGGCACGCACTTAAAATATGTCTTTCATATCATATTATGGTGTTAACACTCTCAGTCTTCTAAGAAACTTCCCCATCAGATCACATATCATAACACAGCCTACAGAAACTCTTTGAAACCAGTTGCCTCGCAACTACAGATTAGTGAGTGTCCAAATCAGAAGTCTAGAAGTTAGTCTTGAAAAATTCCACTTGAGTGACCAACCCATATAGGTTCATAGGCACAGAAATTTGTAAAGCATAGAAATAAGCATGAACATTTATTTGAAATAGCAGAATTTCTCGTGGGCATTTGATTGTAAGAACATCATTCCAAACCAGAAGCACAGCAGAGGTGGTGGTCCAGGGGCTCTGCCACAACTTCTACAATTGATCACATTCTTGTCTGAGAAAAAAAGATCTCAAGTGACCTCATAGCCCTTAAAACTGGCTAACAAAAACTTGGCAAGTTTTTTGTGTGCATTCTTCAGTATCTATCAGGGATCCTCTCCATTCGTGCAACTGCAGAGCTTGGAGACAAGGGCATTGCAAAGGGAATATAAAGATATAAATTCCTGGTGCTGATCACAAATGCTGACACTTCAGTAACATAACCTGGCATCACTTGTTTCTTCTCCCTAAAACTGGGTATGATGCTGGCTGTTACCAGGGTCTTGCTCAATTTTAGCACCACTCTAAGATCTCTCCTACATCAGACTGCCAGCAGGACTTTCAACACTGCTCATTGGTGTTGGATCAATTTTTTTCAAGCCCTCTAACATGTATTGTTTTGAGTAGGTGGTGCATAACAAAGACTGAGCTTTTCAGAAGCTGTGTGACCTTCCTTCTATTGTGAGCATGTTTGCACTGTTGGGAAGCACAGAACATCTTGTGTTAAATTCTCCAAAGAACAACGTGAACTACACTCATTCATAGGCACCTCAGAAGTAAATTATAAAAATATATATATATATATATATATATATATAAATGAAAGTAAGGATCATTATCTCTAGAAACAAGTCATATTAGACAGATACATGCTGCCTGCTCTTCTAGCCTGCATTCCAATTCCTTCTGCTTTACCTCTTTCTGTGAGAAAGTCATGGATGTGTCCTCTACAAGAGGATCCTAGAGGTACCCAGTCTAAATAAAAATACACAGTGCTGTCACTCTAGGGTCTCAGGAACTTTGTTTAAAGTTTTGTTTTCTTGGAGATCATTCTCTCTTTTTCTGGAGGGAATCCAAGAGACCACTGAACCGTTTCTGAGGCAGCCTATGACAACAATCTGACACTTTCAGTATAGGAGCTAAATGTAGAGTCTGAGTAAGTTGGTTGTGGTTACTAACAAAACAGTTGTTTCTCCAAGAGAACACAGGCAGAATGTTCTCTTCCACAGCTTGGAAAGAAGTGGACAGACTGTTCAAAAGACCAAAAGGTCACGGTAAAACAGAGGCCTGTGCAAAAAATACACCTTTGTAGATGGCTGAGTAAAGGATTAGGCCCCTGTTGGGTGCTCAGAAAACACTTGATTGTGACCTAAGACAAACTTTGTGCTGGTTAATTAAATGCCACTGAGCAGACAATCGGTTCTGGAAGGAATGATATTTTACATTGTCTGTAGCATATAAACCTTCGGTTTTGACATTAATTTAGGTATGTGTGAAAGTTTATGCTGGAGGAAGGCAGTTTATCTAGAGTACTAGAGACACTATTCTACACCAGAAAAGCAAAACTTGTCCTGACAGACAAAACCAGGCTTTAGCTGGGTATTTTTCCCCCTCATTCTTGCTTGAGGATGCAGCAGATGTGTAGTGTGAAGTTTAGGATAAAGTAATATATAAACATTGTCTTCCCTTATCACTCCAATCTAAAGACATTGTGGGGGCAGGAGGTGGTAAGTGTTCAGGCTCCCAGAAAGCCACTCAAGAGCAGTCTTCCCACATAAGCAGAATGAAAAGGGATTACCCCTCACTGTATTTCTGCCTGTTCTTTGCTGCTAAGGTGGTAATGGTATGCCAGGTGCTTAATTCAGAGAGGGAAACACACAGCCCACACCAAGGAGAAAAGTATTTAAAGAAAAAAAAAATTAAAAGCTGCCCTTACTTATTTAGTCACCAATTCATGTTTGGAGGAAGGAAAGAAGCAGAGAATCCACAGGGAAAGAGAGGTAAAATGCAGCAGTTTCTCCCTCTCAGACTCAAAAGCAGAGCAGGGGAGCTGGTGGGTGAGAGGTCTGGCAAACACAAGCACCAGCCCATGAGGACAGAGAGAGAGAGATCACCCCCTCATTCCACACTGCTCCTGGCACCAGACACCAACAGCTTTCAAACACCACTAACCTGATCAGGATTTGAACTAATGACCTCCATCCCATTACCAACCCTCACGAACCATTTAGATCCCTCAGGGAAATTTAGGGTTTAGCAATTTCAGCTCCTGAGGTGCATTGCTGACAGACAGCAATGACTTTGTACAAACACAAGGGCTGTGGTGATCTCCAAACAGGGAGAACTGTTGCAGACTCAGGCACAGTGTCTCTTGCCCAGGTGTTTACTTTGGCTCCTGTGGAACAATGGCAAAATTTGCTAAAACAGTATCACAGAAGAGAGTAAAATGTCACCTTGAGTCCCCACAGGTCTCCATACCCAAACACGAAGAATGAAAGGCTTGTCCATCTTGTCATATATAAAGTAAAATGTGCCAGGTATGACACAGGGTCACTGTCTTTGTGCACTCTGTCATGGTTTCCATAAGAGAGTTTCCCTACAAAATTCATGCCCATAAATAACTGCTACAGGCTCTGCTCAGGGTGTCTGTTCATCAGGAATCACCATTAATGAATCTGGCTGTAGTGACAGGAGTCTTGCTGTATAATACAACCCAATCTTAAGTATATTTGGAAAAGTTACAGACAGGACCATCCCTAACATACACACATTGCACTAAATCTAACAGTCTAACTAAAGGAAACATATTTTATTTCAGGACAGGTTTAAAAAGAACAACAGATGTTTTGGAACTTAATATTCATCTCAACAACACATAATAATTTAAAATGAGGAGCCAAAAGGATGCCTGTCTCTCTGTCATGTACCAGTACTACCTACATTGAAACAAGGAGAAAAAAACCCCAAAAACACAGCAAACCACACACAACTAACTGAACAACAAGACACAGAGATGGCTCCAGCAAACAAAAAGTTTATTTTCAAGTTTCCACTGCAGTAAATGTAATTACTTCTGGGGTGGGGTTGGGTGGGGTGTGGTTGGGTGTGGTGGGGTGGGGTGGGATGGGGTGGAGTGGGGTGGGATGGGGTGGAGTGGGGTGGGGGGAGCCAACATGAAAAACAAGAATATATCCAGTCACATTCAAATGAAAGACGGGCTAATGAACAGTGGTGTAATTCTGTCTTTTGGACAACAGTCCTCTGTCACCCAAAGGTGACAAGAAAGTAATGGTGACTAAAGGAAAGAAGAAAAGGAACAATAAGAGGGCAAAATTTGGCATCAGGTAAAAAAAGGACCAGAGGGAGAAGCAACAGAATCAGAATAAGAAATGGAAGGACACCGGCATACAGAAACACTGATGTCAAAATACGTACAAGGAGTAAAGAGGAGTCATGTACTACTAGAAGTGGCGAAAGACAAGAAAGATGGGAAAAGAAGAACTGGGTTGGGCAGAGAAAAAAAGGACAAAGGACGTGGAAGTAGAAAATAAATTACAGGGTTTCCAGTAACTGCGTTAACTTGAAGTGTAAATGAAATCCTTCCCCCTGCTCTTCCTTTACAAATGTATGACACTGGATAGCACTGGATATTTCCCTACAAGCAAATTAAGTCCCAAGTCTTTAACAAAGATTCCTGGTACAGCTGTTGTAGCTCCTATATGGACAAGACCAATCCAGTACAGCACTTAGAACATTCCCTGGGAAGAAAAAACTGTGTGGGCCAGTCAGCCACTAAACCAAACCCAAACCATTCCAAGAGGTGGACTGACTGCTCATTCCCACCTATAAATCACAGGTGGGCTCCAGAGCAGCACATATGAATTCTAAAGCAGTGTCTTGGACAAATCACATGCACAGGCAGGATCAAGGCTTCACAGTTAGTGAGCAAATACAATGGCAAAACTAACGCTGGGTCAGGAGTATTTCTAACCTGCAAGCAGGAACAGAAAACTTCCATCCATCCATCACCACTGTTTGGGGTCACTTTATCCAGGGGCAGGCTGTGTGACCCACTGGCAGAGGTGCCTGAGGTCCACCACGGCTGATTGCCAAGCTCCAGCCCAGAACTGCAGCTCCAGCAGAGCCACTGCTGCTCCCACAGCACCTGAGATGTGGGGGTTTGCTTTGTGCAGAGCCCTGGCTGTGCAGCACTGCTGGTCACAAAAACAGTGCTGTGCTTCCAGAACAGAAAAGTTGGGGAGAAAAGGTGAGAGGAAAACTTATCGTTCCACAGTGTGTCAGCAGAGCTCCAGCACTGTCCATTCATCTGCATCTCTGTATTTATCCTCTGACACTGGGTACCTCAGAATTCAAGTCGCTGCTACCCAAAATATTCCAGTCCATCCTGATAACAGGATGGTCAGTGGCACATGATGAGGAAAAGGGTAGTAAGATCCAAATTCAAATCAACCCCAAGGAAATGCACAAGGTACATACACACTGGTTGCTCTCCCAAGCACCATGGTTATTTCTCATGTGTAAAGCACTGCAGGCACAACTTCTGCTGATGTTACCATTCTCCAACTTCAGAAGACCAGTGAGTTAACTGATATGAATCAGTTGAGTGTCCTGGTGCACCTCCAGCCAGTAGAACACCTGCCCATGTGACAGCTTTGGCATGTCCCTGTCAAGCAACACTACCACACTGCTCTGACTTTTCAGGTGATCACCCACTACAAGCAATTTACTGCCTCACTAACTGGAGGTCAATTTGCAGCTAGGCTAAAATTCCTCATCTGGAGTATTCTCTTTGTCTCAGTGTTCAGTGCTCTTGGTTCTTCTCTGCTGCTCTCATTCCATCAATAGAAACAAGATCCAAGCCTACCCCTCACAGACATAGGCCTCAGTGACTTTCTGATTTTCCTCAAGGAATATTGACCAAAGGAACCGCCAGACTGGAGGTTATCTCTGGCATGTTTTATGCACCACAATCACCAATATCCATTACACATTCTGGACTCTCAAGGATTTCAGTCTCAACTGCAGAACAAACAGCAGAGCATCAGCTCAGCTCAGACTTTGGGAATTGTCCCAACATAACCATTACAGAGCTCCCAAGCCACAAAAATGAAGTCAGCATTATTCACAAAGGAAGCTGTTGTCAGCAGCAAGGTTTTCCAGCAGAGCAAAGCCAAACTTTCAGCTGCTCAAACAAACACAGTCCTGCACTCTAGATAGCCAGCCTGCCTGTCCTGTAACCTTGCTGGGCTCATGAGCTGTGCTGGGGTTGTCACCAATGCCCTTTGTGGGGAAGGTTTCAGAGCACATCCATGTGCAGCACCCTTAGCTCACATATAAACCCTTTTTATAATCCAGTTTGTATCCCTTTTCCAGCTGTTGTCTCTCCCCAGACGTGTCACACTCGTGATCAGTGACAGGACCTGAGGGAATGGCATGGAGCTGAGTCAGGGGAGGTTTAGGTTGGTTATTAGGGAAAGGTTTTTCACCCAGAGGGTGGTTGGGCACTGGAACAGGCTCCCCAGTGAAGTGGTCACAGCACCAAGGCTGACAGAGCTGAAGAAGTGTTTGGACAATGCTCTCAGGCACAGGGTGGGATTGTTGGGGTGTCCTGTGTAGGGCCAGGAGTTGGACTCAATGATCCTTGTGGGTGTCTTCCAACTCAGCACATTCTATGACTCTACAATTCTGTGATAAATGATCAGAAGTTTTTAAGACCAGGATCACATTAAAAGGTGGAATTTCCAAAGCTGAGTATTATCCTTCTAAAAAAATAATAGTAGAACAAAAGATTATTTAATACAACCTGCTTACCTTCTGCATTCTACTGAACACAAAGTCAAGGTCATACATCAAGAGGGGAAAAGAAGTCACGGTGGACAAAACACAGTGTTGGAGATGCAGAAAAAGTCACCAAGAGGCATGACTGCACCTCAGATCAGAATAATGAGAAGTGCAGGACTTTGTCAGCCAAGTTTCAGAGAAGTGGTTAGCTCCCATAGCTGCTGGGTCATCCCTGGAGGAAGCAATATTCAACTCTAGGCCAGGCTTGTGTTTTATAGGCAGCCTGCCTTCCTTCCTCAACTCCTGTACAAAGGAATGGCTAACTGCAGTAGGAGCCCTCATCAGAGAAACACAGTTTTTCTAGAAGACATCAAAACATCTCAAAAAGGTAATTAAAACGTAAATCATAAACTGCATATTTTCTATTTTCTCATCTTATGAGCCAAGCAAACTAAAAAGTGTCACTAAGTCTCTTAAGAGCAAAGAAATTTGCCTCCTGTTCCTGCCAACTTTCCAGGGACGAACCCCAGTATGTTCCATTGGAAGTAGGCCAAAGACATGAATTTCTCATCTGTTTATATTTCTAACAATACCACCTTTCTGACAAGATCACCACGATACAGTTAATCCATGGAGAAAAAACACACTAAATAATACATTTGTACTTCTAGCTCTCACTTCTGAAGTCTCTCAGCTAATGACTCTCACTGTGGCACAAAGGTGACATTGTTCTCAGATCTTCATCCAAGGAAGTTTTAAAGCTCGTGGAAAAGGAACCTTAACCAGTTTTGAGAACAATCTGAAGCTGATTGAAGCTATATCCACTGGAATATGCACTACTCAAACCCAGACATGATCACACAACGGACAGAGTGACAAACAGGGCTGCAAAAGCCACGTCTCACTGCCACGTTAAGCTTTGCATAGCTGGAAGTAGCAGAGGGAGCTACTCACTCCCAGAACCTCATTTTCTTTGGCACCCCCTGACAGGAAAAGCTCTGATTTTGACCATTCCACTCTGCTTGGTCCTTGCAAATTTGCTGCAGCATCTTTCTCTACAATCGTAACATTACTCTGTATCCTAACACTCACAGGTCTGATGGTTTTCAGTGTTTTATAGATCACAACACATCCTTACAGGAAAAGGATTAATGTACAATTAATACAGCTAAAGATACTTGACTGTAGAGCTGCTGCATGACCAGGTATGACATGAGGTGCTGAAGTTACACTGTAGCATGGAGCATATTTTTCAAATGGCAAAATAAGAAGATGTGAGGAAATACTGAGAAATATTCTTACAAGAGAAAAAAACCTTCTCCAGCAAAAAAGCAATCTGGAATTTTAGCATGGCTAACAAAACCAAGAGTGCGTTTTATTAAATGCCTGAACATTATAACAGGGCCAACAATGTATCTTCTTTCAAAAAGAGGCAGGTACCTCAAGAGGAAGAGGTTCACTTAGGTAATATATCAATAACCTAAAAACATCAGGCACAAAATCAACCTCCTACAAAACATAAACATCTCCCTTTAGCCAAGAAACAACCTGTCTGCATCCCTTCACTTCCCTTCTGAATGAAAAACTGCAAAAACACAGCTTTGCTAATTTCAATTTGTTTGAAATTTGTCAGTGTTTTACCCTAGAAAGTACACACTACCTACGCCCATTAAAATCTCCATCCTACAAACAAAATCCAAGTATCTATTAAATTATATGGGAATTTAAAATAAAATCTGAGGCAAATCTTTCACTCTGCTAAGCAGAGGTGTGGAATGGGCTGAAAACCTGTGGGAAACAACAGAAACAGAGACTGCTTTTAGATCAGATCTTCACTGGTACTACATAAGTTCAGCCAAGCCTTTGCCCAGTGAATGACCATAACACAATTTAAATAAGTTTTCACATTGGAGGGCAACATTTTCCTAGATCTGAAATCCCTTCCCAATAATGGCAAAAGGATGAAAAAATTTTTAGTTAAAAAAAATCCAAAACATACATGCTGCTTCCCACTCCTTTTGCCACCTTTATCCATAGTTTCTGTTAAGTTTGGCTCAAACACTTTATGTTTTGTTTAAACATATTGTTTAGCTAAACACAGCTTTTGGTGTGTTCAATTGAGGCTTGTTGCAGAGGGTGGTGATTGTTTTTAATCTGTAGCACTATTTTATGTCCCTTCCTACTTGTTAACAGAAACTTTTTATAAACCGTAATATCGAAGGAGCCTGAAAGTGTTACTAAAAACATCAGCCATGTGTTCACCCAAGCAGAAATCTGAAGGAAAGAATGTGGTATATTGATTCTCCCCCGCCAAAACCTTCTTAAGTGTATAATGCAATTATCGCCTCTGCGGTGGAGTCCGATTTGGCAGTTCTAATCAGCCCAACTCCCAGTACAGTCAGGGCTGCTGGGTGACACTTGAGATCTGAAGAGTGTGGGTAAAAATAACCTCTGTTCAACAAGACATGACGAACACCAGACAGCTGAGTCACCTTTAAAACCAAGTCTGATTTTCTGTATTAAAAGGAATTATCAAAGAGAGGGGGAATTATCAAATAGAAAGGGATAAAGGATTCCAAAAATGTGTCTGAGATGTATCTTTCAATGAATATTCTGTAATGTAATGAGCTTCCCTCTGATTGCTGCCACTGACGTTAACATCAATTTATAGTGCTCAATCACCTTTGGGAAACCTCAATTTCCTGTGGAGAAGCAATTTTTAACAAAATTTTTAACCTCTTCTGAAAAAGTTTAATTCCTAAGCACCTGTTTCTTACAAAGCACTGCCCATTTATGAAGGCTTCCAGTATTAGCAGTGGAGTTAAATATTGAGTCAGGCCCCAAATCTTTCATGGAATACATGCAATCTGTGGAGCTGGTGGATGTTTTGTAAGACCCCATAGAAATAACACCACAGAAAGTTTACTGCACATGAAACACTCATCTAACAGCAAGCAAACCAAGCTAGTGGGGAAATACTACAAGTTCATTGAAGTTCAGGGATGTAACTGAAGACCTTGGAGAGAAAGGGTTTCAAGGGAATTTCACGCTGATTTTCAGGATGATCCTTTACCTTGGAAGGCTTCTCTGAAGATTTTGAATAGAATGAGCACCGAGGCAATAAGAAAGCAAAATAATTGGCATCTGCTCGCCAGAACATACCAACGAGAAGGCCATTACTCTCCCTTTTTCACTACCTCTGTGCGAAAGCAAAAGCAGGGCTCCGGGTGGAGCAGATAGACCCCGACAACCGGAGCAAGCAGGGAAGTTTTCCCCAAAACCACAAAATCCCCGTGTGCAAGCGAGCACTTGAGAGCGCCTCGAAGGAGGGAAATAAACAAACAAACGCAGGAAGGAGCGGCGGGCAGCGATGAGAGGGGAGCGACCGCAGCCGCGACCCCGGGCATGGGGAGCACCGGGAGGAGAGGGGGAGGCAGCAGGTGGAGGAAGGAAGGGATCGGGGCGATTCTGAAGCCTGAGGGGGAGGCAGCGGCCCGGGGAAGGTGAGAGGGGCAGCGGCAGGGAGGGGAAGGGGCCGCGGCGGGCGGGGGGCGCGGAGGCAGCCGGGGGTGTTTCGCTGCACTCACGGGCGAGTCGTAGGAGAAGGCACATTCCGTCTTGTAAACCCGGTCCCCTGACTTGGGCACTCGGATCGTGGGCATGTAGGGGACGAGCAGCTCGCCCAGGTCCCCGGCGGCCATCTGCGCATCGCCGCCGCGGAAGAGCGCGGCCCGCTGCATCCTCCTTCCCTTCCCTTCCCTTCCCTCCCTGCCCTCCCTCCCTCGCTCCGGCCGCCCGCCCTCCCTGCCGAGCCGCTCTGCGCGGGCGATGGAGGCGGCGGGCAGCCGGGCCCGGGGCAGGGCGGCGGCGGGAGCCGGGCCCGAGGGAGGGCAGGGGGAGGGAGATGCTATTTTTAATCCAATGGCAGCGACAGCAGCGGCACCAGCTGCGGCGGAGGCACTCGGGGGTCCCGGCGGGGGCGGGTGAGGGGCAGGGCAGCGGGGCGGGATTCCCGCCGAGACCGCGCGTTTCACCCCAAAACCTTCGGTTCCCAGCGCGGATGCACCGGCTGTTCGCTCCTGCTCTCCCCGGGTAGCCCGGGACAGGTTTCCCTCTGACCAGTAATACTGTTCTATACGCTCTGTTATTTATTTAAAAATTTTATTTATTATTTTTTATTTTAAAGATTACATATATATGTGTGTGTGTGTATGTATATGTATATAATTATATATATATCTTAGTATAAGTATATATGTATATATGTATTATATATATAAGTATATATGTAAAATATGTATATATGTATGTACATATATATACGTATATGTATATAAATATAAATAAATAAGTATATATGTCTATGCGTGTATAGATGTGTGTATATCTTTGTATGTGTATATCTTTGTACACAATGCACACAGTGAAGAATGTCCCGGCTGTATTTTCATTCTCAGCACCCCGTGCCGCGGTGCAGTGTCGCTCTCGGCTCTGTCACATCCCTGCGGGCCGTGCTGACGGCTGGGATGGCCCCATCAGGAGGAGCAGGTCGGTGTGAGGGGATACAGGGTGGGAATGCCCAGCCCGGGATGCCTGGGAAGCCTGGAGCAGCATCAGGAGCCAACCCCTAATTTCATGTCTTCAGGGGCAGTAGCATTACTTTAAAATGCACTTTTTTGGCCTTTGCTGTGTTTTTCTCTACCGTTCACTTTGACAGTATAATGGCAGAGAAAGAAGAAATAAGAGTGAATGTTGTAGGGAAAAAATATTGCTATTGTTTTCAAGCAGCATCTAATAACTGCTACATATGCCTGGCAGCAACAGCATTAAAATGATCAGTCCATTTTAAATGAAGATGCTGCTGAAGCAGATGAATTGCCTTCCACCCATCATTCACAATATATCCAAGGATTCATTGATCACTTCCAAGGTGATGTAACCTTTGGTAGAACCACCTGTTACCTCAAAATTCAAAAGTGGTTCTAGGAAAATCTCAAAAACAGAATTGAAAAATGTTTGTACCCAGCTATGAGCAGGCTGTGAGGGTGAGCGGAGTAGCACAGTCTGTTCTCAACAAATTTTCCTACTGAAAAATCAAGTGCTGGGAAGAATGTGGAACACTGAGGGATGAATGTGATGTCCGTGGAGTGGTTTTAGACTTAAGTGTAAAACAGACATTACATCAGACTTGTGAGCATCATTGGATGCTGGATAAAAAACACTAATACAGGTCAGACAGATTTATTCTACCTGAGGAGACTTTGTTCTTTTTTAATGGCTTTTCTTATGAATAACTCAGCATTTATAAACAGTGAAAGCCATAATAAGACATATGAGCCATCTAACCTGAAAGATTGATTCAAACAAAAAGGACAAGCAAAGCACTGATAGAAAATCAATGTCTTTCTAATGTTTGGCAGTGCCAGGAAACAGCAAACAAGGTAGTTTTTTCCTTTAAAATAGTCCATGCAGTGTTGCCAAATGTAAAAAAAACCTAGAGTTTCAAGTTTCAAATAACTAGATAATATGGGTTTAGTAGAGGTTTGGGCTTATTTCCTTTAAAAAGTGAAGATTTTGAATATGGACAGATAATTTCGAGTCACAAACTGTAAGAGGCACTTTCCATCACTCTTGTGAAATTAAAAACCAGGAGTACCATGGCCTGTAGAACCTGAGGAAACACATCCCTCTAGTGGCAAAAACCTGCCAGGTGATGAGAGAACTCTGTATTCCCTAAAGAGTTACAGAAGAGCTGTACAGTTCTGAAAATGCACAGCAGGTATGTGTGAAGGCACATTTCTTACTTAGTTCATCTCCCACCAGTTACCTGACACAAAGCACTGAGAAAGAAAAACCCTTAGCTTCTTGTATCCTTCACTTCAAACTATAAATACTAGAAATCACAAATGAAAACTAGCGTTATCAACTTGTTTCATGTAGGTATGTTCTGAAGGAAAGGAGTGATTGTTGGCAATTGACATAAAGCGTTTTCACTGATTAACAGCTTTAGTAGCTGTATGAGCTTAACTCCACATAGCTTCTTTCAAGATACTGGAATCAACACAAACACTGTTTATTTATTTCCTTCAGCAAACAGCAGGATGTCTGTTCCATAGCGCAGTCACAATTTGTCAGTATGCATTTAAGACCTTGCACACTGCCCTAAAATTGTTTAATTGTCAGGTGTGGATTTCATAGAATTGTCAACAAGATTTTTGTCAGGTGTTTCATAATGGTACCAAGGTCCATCTCCCCGCTGTCTCATCAGTCTGCGTGCCTCCAACTCCATCATCCTAAAAAAAAGGAAACAGACACCCTCAACATGAAGTTTGTTGAGCATTAAAGACAAAGCAATGACTTTAGCATCAATGGATTATAAATACTGCTGAAACATAGGTAGGACCAAAATATGAAGGGTTCAACTAAAACATTAGCTATTAAATCTTTCTTTTTTTTTTTTTTTTTTTTCCTCAGCATGTCATTCCACAAAGGAGTAATAAAAATACTGGTAGTTTTATTACAGGTTATTCTCTAATCTGTGACCATCATCTGAGGCAAAAAGAGCTCCATTTGCTGACTCAAGAAGACAGAGCTCCACCTTTATAAATACCAAGTGTTTTGAAGAGCCCCTGCCCTTGGATTGTTCTGGTAACCTGAATCCTGAGAGGGCAGCGACAACAGATACTGTGACTCCCACTCTGGCAGCAGCCAGGGCAGGCAGCACTCAGGGGACACATGAAAGCACTTTATGTCAGCATCCAGCTCAGTATGTCATGCAAAATCAAAGAGTCAGCTACAGTATGGATCAGGATTTTAACCCCCCAACTACAGAACATACCGCATTTCAGATTTCCTGGCTTCCACATCAAGCAGAGCCATGTCCTTCTCATAGTTCTTCTCAGGGGGGTCAAGGATGTAACGAGCTATCCAGCGGCTTATGGGGTGCTGGAAAACATAACAGCAGAGATTATTTGTGACACTTCCAAGTAGAAATGTCATCATAACTGAATCACTTTGTATATCCACAGTCCTGAAAAGATGTCATGGACACCATCAATTGTATTGCCATTCAGTACACATTGACACATCAATTTGTACTGTCATTCAAATCACAACAGTAAAGTTACAAACATGCACAACTACTTGTGAGAACAGAACCCTAAAAAGTCGTATTTCTTTTGCAATTCTTAGTGCCAGGATAAGCTGCAGGTGACTGTTCTGTAGCAAAACTAAAATTTAACGGAAGATATAATTTATTTTCTTTCTGTTAATGTTCCTTAAACTGCCACAGCAATCACAGAAGTAGACTCCAAACCTTAGAGTAATCAGCAACTTTTCAAAATTTTGCTTCCACTTAGAACGCCACATAGAGGGCATTTCACTAGGAACAAAAGTCTAAATGAGTTGAAACAGTTACAATAATATTGCTGAATTCAGTTACTTTCTATCAGAAACAAAACAGGGCTTGCAGCAAGAAGCCAGGGACTAATTTTAAGGAAACACAATTAAATTGAAACCATAAAACCTTGAGTTTGTGGCTTTAAAAACCTTCAATTCTAGATCCAAGAGTGTGTGCAATATTGGACTTTAAAATAATACTAACAAACAACACAAAAGAAAGAAATGTCACTTTAAACTCCAGTTTCCTAAGACATTGTAAAAAAAAATAAAGACAAAACCTGCATGCTAGGAATGCAGAGGACTTTTCTTACTATTTAAGAATATTATAGAAAAATTCTTGGCATACAGCTTCAGCAGTTTACTGCACACAGAGCATTTGCATCTGCTCATGTCAATAAACAGATTTCCTACAGACTTTTACATGTTCCATAAAGCCACAAAAAAGGTTTACCAAAATCAGAACTGCACTATTTGAGTTTTCTTATACTGACAGACATCATCATACTCCATATATTTTACTCCCAAAAGTATCATCAAGAGAAAGGCTGTCCATAACATGCCCACCCTTTTACACGTTACACTCACTTTGTAGTATTCCCAGTGCTCTGGAACATAACCTTCAGGAATCTCTGCAAGTTCAGCTTCACCTGACAAGGAAAGGAGAGAAGGAATATTTAACTCTGTGATTATTTTCTAAAGGTACCTTATATTCTGCCTTTCGGAAAAGGTAAAGATCATTATTCCACTTAGGGAGTATTAAATCCCTCAGTGTGAGCTCTGTTCAGAAAAATTGAACTTGCAATTTTTGCAGACAGGTCACACTGCAAGTATCTACTCACAGATTTTAAGTGACACATCAAAAGGGAAAAATTAGCAGCTATACAGAAGAAACAACTTGGATCAAGTCCACAGAAATTTCCTTTAAAGTATAGGAGCTGTAAGCATGGACTTTCCCTGATTTCTCTATTAAATTAATCATATATCATTACAGCAGTAGATTTAACACACGTATTGCCAAGCAGAATTTTGGCATCTTTGCTAGATAAAAAGCCAGAGATGCAGTCTTGCTAAAGCAAGTTACTAAACTTCACTGATGCCAAAAGAGGGAATGTTTGGGGGTTTTCTTCATGTGACAAATTTCTTTTAAAAAAGCAACAACTAAAGCAAATATACTGACAACATTTTCTATGTATTTATACAATATCACTGGTTTTTTTAGGCCTATTCCATGGTCTTCCAAAGAGTCCTTTTCTCTATCCAGCATGCTTAATTCCCATGTAATAACTCTGACTGTGCTTTGCTTAGCCTGACAGAGCACTCACCAATAAAGACATTGATATATGTTAACAGCACAGCCACTGGTATTCCCGTCAGGAACAAATAGAATCTCTGTAGAGAGGATAAAAACAGTCAGTGTGGGAAACTCAGAACCCTGAGAAAATCTACATGAGAGCTGAAAATACCTGAAGGTAGTGGAACAGCCAATAACTCTTAGATTTGCATTCCTAGGTTGGAAAGGGATGTTGTATGTAAACACTGCTGATTGCAATGAGTTAACTAATGAACCAGAACACACAAAAATGAACCTGTGTCAGCCCATGAGCCCATTGAGGTCAGTTCCCATCTCCCAGTGAGGTCAGTCTGTGCAGCAACAAACAGCAACTCCTCTCTGAAATCTGCCTCAGCATCTTGGCTTGACTGGCCCCAGCACTCAGCTGCAATGAGGCAGTGACAGCAAAGCAATAATCCAACCCCAATGCAACCACTGTGGGCTCTATAGCTGTGGAAGGCAGATAAAAGAGTCCTGATCACATGAAGGGAGTTGTATCAAATTGGCTGCTGCTGCTGCTGCTTATAATAGGATTTACCCAAAACCTGACTTAGGAGGAGTCAAACTCAGGTCAAGCTTCCTAAATCTTACCTCTATTATTAGTGGTGTAGATAAGTGAAGGCAAACACTGTGGAAGAGTAACTGATATGTTTCAAAAAGGAGGATGGAGTAGAAAGCATTTGTGGATCATGCATATATGAACAGAGACATGTAATTTAAGTCTGTATCACAACTTTGCTATATTGCCAGTTTTTGAACTTGATCTGGTTCTGATTTTACAGCATATGACAAAAAAATTCTTAAAGAGGACCTGAAATTCTTGTTTATGTAAATAGTGACAGCCACATTGTAGATGCTATCACATAAATATAAGAGGAAATTGTACTTTAGACACTCTTGCACCAATTGCAAGCCATGTGTTACACTGCATGCAATACATTTGATTTTTAACTCACCAACAAGCTCAGAAATCGAGAATCATAAAAACTTGTTGCCTTGATGATGAACATTCTCTTCCCATGGTCACCACTGTGTCGTACAGGAACTGAAAATTGAACCAGATTATTATGGTTTTGTACCCTATTGGTGCTTACGCCAGGACAAGGTCAAACATACGTGGGGAAAGAAAAAACAAAGAAGAGTGTGCAACAGCGGCTGCGTTTTCCGCAGTTCGCCTGAAGTAATTTCGTATTTTGTTAGCATGAACCTATTTTCCTTCGACCTACAGACAGAGATCTGTGTCTACCTGTAAGCACCAACACGTGAATCTGTGAATGTCACCAGACAGGGCCAAGTAAATGGACAATTAGAATGCCAGGAGGGTCGGCCTCCCGCCCGTTTCCATCCACTTTTTACCCAAACCCGGTAGTTTTTCACAGGAATGGGGACACAACACTGCACCTGCTCAGCCCCCGGCCCTCCCGCGGCCTCCGGTAGGGCACCTCTGCCCCGCTCCGCAAGGTCACCTCACCCCCGCCGCCCCCCGCTCCGCTGCCGGGGCCGTACCGAGGGTGCCGGGGAGGCGGGGGCCGATCCCGGTGATCCCGGTGATCCCAGTGATCCCGGTGGTCCCGGTGGTGCCAGCTCCCCCCGCCCGCCGCGCCGCCCAGGCCGCGGCCGCCCGCAGCACCCGGCTCATGGCCGCCATGGCTGGGACTGGCACGGGGCGGGGCCGGCGGCGCCACTCCCCGCCGCGGGGTGAAGCCGGCGGCCACCATCTTAGGAAAGGGCAAAGCTTTCCCAGTGCCCCTGACGCAGACGGAGGGTGTAGAGGTGAAGCCGCGCAGGCGCCATCTTGGGAAAGGGCAGAGCCTTCCCTGTGCTCCTTGTGCAGCCGGAGCGCGCGGGGTGAGGCCGGGCAGGCGCCATCTTGGGAAAGGGCAGCTGCCGGCCCGTGCCCCCGGCGCTGTGGGAAGGCGCGGGGCAATGGCGGCGGCCGCGGGCATGGCTGCGCTGGGCCGGAGCCTCACGGCCGCGCTGCGGCTGCCGCGGGCTCGGCCGGGACTCCCCGGGTACGCACTGCACCGGGGGGACTCGGGCTCAGGCACGGAGGGGCGGGCGCGGTTCCCGGGAGGAAGCAGAGCCTTTGGCGGGAGGCGGGTGTCCGTGTGTCCCGGTGTCCGTGTGTCCCGGCTCCGGCAGCCTGAGGGCTGCAGGGTGCTGCGTGGCTGCAGGCATCGTGTAAGGGCAGCACGGAGCTGTTCCCTGTGTCTGTAGAATCCTGTAGCCATTGTGCTGGTGCTTCCAGCGTGGATAGGTTTTGTGCGTTCCCGAGTGTCCGCGGCTTTTGCCATTAAGGCCACGGGGGAGGGCGTGGATTCTCCCAATCTGCAGACACCCCAAACCCACTGGGTAC
Source organism: Certhia americana (assembly GCA_018697195.1). NCBI lineage: Eukaryota > Metazoa > Chordata > Aves > Passeriformes > Certhiidae > Certhia > Certhia americana. The sequence continues at coordinate 10,365,337 of CM031865.1, read as the reverse complement.
GTTTTCCTATGTCACCTGCTCCAGGTGACCCTGCTTTGGCAGCGGTGTTGGACTGGATGATCGCCAGAGGTTCTTTACAGTGCTAAAAGTTCTGTGACTTTACGATGTACTCTTGCGCAGCATAGCTCAAATTTATTCCTTAATTTTAAATTGTTACTTCTCTCTAAGTATGGAAAATTGATAATTAGATGAGATGAGGGGGAGGAGAAAGCATCAAGATGACATTTTTGTGACTAACCAAACCCTGCATTTTCCCTGCAGGCCATGGTCTGTCTGTAGGAGCTTTGCCTTTGTGAATGAAACAAACATTCTCATTCAGCAGAATATTATTTTTCATATCATGCATAGTTTTCCTTCTAACTTTTATGCAGGATGGCACTGAATCTGTACCACAAGAACCTACCAAAAACTGAGACCCTCCATCAGGTGAAGTTCCTGCACACAACCCTGTCTCAGAGAGGTCTGGAGGAGTTTTTTGATGATCCAGGAAACTGGGGGGAGAAAAGTGTGAAGTCTGGTGAGTTATATTTAGCATTTCTGATAGTGATTTTTGAGCTGAAATCTGACCTGGATTTTTGTATCATAAGGAGCATTCATAGCTACATAAAACTTACTTTTCTATGTATATGTACATCCATCTACTTGTGCATCTTTATGCCAGTTAATTTTTGTTGTGTGTATTCAGTGTTTATGAAAGCAAATAGCAATTGTGCAGCAAAATGTTTTGCTGTAAATCCTCTGCCTTGCTCTGAAGTGAGAGTGTATCACAGAAGGGATGTGCTTTGATGAAATAAATACAAGTACTATGGAAGAAAACTAGTTCAGTGTAAAGATTCATCTGACAGCTTTCTGTATTCCCAGCCTTTTACGAACACAAATAAACTCTGTGTGCAATTGCCTTTCTGTATTTTGTTTTAAAAGCAAAGCTGAGTATCCTCAAGGATGGCTGTCCAAGCAGTAGCATTTTAAAAGAGGTCTTTATATTGTTGTGTTAGCTGAGCCTAATAGAAGCACTTTTTTTTCCAGAATAACAGAACTTTGTTCCATTAAATTAATGGTGGTTTTTTATCTTTTTTTACAGGGGATTCATGGAATATAAAACAGCTAAGGGGCAAGAGCAGTGAAGACTTGCACAAACTTTGGTAAGTAAGTTTTAGTGAAGAAGCTTCTCTTCTTTTAGAGCAGCTCTGTACTTTTTACTAAAATGTGGTTGGTGAACTTATGATGCAGTAACTTTAGTCTGGCACAGAGCTCTGCGGGCTCCAGCCAGCTTTGGGCTTGGAACAGCCCCAGTCCTGCTCAGAACACAGAAGCTGCACTGCAGGTGGCTGTGGGACAGTTGTGTCTACCTCAGAGGGCTCAGGTTTGGTACAAACCCTCTGGGGACATTTGAGTTGGACAGACTTGGTTGTCAGTGCCTTCTGGTGGGGTGGGCCCTTCATTCCATCAGGGTGCTCAGGCCTGCATTTATTCTGATTTTGGAAGTTTCTGAAGCTGGATATTGCATTGCCACTACAGGCTGAACTTAATCATTACAGTGAACAGTTTTTTTCCTTGCTTTGTCTTGTCCTTTTCCTGTGTACACGTAAGAAGAATCTGGCTCTGTCCAGGTAGTGGAAGACAACTTTGTGTTAAACTCTTCCCTCCTACACCCTCTTTATTCCAGACTAAGTAAACCTGTCTCCATCTCTTTTTTTCTCTGTATGAAGCCAGCAGGATTTGGGATTACAGGTACTAATTGTACTAAAAAAGCTGTTTTTGAATTACTGTGCTTTCTGCTCCAGGTATGTCCTCCTGAAAGAAAAGAACATGCTCTTAACTTTAGAGCAAGAATCCAAACGACAGCGCAAGCCTATGCCAAGTCCAGAACGCTTAGAAAAGGTAACTTTTTCATACCACATAAAAACTGTAACTCTTAAGGAACATTGCTGAAAGATCAAGTGTTTGTAAACTTGTTAAAGACCTTCTTTAAAAAAATTATTTCCTTGATTTTAGTGTGTGCAAATCATGATTTGGTCAACGCAGCTTTCTCATTGTCCAGTGGGCATTACTGGGGCTATGTCCAGATTCCAGTGAAAACTAAAATAACCAACAGCCACTACAAACCATAAGCAAATCTGTTTGCTTCTCCTCCTTCCTTCTGAGCTTCCTGTGCTTCTGCATCAGCACTGGATCTGGATTTATGCATTACCCAGTTGGTCTTTAATCTAATATCAGACTGCCAGTTATTTTGTATCTGTCCTGCTCTCAAATTAGATTTTTGAAGCACCCATTCCTTACTGTTCTAGTACACAGGGCCTGCTGAGAGAGATCTCATGATCAAACCTCCAGCATGTTCTACCATTGTTTTCCCTTTAAATTTTGTCTTCAGTCTTTGAGATCTTTTAAATTTTCACCATTGTTTTTTGTTTGTACATCCTGAATCCTTTCCAGGTAGAAACGTCTATGAAAAATATAGACGTGGTTGTCAGAGAAAGAGAAATTGCTTTGAGGCTTTTACAAACAGGCCATGAAAAGCCAGTCCCTGGCGAGTGGAGACACGACTTCTTGGGACGCACCTTCTGGTATGGAAAACCTTTTTTAATGTGAGAATTTTTCTTGTGGTGTGTGTCTCTCCTAGCAAATCCTTACTTAATCAACGAAGGATGCAGACTGTACAGAACCTAGGAGATACAAACCAAGCCAACAAGAGCTGGAAATAAATACTCACATACAAATTCTGTGGTCTCCCAGGCCACTTTATCACAAGAGAAACTGCTAAAATCCTAGAATTAAGACAGTGCGTACATTCTGTAATCATTTTTATCTGTCTCCAACAGGTACAGTTACAAGGAATGGCCAATACCATGGCACTTGAACAAAAAACACAAAAAGAAGAGATTCTATTACTTACCTCATGTGAATCACTTCATCAGGTAATCTGATCTGTTTGTGTCCTTATTCCACTTTCAAAGGGAAAAATAGCTGTTATCTTTTGTTTTTCAGCTACTAGAGTGAAAATCAGGCTTTTTAAATTTACAGCTTCCTGTTTCCCTTTTTTCTGTTCCCACCTTAGTTACTAAGGTACATGGTTATGCAGTGGCACTGTAAAGCTCCAAATGCAGATTATCAAAAATCCTCCCAGAGGCTGAACTGCTGTAGAATTCAGGAGGAGAGTAAAAATACTACTTTGCAGGCTTCTTTACTTATCACAAGCAAATGAATCCTGAAGTTGTTAATCACTGAGAGTCTCTGTGTGATTGGGGGGGGAGCTCATTAGAGTGGTCACAAGCTGGCTGTGGCAATGAACCACATCAACTTCTCTGTTTCAGACTCAGACTTGAAAAAGCCTTACGGAAAAGGGCAAGGCAGCAAAACCTGGAAAGGACGAGGCGGAAGGCCTTGGAGAGAAAGTTCCCTGACATTGCTCTGAAATCCCAGAGCCAGTAACATGCTGGAAGAGCACTGCAAGCAATTGGTCAAGTGTCTGTGGAACATGAATCATGTTCTGGAGCCACAAACTACTCCAGTGAGCATTCCAGAATCTCCATGTTTTTTTGTTTTTAGTACCACATTTGACTTTAATTAAACTTGTGATCGGGAATTAAAAAGAAGCTTTGGTACCTAACTCAAATGATTTCTCACATTTCCAGGAACAAATGTTGTGCTAGCCAGCTGTTAGAAGAGTGAGACATACATTAGGAACAGTGAAGAGCAGCCACGGAGTGCCAGCTGACAGTAACAAGTGTAGGGGTAATATTTACCTGGTTTAGTTTAACAAATGTGCATTAAAACCAGACAGAAACATGAAAGTATCTGAGCCTTACATATGAGCCTTTTCCCTTGAACATATTTTTCTTGCTATTTTTCTGATATATTTTTCTGAGTATTTTCCCTGAGTTACAGGTAGGCTATGCAAGGTACTCTTGCTCTCTGCATAGATGTGCTGGTAAATGAGCTCTTTGGTCTGCTCTGAGGAATTTTTTTCTACTGCTTTAAGTCTGGCTTCTTAGAAAGTATGAAATACTCAGCATGAGCACTTCTAGTACAGTTGTCCTGCCTTGATTTCTATGACAAATGCAAACACTTGTATAATGTTTTTTTGCAGAGTGCACCATGTTTGAAAGAAGACTGCACTAGTGTTCTGTGAAATTGAAGTGGGTACTATTCTTGCTCTCAGTTGATGGAAATACCTTCACCTTTCACTTCATGAAAGCTTTTAACCTCCATATGTGGTGGTCCAGAAATCTAGATTTAAGTCACAAATACCAGTCTTTCAGGAAGCAAATGTGCTGAGCAGTGTAATCTGGTAAAACACTGCAAGGGCACCAGTACTCTTTCCTGTGAGTATCCATCTCCATCATTTGGACCTTGATAAAAAATCCCCAGTTTAAAATCAGAATCTTTACAGTGCTGAGAAAACCTCCAGCAGTGTTTTGCTCACCCTGTGTTGCTGGAATATTAACACACTATTACTGCTGTACTGCAATTCTTACAAGAGAAACAAAGATAAAAGCTGATGTGGCATAATGATATCTAAGTATGCCAAAAGGGAAACGTTTGAGACCACCACCCACTGCAGTGCACTGAGGTAACAGTTCAGTTATGTTCCACTTGAATGGAAGCTGGGCTGAGTCTTCCACAAGGATAAGAACTGGTGATTTGGATCACTTGGTACAGCTTTGCAGTTTGCCTCATTTTGCAAGAGAAATATGGTTTGTCAATAGCTTTAAAAATCTGATCAAGCAACTTTGCCTAAAGAGCAACTCAAGATTCTCATGATAAGACAAAAGCAGATTGGTTTGATAAATTATTTTATTATTTGGAGGTAATGTAAAACTTTTCAAATAGAGGCCTCATAATTATTTACTCACAAGATCTTTTAGGATACAAAAACATAGCAGTACTGTTGTGTCTTTTTTAGATCAGTTTAATGTTATTTGGTTTTCCACAGCTTTTGAGATAAGGAGCAAAACTTCATTGTGTCCCAAAACAGATCATCACACCACTGTAAATTAAGCTTAAAAGCAACACTGAGCTGCATCTGGACAGCCAATTCCCGCTGAAAAAAAGAATCATCCCCATTCCTGTGACCCTGAGTGCACCTTCCCCCTGCTGGGAACACAGGCACTTACAGACCCTGCTGGGAGGCACAGGGGGAGCCACACCAGCCATGAGCACACAGCACTTACAGCTCCCTGCAGCAGGGTCAAGCCACACACTGAAAGCTTCTGACTCTGCTCCCAGTCTTGGAGAGGCAATTCTTTGTCTCAATTTCCCTGTCGCCAACAGATTTTGCTTCTCACCAACATCACAAAGGCATAAAATACATTCTTAGACATCAGGTGGAAAGCATTGCTTGCTTACTGAAATGAATCTGCTCCATAATAAAAAAATTAGCAAACCAGTGCTTAATACAACATTCACTCAGTGGAATGTAACACTTCTGTGAGACAGTGAAAGTTTACACTAAAATAGTTCACTGAATACAGACTTCCAACTTTTAAAACAGCAGAGTAACTTTTCTCTGCAAGTACTCACAAGCTTGCTCAAATATAAAAGACAAGTTTTATTTTTTAAGAGAAAAATAAGAGCAATTTAAGGCCAAAGTACCAGCAAGGAAGACTAGTATGTGAAAATAGACAAGAAATTAGACAAGAAATAATTAATAAATAAGCACAGGCATTTGCAAGGTTATGCCTCTATCTATTAGCTAACCTGTAAAGCTGTTCCCAGGAAAAGATACTAGAGAAAATAGACATTTATACAAAATTATAAAATGCTTGTTACATGAATTATTGCTTTACAAGGGACATAAACATCCTTTTTCTATTATAGTACCAATTAGGTCTCTCAAAATTTCTAAGGTTTGTTAAAATGGATCCTGAATTATGCAAAAAACCCAATATAAACTTTCTACAAAAGAGTCCATCCCATTCCTGAGTATGCTAAAGCTATAAAACAGAAGGAGCACCGAGCAGGCAGCAGTTTTCACAGTAAAGAGGTCTAAGGACATTTTCTTTCTACACACTGTTTCCCTCCTTCTTCATATTCTTGTTTAGAAATCCACATTTGCTGGAAAGTACCCTACAAAAATAAAGAAACAAAAGCAATATACAATGAAAAAATATCAGAACACAAATTATGGTTAATTGAAATATGATTAGCTTTTCCTAGGAGGAAAAACAAGCAAGTCCTTACATTAAATGAAGCATTAGGACTTGACTTGCATAACTGTCTCTTCCTTGAATTTTATTGCTGAGGGATTAAACTCAAGAGAAGATGTGCAGCACCAACTGCTGATTCCAGTCTCCCATTCCAATTATGATAAATTAACCCCCACAAACCATTTCAGTGCTAAGTAACTTGTAGAATTAACCTCAGGAATATGATCCAGAAACAGGTTTGCTACTTTCATGGTCTACTAGATCCAGTCTAGGAAAAGTGCATGTCTTTCATGGCTGCACCTTGCCATTAAAATGGGAGAACATGGCAGGATATGTTGTCGTTGGAAATGCTCACAGCTCTTTTTTAAACAGATTCTTTTCCCCTTACCATGACGATAGCCAAGATTATGATTATGTAGCACGGACTCTGCAATGCAAACTTCTGAGGAATTAGATTCCTGGGTGGCAGTGCTGTTCAGCACAGCCACAGGTTTACTAACACAGTAACACAGGTTTACTAACACAGTAACACAGGTTTACTAACCAAAGAAGCCAAAATGGAGCCCCCGATCCATGAGCTGAACCTCCGCTCCACAGTCGTGTTGTTAGCAATCAACTTCAGGCGCATGCTCTGCACAGAGAAGGAGTCAGAACCAAATGTCACACAAACTTTAAGCTGCTGACATTTAGGGACAAGCAGCACGAGGAACCTGGCGTCTATACCAATATGCAGCTCAAAAAGGTCCATTTTAGTACATCTGCAATACTGCTCACCTGCCCTGCATTTACAATTCCATTGTAAATTGAATTCAGTACAATTCCAACGACCACACTGGAAGAGGAAATGTGGGGTTTATGTTGTCTCTCAGCAGCAAATGGCTAAGGCAAGGAATGCAGGTGGAGAGCAGCAATATCACAGAGTACAGTGTCATCTCCAACGCTGCACTGGGACTAAAATGGCTTATGTTGCTAGGTTTAAGTCATCTAGTCTTTTTTGACCATTCACTCCTTTTGCTTTCAAAATGCCTTAAAGTAATAAAATCTTAGAATTTCAATGGGCTCCTCCTCAGCTATCACAAGCAGTGAATACATTTCTCTGTTTCTCCTAGCATTAATCATTTCAGAGTTGTCACAAGCAGAATATTTTTGCTTGAATATTAAAATTCAAGAAATATAATAATCTAATATCTACTCTCAGGTGCAAGGTATCAATACTTGCTTCGACATCAAGTGATTAAAAAAATATGTAAATATGTTACTCGTAGACAAAACCTGGTGATTTAGGTTGTCTGCAGAATCAAGGAAAAACAATTGCCACAATGAATGCAGGCAGAATGACTGAATGTGCCTCAAGTTAGTCAGCAACACTTCAAAAGAGACCATCAAGAGAAATACTGGCTGCTGCTTGGGGACAATTATTGGAACTTAGGATCATATCTGAAGGCAAGAGTAGACAAGTAAAATACTCGAAGAATATTGGAATTTATTCTGTATAAAACTCATCAAGAATTCTTTCTTTTCTTTAGAAAAGGAGGTTTCTTAACTGTGCAGAAATCTATTCAGCTATCAGGTTCCTAAGAAAGTCAAAGCCATGAAATCCTTGTGTACTTACGTGGCAGAAAAGTAAAATGTTAAGTACTCAATGCAGTAATGAAAGAGTTGCCTTACCGGTGGGGTTTTCTGAGACAGCTCCCTGTTCAATCTGTCTGTGAAACTCTGTATTAGAGTGTTTCCTCCAGCTACAATCACACTGCCATAGAGACCCTAAAAATTTAAAAAAAAATAAAAAAACAACCGTGGAGCTTTACCTCAAGAAATCATTCTGAAAACAGCTCTTTCTCACAATAGAGAGGGCTGGCACGAGTATGTACAGTCAACAGCAATAATACATCACTTGATGCCAACAGTATTACCTCTCCCAATTCAATTAATTATTTAATAACTTAAAAATATTGCAAGGCAGCTTAATATTAAACTACAAAAGGAATGCAGAAGCCATGTGTTCTTTATGATTTCACAGAACAATTTCTACTATGGAGAACCCTCAACCTGCAGATCTCCCCTGTATCCAAATTGTTGGGGTTTTTACAGCTGAATGCAGCCTCAAAAGAAAACCCCACAGCCCTGTAGCAGTTTTCTATCTCACTATTGCTGCAGTTGCTGAATATACAACATGGCCCAGCCTGCTAAGCCCTGCTCACACAGTGGTTAACTGAAAACATTTTTGAAAGAACTCCCATGCAATCTGTATCAAATTGACACCTGGGAAAGACAGCACTTTAATTTTAAAAATAATGTTTTCCTTTAGATCTTCTCTTCCTTCTACTCGCTATAAATCCCATGTATGTTCTAAACATAACGATGCCTAAAAATCTGAAGATAACACTTCAAGTTACGAATATAAATGCTTATCTGAAGTCAGTCCAATCCAAATTATGCAGTGCCAGCCACAAAATCTGTACATCAGATCTTTAAATACAAGCAGAAACACTAAAAGTTCCTGATTTAGCATTTTGTAAGACAGAACACTAGTGGTACATATCCCTGTATACAAATACATAATACTTACAGAATTATTCTAATATTTTTATCGTTATTCTAGGAAATTTCTTCACTGTTGCTATTCTAATCCCACAAACATGTATCAGCACAAAAATATCTATGCCTTAAAATACTGCCTGGCTGACTACCACTTACCGGCCTGATATCAATATCACACATTCCAACGCTTGTTGTGACAACGTGGCTCACACCCAACATCGTGTTACCAGATAAACCCTGCAGGGAAAATTAGGAATCTACACATCATTGCTTCAAGAGAGCAAGGCATAGAAAAGCCCTGAATGAGCTGAATTTTACAGGTATTACTGGAGAAGGAGCTAAGCATTTTGTTAGGGAAGGAACAAAAATAACCCTTTTTTTCCAGTCACCACCACCCAATTTGAACATTTCATTCTTCCCTTCCCCAGCCATAATTCAAGACAGGCAAATTCTACCCCCAGAACCCCACAGTGCTAATACATCCAAATCACACAATTAAAAACGTTATACAACAGAAGGCCTAGTGACTGCCTAGTCATGCAGAGCCTTCCAATCCCAGCTATCCCAGTGGTTTTACCTTTACATTGGAAGGGTCAAACAATCCCTCGGGAATTTTCAGACGCTCAGCACCGAAGTCACAGTTGTAGCCATTGGGGAACTCATAATGAACTGTTGGCATCTGTGCTGCCACCCTGGAGCATCAGACAGAAAGTAACACATTAAATTGTTCCCTGAACAGGATGTCAAGTTATCTAAGCAGTGTTATAAACTACAGTTCCAATGGGAATACTGTGATTCATAAGACTTACGCTTCCAATAATATTTATTATGCTCTCATCTTGGAATATTGAACAAAAACCTATCACCTGGGTATATGGAGTACTCCTACTTTCATAAATCATCAATTTTTAGATAAAACCTTCTTCCATAACAAAACCAGCCAACAGCAATGAACAGGCTGAGCACCACATGCACAACTGGTAACTAATTTTACAAGAAAGAAGAAAGTAACATACTGTTCATCATAGGTTGAATCTGATACTTGGAGGACAGAAGCCTGGAAGTCTTGAATGACACACTGTAGAGTTAAAAATAACATGAATTTATATGAAGTTTGGTCTTCAATTTTGTAAAATTTATAGAATTGGTACTAACTTTGCAAAGGTTTTCTTGTTCTTGAGAGAAAATGCTGATATACTTGCAAACAAAACTTATTTATGGAACACTCAGGGGAGGTGAGAGCAGGAGGAATGACCTACTTACATTACACATGTAGTTGTGCCAAGACCTGGTGACCTGGGGCAACTTCTCTTTTCTCTTCCAATTTGCTGGTGACCCTTCACGAACTGCCTCCTGAGATTGTAGAGTGAAAAATCATCAGGTAAACATTTTAGCCTCTCCCCAAGACAACACTTAATTGATAAAGTTACTTTCCCACCTTTGAAGCAATCATATATGGAGGAATTATCTCTATGTTCATTTCCTGAAACAATTCCCGGCATTGCATAGTGATAAAGTCTCCTGCAAGTGGTGATTTTACAATACCTAGAAGGCAGAGAGGGGATCCAAGATAAAAACTGAAACAAGTAACCTGGAAAATATCCAAATCATGAACAGCCTTTCCCAACTATTTGTCAGTGAACACTATTAGGGTTTTATTTCTTTTTAAAGGGGCACACAGATGTAAAAGCAGTAACAAAACTGTACAAGCAGAAATCAGGCTAACTCCACCTTGATACTGCAGTGCTGTTATCCATGAAAGCCTGTACCTTGCTGAAGTACATATCCATCATGCACTGGAATAGCAGTGGTGTGTGTTGCTCCACTATCCAAGATGAGACCTGTAGATCTCCCGTTTGCAAAACTAGCCAAAATGATTAAGGAAAACATAGTAATTTTCACTTTAGAAAAGAAGTGCTGCCATACAACTAGATCATAACTAGCAATGAGGACCCCAGCACATTATTTCTTGCCTCTAGATAGGGATTTGTCATTTCCCAGTGTGTACCATCTTTCTGTGATTCTGTGATCTGACAGAGAGCAGCATTTAACTTCATCTGTGAACTAACTCAAGCTTTGGATGTAACAAGGGTGAGACTTCATGCCACTGCAATGCAGCAGGCTCTAAGTGCATCCAACTCATTTAGACTCAAAGATGGAAACATATTATTAGCTTAAAATAATTACAAATATTCTCCTTAAAGCTATGAAAACTTCAAGCTCTAATTACTGTATTTAGTAGTGTGGACACCACTGTTTCATGTCTGTAATATTCTTATCTGTAATATACAATGAAAAAAAACATAATAAAAAAAAAAAAAGACCCAAGGATCCCAAGGACAGAGTCACATTGGGAGAACTTAAAAAATGACCTTTAATGCCTTAAAATTCAGAAACTGATTTTTTTTACTTCCTCCCTGGATTTATGGAAAAAATCAATTCACAGTAAGTTAGACATGCTGTTATACTTAGAATTGCCTGGAAAAAGTTTACCATCATTTCCTGGGGGGGATGAAAATAAAACCATGCAGTGAGATATTTCAAAGGATACGCTGTGAGAACAGCAGTTTTACACAAGAAAAAAGCTGGGATGTTGTAGTGTTCAAACATCAATTCCGTCAGTTTTTCACGCTTTGCTCTGGTATTCCACTAAAAAATAATAAATCCAAACCACAAGTGACCAAAAGGAAGCTGTGTTTGCATGACAATTAGTAGACAGTTAAAACAATAAAGAAGTGATTAGAAAAATTGTAGCCATGGTTTCAAATCATATCAGAATTCTACAGAAATGGATTTCTAGTAATTTACTTCTTTAGAACATTTTTCATTCCATCTATACTACAATACATCAATGCTTATCTATCACACAATAGTGCTACACACCTTTCGTGTTAAAATAGATTTCTTTACACTTCTACAGCTCTTCCAAAGTCGGGTTCCAAAAGAACTCTCTAAAGCAAGCACCCTGCCTTTTACAAGGGGAAAGATGCATGAAGGAACTTGCCCAGTGGTAAGAAAAATAAATCCAGATTTTCCAGTTCCCAGAGTATCTTCCTATAGTTCTCCTGTAGTTGTGATTAAGTCAGGATATATCTCAAATATTCAACACATTACTGAAAATATGAAGTTTTTTCCAAGCCAACATGACAAAGTAAGATGAGGTTTGCATGGAGAATGTCAATGGGAATGTCATTATTCAGACACCCACTGAGCCATCAAACATGGAACAGCCATTGCAAATTCATCCACACTCCACAAGCTGTGATTCAACACAAGGGAATAATGAAATTCAAGAAAATCCTTTTCGTAAGGTTTTATTAAAGAAAGGCATCACTTGTGTATGGCGTGTCTACCTTTTCTACTCTGACTTCAAGATCTGCCCTTCAAATGCTGAGCATTTTAAAATGACAGAATCCTTGTCCAGATTTTCCCAGAAATTTGTATTCATCCACTTCAGCTGCCTTACAGGACCACTTACAGAAACAAAGACAAAAAATTAAAACGTCTCCATGATAAATATTATTCTGTGTCACATAATATTACTTGTAAGGCTGAATGAAGCAAGATTTTTAATGACATTATATTAAGTGTAATTTAATATATAAGACATCCAAACATCTTTTTCTTTTTATTCTAGGCAGTAGAATTTCTTTTTTTAGCTTTTGGCTTCTTTTCAGTAAGTGAAAAACAATAGCACATTGTAAATACTTTCTACTACAACTCACACAAACTATTGCAAATTGCGGATTTTTGAGACACATTTTCCAGAACCTGTCCAAGTATTTTAAAATTGTCATTTCTGTAGATAAGTTTTAGCACTTGTCACATACAAGCCATTGTCAGACTTATCCAGGACTGATGTTTGCAAAGTCAGCAAAAAGACTTATCAAAGTGCACAGCTGCTTTTACTCACTGGTGCTTCAGACATAAGGACAGGATGCAAACTTGCTTCAGATTTAATATGCATCTTGTAAGTGTGATCCAAAATTGCCTGGAAACTATCCCAGTCTTCAACTGTAACAACATTGAGACAAACAGATTAGTTATTTCTAAGTTCTGTTTCATTTCATAAAGGCTTTCCAATTTATTTTTTTGCACAGAGCTCTTCAGTCAAAAGCTGTCCTCAGTAGACACACACCTCCTCTAACAGCTCTGAAAATTCTCTTTCTCCACAACAACCATGCTGAAAGTCCACTAACAGTGACAACCAACCACATCTCCATGCAATTTGTAAACCAGGATTCTGTTCTTACAGCCTCTGTTTCTGTATATAACATCTGTCAACATGACTGTGACTTCCTACAGCTTGGCAATGCTATTCTAAAATCAGGTAGAAAAAGACAGAGCACCATACTCATTCCATTTTTTAAAGGTGAAATGGCTTCCATATTCTCCCTTGGAACTCTCAGGGCGTTAGTGTCTATGTAGTAAGTCGGGCCCCCTTGTTTGCCTTTGTCACCATCTATCTCCATCAGAGTGCTGCCATTGTCCCTTTCTAGCACCACACCAATGGCTGTTGGAAAATCAACCTGCAAGGCAAGAGGCAAGCAGTACATAAGGATTAGTAATGCTTTGGAAAGTGGTGTTTTTCTCATAAATTCAGAAGTTTCTTTATACAATAGTCAGAGCAAACCCAAATGTATCTGGCAGAGAAGAGCTAAGGCATAAATTCATGTTGAATTTCCAGTTCACGGATTCTCTCACCTTTGGGCAGTCCTCGCCTGCATAGCCTGCTCTCACTGTGTACGAGCCAATGTCAAAAACCAGAGCCCCAACTTCATCTGAAAAGATTGTTAATAAAGATAAGGAATGGTTATTACACTCTTCTGCAACCTGACCTCTCCCTGCCCACTGCCTGCTTTTCTGGCAAATGAAGACAAGCAAACCAAGGGATCTTTTACAAAGCAAAGAGAAAACTCTCTATTCAGAACTCCCGCTACCAGAGAGCTATTGGAAAACTGCAGACCGGCTTTAACTGGGGCATTGCAATCCCTCCGTTTGGTGTAAGAAAGATAATTTTAGCAGAAGAGGGAACACGTAGTAGCAGCTAAACAGATCGCAAGATAAAGCTTGCAAAAAGTTCTAACTTAACAGTCACACGAAGCCAGGCGAGCCCAGAGGCCCCGGGGATGATGAGGATGAGGAAGGTGGGACTGAAAACATGGACTGTGTGAGGGAAGGGGTCAGAGCAAGAAGCGCCCATCCCTACGGGCCCGATGCCCGCTGATCTAAGCGCATCCTCAAGGAAACCTGTCGGAAACGAAGGGTGGTCACTAGGGGCGTGCAGAGGGGCTCTCTGTGCTCTGTGGGGGAACCACACCCGGCCCTCAGAGTGCGGGGACTTCTCCGGAGCTCGGTACTGCGGATCCTGCCCAAGGCCGCGGTGCGAGCGGTCCCCGCCGGAGGCACCTCGGGGCCGCCAAGGACACAAACAAGGCCCGCGGCCGCCTCCTCCTCCTCACGCGTGGGACACGGAGGGGCCGCGGCAGCGCCGGCCGGGCTGAGGGAGGCGGGAAGCGCCCGCCGGGGCTGCACGCGCCGCCTCGCGGGGCGGGGGAGGGGAGGGCGGCGCCGGACTCACCTCCCCCGTACACGCCGCCGCTCATGGCTGCCGCCTAGGCCCGGCCCCGCCGTCCGCGCCGCCCGGCCCCGCTCCCCGCCGGCCCCGGTGTCTGCGGGCCCCGCGCTCCCCGCCCGCTCCTCTCGCCGCCGACACAGCAACAAAAGCGCCCCGGCCACGCTCCCCGCCCGCCGCGCGGCCCGATCCGCAGCGCCGTCGCCCGCCCGCCAATGGCAGCGCCGCGCGGGCAGAACCGGCCAATCGCGGCCGGCGGGAGGGCGGGGCTTTGCCGCGGACAGCCAATCCTGAGGCGGGACGCGAAGGGCGGGCAGGCGAGGGAGTGAAGGGCGGGGGGGGCGGTGTGAGCGGAGCGGCGGCGGGAGGGGCCGGGCTGAGGGCAGAGGGGGCTGAGAGCAGCGGGGCCCGTGAGGTGGGAACTGTGAGGGCAATCACAGAATGGTTCAGGCGGGAATGGACCACAGGGGATCCGCTGGTCGCTCTTCCCAGCGCCAGCAGGGTCGTCCCAGAGCACGTGGCTCTGGATTGCGTCCAGAGGGTTCTGGGGTATCTCCAGTAAGGGCGACTCCACATCTTCTATGGGCAGTCTGTTCTACTGAGCGGTCATTGCGCAGGAAAGCTCTTTCTCGTGTACTGCTAGAACTTCCTGTACATTAGTTCCTGTCTCTTCTTCTATTGCTCAGCACCACCGAGAAGGGTCTGATCCATCCTCTTACACCTGTCTGCAGAGGCTGAAGAGGCTCTGCTCCCTCAGTTTTTCCTCATGAAACACTTCACTCCTTTAATTATCCTCATTGCCCTCCACCAGACCGGATCCAGGAGCTCCATGTCCTCTTGTATTGAGGAGCCCAGAGCTGGACATGGGCAAGGCTGCCGGGTTTGCTGGAGTGGGGAGAGGTGACTTGTGAATCCTGAGGGCTCCAGGGTGAACTTGTTGTGCCATGAGGAGTGGGATGACTCCAGAATATGGGGACCTTGGAAAGGAGCCGCTGCTCCTGGGCCCTCCCCAGGTCCTACCTGAGGGAGGCTGTAACCAGGCAGGATCAGGCTCTTCTCCTGGGCAACCAGCAACAGGACCAGAGGATAAAATCTCAAACTGTGCCAGGCAGGGGTTGGACTTGATGATCTCAGGGATCTTTTCCAACCTAACTGATTCTGTGATTTCACTGCTGCTGTCACTGAGAATAGAAAGCTTTTGAAGCCTATCTTGATAGCCCCATTTCCTGTGGGGGCAGAGCCCTTGGTCCCCAAGGCTGGAGCATCTGCAGAGCTGGGCAGTTGAGCTGCCAGTTTTACAACTTCTAGTTAGGATTTCACATCGCCTTGTTTGGTGTTGGAGCGCTCAGCCAAACCTGGTGTTCAGCCAGAGCAGCCAGAGATGGTTAACTATAAAGCTGTAGGAATTAAAGAAAACAAAAGACCTCCGGCCTACGCAGCAGTATTTTAGAGAAGACTAAAATTTTAACTGGAAAACACGGGAATTGGCTTAAAGGGCAAGTGTTTCTGGTATGCACCTTGTTGAATTTTTATGTGAGGTGGGTTTTTTTGGAGGGGATGAGAAGCTGTGTGTATTTTATGTAAGATATGTAGCTTACTTTTACAACTGTAGCAAGGATCTTCAAGTGATTAGATTTAGCCTGCATAATTGAATATTTTTACTCATTTATGAGTAAATATTTTTAATCATTTATGTTTGACTATAAAGTTTTGGGTAGCATAATGAGCAATCTTAATAGCACCTAATTATTGGACTATAAATGATAAAGCATTTCTTGTATTTTCACTATAAACCAAAACATTATGGTGTGAGCTTGCTTTGTCTTATTTGGATAAGGATTTCAGAACTTCCTACAAAACTTTGAGGTGTTTTCCTAACTTGTGCCTTAAGTTGCAGTTACACCTCCCTACTTAGACTGAATTTAATCAGGGTGGTAAGAAGAGAGATAAAACTGGCATTTGGTCTACCCAGTAGTTTTGTTCTGGAAGCTGAATAAATAAACTTGGTAAAGCTGTTGAGAATCAAATGAATCGCTACAAACAAATCTCGGCAAACTTTCTGCTGGTGAAGAGGAAAAGCAGCCTAGATGTGTGTGTTTGTACTGCAGCTCCCAAGATGCTGCAGTTAACATTGGGCTGGTGAACAGCAATCCACCTTGAAGGGGGAGGGGAACAAAACACAGGAAAAATGGTAAAATCCAACAGTTTCGAGGGACAACCACTTGAGTGGGGTTTTTAAAGCACATTTATGACAATACAGGGTGGTGATTTGATTTACTAACTCTCAAGGGCAAGGAACTTAATTTGAGTTTGAGTCTTGGTTTCTTTAAGGAGCAAACTTCATAATTTTTTCATGCAATTAAGGAATTCTTTTATAATTTATAGTCCAATACAACTATAACATACAGATGCTAGCATTAGAAAGATAAATCCTGCTGTTTCATTAACTGTACATCATAAAGCCAGTGCACCTTCATTTTGTGTTATGAAATATTTTCAAGTCAGTATGTTACCATGATTTCCAGTATGTGGCACTAATACTCAAGGCAGAGTTCTTTGAGGAGGAGGAATTAATTGCAGATGGGAAAAGCAGTTCAGGAAGTTTGGAGTTACCATGCCAGAGGTTCTTCCTTTAGCTCCTTCATGTATTTTATTTTGCAATGATGATTCCTTGTATTCATGTAATAAGTGACACCTTAAGACAGATCCTTCTCTCTGCACAACAGCTGCTTGTGACTGATCTGCAAGCCAGAAACCAACACAGCATTCTGCTGCTTTAGTTTTCTTCAATATTTCTTCAACACAAGAACATGCCCTGGAAATCATGATGGTATCTAGAAGCCTCGGGATTTGGTAGCCATAAGGCACAAAGCCAAATCCATGAAATTCACAAGAGGTCTGGAGTATAATGGGAAGGAATGGTTGACAACTCTCTAGGTCCTACTTTTGTCTGCCTTGTACTGTTCCAGGCTTTTACATCAGTGTGCAGAGCATCATCTCTGTGGTTTGACAAGGTTCTGCAGTGACCTGCAGCAATGTTCCATGCACAAGAGAAATAGAATTGAGGCATCTGTTTTCAGCAGAGTCCAGCCTGACTGCAATTACAGAGTTGCAAATTTCAGATTATTTCTGTGAACTCCTGCACATCATCCTATGTTTGCATAAGAGCAGGTGAAGTCTGTAATTTTGCTACCACTTTCCATAATGAACCCAAATATTTGAGGGTCTTTTAGTAATTTTTGCTTAGTTTCATCAGAAGCAAGGATTATAAAATCAAGGTAGATAGAAACAATAACTGTATTTTATCTAGGTTCCCATATTGGTACAAATGGCCATATCTTGGCAGGAGTTGTGGATGCAGGTGTAACACAAACCACGTGCTTTTCATGGGAATATCACATCCTGATTTACTGTATTTAACATTATATAGTTACTCTAGAGCCAGACACTGGCATCAATTGTCCATGGGAATAAAGAGAAGAATCATTTAAAAGGGAGGCATGAACCAAGACATCAAATGATAATGCTAACTCAGAAGCAAAGATTAATTCCATCAGTGATAATCTGGAGAAGCAGAAGTTCCTAGTTATTGCTTTGAGATCTTTAAGACTTCATTGTTTCAAGCAAGGGCATTCACCTTTTTGGGCACATAAAGCAATGTAGAAAGTATACATGTCAAGCCAAAACTGAACAGAATGATTTTTTGTTTCTCAACAAGCTGTGCTTCCCCATGGGGTGGCTGATGGCCTGTTGCTTTTGAGCTGTGCCACACAACTGCCAGCCAGTCTCCCCGACTGCAATGCCAGCAGACTGGCTGTGACAATGGCTTATTCATCATGTCTGGGTTCCTCCTTGTTTCTTGATTGCAAAATGCGTGTTGAAGGTTTTATTTTTCCTATTTTCACATGAGGTCTTAAATGTTTATGTGAACTAGGAAAGCATCTGTAGATGAAAAAGCAAAGTAATCATTAATACATCTTCACTCAAGAACTTCGTGTGACCTCTCAGCTTTCCACTTTCTTTGCTAAAGTACTTGGGTGTTTTGTCAATTTAGAAACTTCCCTTCTTCACAGGGATGCTGAGTACAAATGTGCTATCATTCTCCTTCTGCAGAAAATGAGCAAGAACTGAAATTAAATGCTGAGCTTCACTAAGGAGCCTCAACATTGGCACAGTGACATTTAGGTTCTTAGACTGAAGTCCAAGCACTGAATTCTGTTTCATACAAAATGTACTAAAGACAGACACACCTTAAACCTGGAAAACCACTGTAGAGGCTGTTTGGTGTTAGTAATTGAAAAGTCTGAGGAAAGGAGATGTGTATGAAATCTGTGACTCCAGCAAGGCAGTCCTGAAGCTATGTGTTCCAAAAGAATCTTCTTTTGGAGCTGCTGTATGTAACTAGTTCAGCAAAAGACCCATGACTCACTGTTGTAGGACATGATTGAAGGAGGAGGTGCTTGCCATTAGTGCACAGTCAACTTTCCCTCACCAATGGATGGCCTGGCTAGATTTCAGAGAGCATGCTGAGATTCCATCTGACTGGCTGGAATAATAGTGACTAGGATGTGCTGGAGAATAGGGGGGAAAACCATGTAATAACAGGGCTACTTTATAGTTTTGTACTGTAAGTGGTTCCTGGGAAACCAAATTAGAGGCTTCCAGACCCTTTCATTGTTTAGATCAAGCAGAGTAAGGAATCACAGAGCCAGATTTGATCAGCAATGTACAGCAATACTTGCCTGGAACTGGTTCTGAGGTAATTGGTCTTCTGGGCTGAGCTGGCCCTGGCCAGAACTGAAGTGTGCCTGTATTGCCCTTCTCAAATGAGTCTCTTGTGCACATATGTCTCACTTGGCTCAGATCTGGCAGAACTCACTGTTTCAGGCTTAGTGCTTGGTCTGTAGTCGCTTTGGATTCTTGCAGGGCTTATTTGCTTGGCAGCTGGGCCAAGCCTGACCTGGCTTAGTACCTCTCATCTGCAGAAACAAAGCTCCTTACAGCTGGGAACCAGCTTATCCTGACAAACAGAAGATCTTTGTGTCAGCTGAGCCCTGCTGTTAATGAAGGCATTGATCCCCTTCGCTTCCCACTGTGACACTGGGAATTTGGTTATAAGAGCTGAACAGGTAGCATGGAACACTGATCTACTTCCAGGCCAGCTACAGCATGGCAAGGTTCAAATCCCTATTCCCAGGAGGTGCTGGCTTGCCTCAGTAGCATTTTCCAACTGTGGTGCCATGCAGGTTAGAACCATGGCTCTGTGCAGACATGAGGAATCCCAAAGAGAGCCTCCTTCTCCAAGAGAGAAGAGCCCAAAGCCCTTTCCTGCAGACTCTGTGGGTGAATGAGGCAGTGTGAGGAACAGAGCTGTAAGGTGTGCTCACCACTGATCTCACAGATCTAGTGACACTTTTTGTGTCACCTTTCTGGAACACCATCAGGTTTGGAATCTTGGTCTGGTTTACTTTAGAAAGCTGTTCACACGTGACATCAGGAAATGTTTGTTGTGCAGGGGAGGTGTTGGTGTAGCCACATCTGTCCTGTGTGATGTGTGCTCTGCCACCAGGAGAGGGCACAGGCCAGGCTGGGGCAGAAATACTGGCAATCCACATAGTGCTGTGGGGTTTGCAATACGAGTGAGAGCTGCATTATTTCTGCTGGGCTTCAAAAACCAAAGTCTCGGCTTGGGGGTTTTAGATTTATGTATTACTGTATCACCAAATATATATTTATATTGTTGTAAACTAAATTATTAAACAGCAGTGAGGAAAAAACAACAGTGTGTTTGCTGGATGGGCATGTTTGCAAAGTGATTGTCGCTTCTTTCTTGAATTCATTCGGGCCATTACTGTGACAAGTAGGTACTCTGTCATCCAAAGTGAGCGTGTGGAGCAATGCAATTGCATTGCAGCAAGAAGTCTGATGAGAAAAGGGTTTGTTTCTATTACCAGTTTATAGAGGGAAGCTTCAGATTGCAATGATTTATCTGAATATTTATTCACAAAAGATCTGTATCGCAGGGCAGTCATGCTACAGCTGTTCAAAAGTGTCAGCTGCTGAATTACAGCATCAGCACACATCTGTATTATTATGCTCCATTTAAAAAAGTATTAAAATGGTATATATAAGATCTTTGCATTTGTTGATGTTTATTGCTTGATAATTATTTGAAATTGCTTTAAAAGGTACATTCATGGCATTTTTAATAACTAATATAAGAATTCTGATTTTTATATCACATGCACATTTATAATTCCTTTTTCTCCTGCTTATATGGTTATCTTAGAGACTGATTCTTATCTCTCACCACACTGACACTGTCTTTTATTGTGTGCATCAGGCTCAAGACATGTTCCTTGCAAGTGAAATGGAGAAGAATGTGTGTTTCCAAGTGTTATCAGAAAAAGATGTGGTACAGTGGAGAACCTGATCAGATCTGAAGATGATGGATTTTCCTTGAGTCCTGATCTGTCAGTTTACATGTGTGGGTAGTTATTAATTATTCTATATATGAGAATTAGGTGTGGCCAGAATCCTGGCTAGGAGGGTGGTCAGGGATGTTCTTTCCTACCGGGCATATAAGAGCACCAATCCATTAAAATCTTGGTATTTTGTATGTATTAATTGCTTGATTTCTTAGAGCAATCAAGAAAAATAGAAATAGAAAACTCTCTAGCACTGTGGGATGCTTATGGTTGGGAAAACTGATGTAAGTCAGTCTCAGGTATTTTTAAACCAATGTTTTTAAGAAACTGGGCTCATGCTACCTTTTTGATTGCTTCCACAGATGATAAGGTTACAGCATAAGCTGCGTTATGTTAGCTGGCAACAGATCATCCATGTAGAACACAGACTGCGTGAGTATCTTTATCCTAGTAAAAGCTTTGATCAGAAATTTTCGCTTTTTTGAGACACACAAAAGAATCTAAACATGAAACACAACTGGAGGAAGCCAGGCCTTTTAAGCTGTATTTCCCAGAAGCTGCTTATTTTCAATGGCTTGTTTAGATCTGCCTCAATCAAAGCTGCAGACACGGTTTCTCTGCGTGTGTACGAGCACTTTCAGGCTCAGCAGTGCCAGCACAGGGACAGCCAGTCCTGGGCACCTCAGAGCTGCTGCTTACTACGAATTGTAGTCCAAGCTGTGAGGATCCTGAGGCTGCAGCACCTCTCAGGACTGTGGTTTGGTTGGCTGGGTAGCTGAGGTCAATCTGAACCAGCAGCCCTGAGAGTGAGTCAGCAAAGCCTCTGCCGGTGTCACCTGCACGTGTCACCTTGCCTCTGTCGTGTGTTGGAATGATCGGATTTGCTGTTGTCCCCTCTAGTCAGAACTGCTCCAGTGTTCCTGCCCCAGCATTCCCCATTACGGTGGTTGTCACCCTCTGGAGTATTTTAGCACAGGGTCTATAGGGTCAGCAGAGGCAGGTCTGGGTCACTAAGGTGCTGCATGACAAATCCAGGAACTGGGAAAAATACTGAGTGAGAGAATGAATTCCTGTGTTTGGATGCATCTGTGTTAAAATGCAGACTGTGTCTATGGATTTGATTAAAATGGGACAGTAAACGGTACTGCTTTACAGCAGTGTGTTCCTGTTCAGATGTTTGCATTTTCTGAAAGTTAGTACTTTCTATTCCTTATTTTATCTCACTGAATTTCACTGTAATAATGTTTCCAGATAAAGCTAAATTGTGTGAAAGCCAGAGAATGCTAAAAGGCTGTAATTTCTCCTCCTAAGGAATGTTATCTTTCAGCATGAACACCCTTGACATCAGCTGGTCTTGCTGCAATATTGCTAATGGAGAAATGCAAGGACACTAATAATGGGTTTGGCATCATCTGGCGAGGCACACGTCTGTCCTTCCTCTAGAAGGACAGAGAAGGAAAAAGAATATATTGTCCTTACTCAACAGGGTATTGTTCAGAATCATATCCATAGCCTGGGAAACAAAAATCATCATTCTCCCCTTTGATGTTTACGTGATGTGACAGTGTAATAAGGGCTTTTGGAGAGATAATATGTTCTGATAGGTTTGGGATTTTTTTCTGTAACTCTGTGGCATAAAGGACATCGGGCCTGCTAAAACCTGAGCTGATTTTTTTCCAGCTAAAACCCAGATTGGAGTAGACACACCTAAGAGAAAAGACAGAATTTGGAAAGTACGGAGAAGGTGTGATTGTCCTTTACCCAGATCACTACAGACATAGTTAAGTGAATGGATTTTGCAACAGGATACATTTCACAAGCATTTAAATGGTTGAGCCAGAAAAATGCTGAAAACTTTTAATTCCCACTCACTTGAGTGAGCTGATCCTTTTCTGTGATGAATCACTTAAAATCTGTAATAATTTACTTATTGAATGATTCCTGTCTCCAGTCTTTTTAAACATACTGATGAATTTTTAATTTAATTTACTAATGTGTTGGCAGATTATACCAATGTATAGAAAGGATCATTTAAGGACTGGCAACCCTATTTTTCTTTGTGCCTCTTCCTAAGATTCTATTAAAAACTTTGTTTCCTGACTGCAGCTTTGTACCAGTGTCTTCCCCATCTCCCCACTGACTGGATTTGTCCCTGTTGTGCTGCCCAGAGCATTCACATGAGTCAATCTCACATGCTCAGACAAAGGCAAGTTGACAGGCCTGGATATGATCTGAAAATATGAAGGTTTTGTTAAGACCACAAAACACAGAAATCTCTGTGCAATCTGTGTTGCAAAAACACACAAAGTTTTTGTATATTGCAGTACTTTTGGTCTTATATCTGCTAACATTTCATACAAAATATTTCCATGAGAGACCACATTTTTTTCTTGCAAAAGCAACTTTGGGAACACCAGTGGTAGGGGTTTTGTTTAGTTTTGGTAATGAGTGGAAGGTTGGTGGAAAATTTGTAATTGGATCTAAATTTCTGCAAAGAGTAATTGTAAAAAAATTGGGAAGCTTAGATTTAAACCATCAGGGAGAAGATTTATGGGAACATTCATTGGCCATACACAAATAGATAAACTTTGCTTTCTGTGGTATCTAAACAGTAAGTAATCCTTGTCCTTCTGTCAGGAAAAAGATGTAATATCAGAGGTAATATCTTACTGAGATTTTGCTTTGCTCAAACCAAGATATTTGTCAATTACAACCCAGCAGAACATTTGATCGTATGATGTTTCCAGAGTCTAAATAATTAAAAATGAGTTGTCCTCAGCAAATAAATAAAATACACCTAATGGAGCATTATGGAATATCCTTTCTG
This sequence comes from Certhia americana, assembly GCA_018697195.1. Lineage (NCBI taxonomy): Eukaryota > Metazoa > Chordata > Aves > Passeriformes > Certhiidae > Certhia > Certhia americana. The sequence goes on along the minus strand of CM031865.1, from coordinate 10,341,820 downwards.
TTCATTACTTCTTTGGTCATAAAACTCAGTCATTTCCCATGGCTCATTCAGGCTTTTTGGAGAATTGTCATGTAAATACAAGTGTAACACCTTCCTCCTGAGTGCAATGGAGTAGTAGATTTGGAAAATAAAAGAAATCTGAATTTCAGTGAGTGCTAACCTTTACTCCATAAAGCTGTAGCTAATTAAATTTAGGCAGCCAGGGACAGAAATAGGGAACATGGAAGCTGCTGGTTACTTCCATTTCATGTTTGGAGTGGGGCAGAGTTGAAATACATCTAACATGTTTTCATCAGTTCAACAGGAAACTCAGTTGTCATGGTAGAGCCATTTCCATCCAACTTTTACATAATAGCTAGGTGGTTAGAGCAGCCACCTCACCTCACTTACTTCTTCAGTTCTTATTTCAGAGAATTGTGCCCTTTCCTTTATGTTATAAAATGATCTGAGTGCTAATGCTCTCCAGTATGCTCTTGGAAAGTTGTTTTTGGCACATTTTGGAATTCAGAAATCCTGAGGTCTAAAGAAGAGCAAGGAAGTCTAAAGAAGAGCAGAAGAATGCCTGATCCTGGATTATAATTTGTTACACGTGCAAGCAGGGGTGGAAGATGCTTTTCTTGGGTTTTGTACCCAGAATTCCTTCAGTTTTACTGAATTGTACAGTGGTACAGATGTTAAACAATCTGAAAGCAGATTTCCTTTTTATCTTACTTGTGCTTTTTAAAATCTAATTGTGGGAGAAGTAACCACACCCAAATTTATCTTGCTCTGTGATAGATCATAGTATGATCAAATTCACTGTGATCATTCTGTGCAGTAATAGCAAAATGCTTTTTTTTTTTGTCCCCTGGTGTTTCCTTAGAGTTACATCTTCTTTAGGCATAATTATCAGTAACACTAAATACAACTGCAAATGTTTTTAATGACATAAACATGGGAACTCTTGCACAATTCGTACAAATGAAATGTTAGAGAAAAATGAGGGTATGAGACATAAAGGGAATAAATATAATAATAGGTAACTTTATGTAGCAACAAATAAGGTGAAAAAATAATGAAAAATACATCCACCCTTATCTGAATATGACTGTGAGCTATTTTTAATGGGAAATTTTAATAGAATTGGGGGGAAAAAAGAGAATAAACTCAGTGTCCAAATTATTAAAATAATCAACCCCCAATTTGCTTCAATTAAATACTAAGAGATACTCCCAATGTTTTGATTAAGAAAAAATTAGAAAGTTTCTTATTCACCTCAGCAGGCAGCTCTGCAAAATGGAAGGTCCCTGTGCTCCTCTGAAGCCATTTAATGCATATGTGAGCATGGATTCCCAGAACTATCTATAATGCATATAGTGCTTTCTGCTCTCAGTGGCTTTTTTTTCCCTCTCTCTTTACGTCATTTGCCATTTGTGAGGGTTGCCAGGGTAATGACCAATCATCCCTGGAGAGATGCCTGCTAGTAAGGACAACATAGGCTTTCTCTTTTTTGGTATTCTGCAGTATGCATTTGAGAGCTATTCTAGCATCGAGATTGCAGAACTTTTGTTTAGTTAGCAGGGAGGGAAAGTTTACAGAGTATGAAATAACAGCTTGTAACTATTGAGGTAAGTGAGGATTTTTCTGTTTTATTAACTGTCCTGTCTGGATTTATTCAAAGCATTGAGCATCATTACTTTATTTTGTTGGTTTTGTTGTTGCAGTTGTTGTTATACATGTAACTGACCTTGAAATTAGAGAGATTTTCCCTAATGAGAACAATGACATTTACATATACAGGAGGCATATACAGGAGGGCAGGATTTTATTCTCTTTGTAATTATGAACCCCACAGCCTCTCTCAGTGCTGCAATCACCATATACATCCACTCATCCACAAAATATTTTCAGAAGAATTAATTTAAAAATAAGAAACCCACAGAGTGTTGTAATGCAGATTTCAGGGCATGAAGTGTGGCTGCCTCTCAGGCAAATGGGAAGTTCTGAATACTCTTCCTTGTGTTGTGTGTATATATTAGGTCACATCAGCTGGGAACTGAAAATCCAGAAAGGAATCCTGTCCCACAGGGTGCTGAAGATGTTGAACTCCAGTTGCTTTTGTTAGCTGTTGAATAGCCACTTACAGGCTCACAGGTGACTTTGCCCACCTATGGACAATGAGAAAATAGAGCCTTCAGGCTGCATACCTTTTTTTCTGGCACTGGGACCAGTAGTGTAAGCTGGTGGTAGTCATTTCCTCACAGAATGGGCCCAGATTTTGTTCTTTTGTGTGAGAGGGCACCTAAATAATGCATGAGGAAGGAGGCAAGAAAATGCCATTCACATGTTCCCAAAGACCAAAGAATTTCCCAAAGATGTTTCTATGAAGTATTTAGGTGTAATCTGGATTATGAAGGATGGGACTGAAGTGGTTGGTTTGGGATGCTTTCATTTGGCTTTTGTTGTTGTTTTAAATTACTCCCCTTAGAATTACTCTGTTACAGTTCCTTGTTCATGTGACGGCTTCCTGGGAGAGAGGGACAATTGATGAGGTGGTTGTATTGTTTTTCTCTAGAATTGACAATATATCAAAGTTCAAATTAGTAACTGTCTCATCAGAATTACTGTTTGCTACTTAATATATGTGCATTTACACACCTGCTTCATATCCTGGCAATCTCACCTGTCCCGATGGGCATGGTATATATAAACCAGAATAAAGCATGTATTTATTTTACTCTATTTTCTGCTTACTGCAAATACATACCGAGTGTAATTTTGCGCTTTTCCCCAGTAGAAAAATATAGCAGGGCACTTAATTTTGTGTGATAAATTCCAGTTGCTAAATTTTAGGTGTTGCTCTGTGTTCAGATGTGTTTATGATAGCTTTGCATTATCAGAACAACTGGAGCGCAGCAGTGAGTCTGGATGTGTATATGTGAGAGAGAAAAGAATTTTAAAAGTCTGAGATGAAAATTATCTTTTCATCAGGCTGTTGAGAAAATATATTTGTTCAGAAAGTTTCCCCTTTCTAAAAATCATTACTGTTTTTTGACATCTGTGTCCTGGGTATCACTTTTAAGCAGTCTAGGATATGAATAGTATTAAATGCTTGCACTGTAGATGAAAAAAATCAGTAGACTCAAAGAAAATTTATTGTTATCTAACGTTTATCAGCATTCCATATGATTCCACTATTTATAGTAATCTGGGAAGCAGAACCTCAAAATGATAGTTTTGTAACCTCAAAATGTATAGTTTTGAATTATTCTAGATGGTGTCTTTTGACAGAGAAATAACACGATGACATTTAGATAAGGCAGGTAGTTAGGAAAGTAGGTTTTCAAATGAGAGATTCTGAGATAAGCCTCCCTGGAGAAGATGGTTGGTAACAAGCCTCAGTCTTTATCTTACTGTCCACCTTTTTCCTCTCTGTCTGCTTCACCATCTCTCTCCAACTTGAAAAAGCACCTTAGCTGTACCGTACAGAGAAAAGCATTTACTTCCAGACAGTGGGACAGAGAGAGGGAAGCTGCAAGGAGGAAAAGGGAGTGAGCCTGCGCTGTTGAATTGTTCACAGTATAACTGCCAATAATTAGGGCAAGGTATCTTGTGGCCCTGAGGAGAGGAATAATTAACAGCACAAACTGATCCACTGATGAAAAGTCAGGCTTCAAACCAGGATGGAAAAGTGGCACAGGCTGAAAAACAAGGAGATGTTCATGCAAGGGGGGACATGTCAGGATGACAAAAGAGAAGCCAAAAGGAGAAGTTTCTCCAGGAGAGACTGAGACAGGCTGGAAAAGTTCAAGAATATCTAAAAACATTCAGTAGCCCAAATTCTTCATCCCTTGAGAAACAGAAAGCAAAAAATAAATGAAGGTGAATAATCATCGAGTGAACAATAGTTTCTAAACATAGTGTATGACAAAGCAAATCACTGTTGATAACAGGATTATTGCTATCTCTGTACTGGCAGCTCAGCCTGAACTGTGGCTCTTGCTGTTGGAGGTCAGTTCTCCTGACCTGATGGATTATTTTATCTGGTAGACGTCATCTATCACAATCTGGCATAGATTACTTTTTTGGTTGGTTTGTTTGTAGTTTTTTTTAATGAACAGTATCTCTCTGGATCTATATCTCATAGGAATACTGTGAGTTTTAATTTGTGACTGTGGTGATTAATGAGACCATCAGATGAAAAATTTACTAATTCATTTTTATCAAACCAGAGTCTTATGGTTTTGTATTTTGTGATCACTGTGGAATGCAGGCTGTTATTTCATTACCTGGGCCTGACTGTCCACTGCTATGAGTAAGCATAACTCTGTTAGTTCTGGGAACTGGTGATGTAACTCCAAAACTCTGGTGTGAAATCGTGATATGTGTGTATTCAGAGCATTAGAGAGTAAGTTAATTGCATGAACTTAGTTAAAGTGGCCCCAGAAGGCACAGAACAGTTGAAACATAAATGTCGGGTTTTAAACTGTCAGTTACTGGCATTTTTTAAAAAAGAGTGGTGAAAATGTGCTTTATAAACCAAAACTGCAATTCAGGAACACAGCAAAGGCATGCAGAAGGAAAGTTACTGCTGCTCACAATATGCTTAGATAGTTAGGAGAGGCTGAAATTTGCAAAGTGTTAGAGCATTTCCAATGTCTCTTTTAAAGTGTGTGGTAAGGTTCACTTTGAGCAAGCAATTAGAGAGAAAATGTATTGTGGTTTAAAACAGAAGTGGTTGATAAAAGAGGGGCCTTTTAGAGCATTTTACTGAAAGCTTCCAATTTATAATTTTAGTCCTATTTTCGAAGTATTTAACTTGAGTTTCATTGCACATCCGTAGGCTCTAACTTTCAAAGAGAGATGCTTTTGAACATTACATCACTTATTGGTGAATTATTACGTAGCTGCTCTGTGATGCCAGACAAGTTCATTAAACACTTCAGGCTTCTTTCTTCTCCTATGTAAGCTGGGGATTAGCTGTATTTACCTTATAAGACGATGGGTGTTCCTGTTATTCTTTGTGTAGTGTTTTTGAGTAGCCATGTTGTTCAAGGCCTAATTACTTAGATATGCAAAGTAGTGCAGCACACAGCCCTCTGAGACACACACACACCCCCAGTTCATCCTGTTTTTCTGTGGTAGTTACAAGGTCAAGTTGAAATAATCCCCATGATTATAAAAGCTTGTATGAAAAACTTTCCTGGAGAGCAACATCTGTTATCTGGTGGAAATAGTGATTCAAAGGAGCTCTTTGGGAAGAGATTTCAGTCTGTCTCACATGAACAGGATGACTCAGTAATTTGCATTGGGAAAGAGAAACATTCTGCAGGCCTCACAAATGTGATTCTGGGGACCCATTACATGCATTATTGTGTGCTTTTGTGAAGCTCCTGACACAGCGCCATGCGAACGGTCTCTGGCAGCCACAGCCCTGTCTTCCAGCAGCAGGAGTGATCCTAAACCATCCTCAGTGCCAGGGCTGCACACAACCCCTCCTTCCTCTGCCACTCCTCAGGGCAGCACGTGTGGCTCTCATTTCTCACAGCTAGGGATAAAGCAGAGTTAGGGTGTAACAGCAAAGGACATATAAACTGTTCTGCACGTGACAGGATTTTGCCACACACCTGCCCATGTACTGGTAAGAAATTAACAGCTCTGACTACAGCCTGGGCTCACTTGTTCAGAGAAATGACATTCCTCTGATGGGCTCTGCACAAGCACATCAGATTTCATGAGGATTTAATTTTATTTACGATTTTACCTAAAATATGTGCCAAATTCAGCCCCCATCTGTACAACTGCCCTTGCTGCTTGAGGCCATCACGTGAAAGCTGCCTCGTTTTTCACCTGGGTAAGTGAACCCTGCCAGAAGGTGGTGGGAGTTGGTGACTGAACTCCACACCTGACCTTCGTGTGCCTGCTCCAGCCCTGTCTGCTTTCACAGAAGCTTCTGAGCAAACATTGCCCTGGACAGATGAAAGTACTCATAGATGCTGTGTAGTGACATTATGTAAAAAGCTCAGGACCTGAAATATTTACAGCTTAATTGACTGCAATTCCTATTGACTTCGATGGGTGTTGTATTCAATTATGGACTGCAGAATTTACATCATTGCCTCTGGCTTACATCATTGCAAATATTATTGATGGTTATAAAGCTTTTGGGGATCTTTCAGGCTTTTAGTCCACAAAGTGACTAATGTGAAAGTCTTGCTCAGGGGTAAGAGGAATATATATATCCATCTCATCTTTCATTTACTTATTCCTGAGTCTCTCTGTGCTATTCCTTTGGGAATGCTCATGTAAAATCTGCAATTTAACAAAGAGGGAGAAAGCAGAATTGTCTCAATACAGCAAGATTCAAGTTTCACTTTGAACATTAAAAGTGCACCTTTCTTATTTTCTTGCCTAAAAGGTAAAAGTGAATCTGATTAATTTTAATCTCATAAAATGATGAAATTAAAGCACAGTAAATTTAGAATGAATATTGAGGAAAATTAACAGTTTCCCAGGGGTGAGCATGAATACAGGGACTGGAATTTAAAACTATGCAGATTGGAGCACAGAAATTCTGACAAAAAGAACTAACTCAAACTGGTGAGAAGGATCAGGGTGGCCTGAAAGAATTTTTACCTTTCTAATCTACATGTGCTATAAACCAGCATTGGAGTAGCACAAGCAGGCCCTGTGTAGCTTAATTATGACCTCTCAGCCTCTGACTATAGTAGGAATATGGATAATAATATAGAAATCCTTATGCTGGCTGTGTATTAGGCCTGGAGAGAAAAAGGATGTAGCTTCTCCTCCTTTTCATTCAGAGCTTTGGAGAAAAGTGGTGAGTAAACCGTTTCACATATACTGTGTGCAATTGCATTTCATGCTTCTTTTTATCCAGAAACAGCAATGAAACATCTAGAAATATATATATTTCTATATATTTATATGTGTGTGTGTGTGTGTGTGTATGTAAGTAAATGAAAAGATGGCACAAGCAGTTTTAGGACGTGGTAGAAATCTGATTGCATTTCAGATAATATTCTTACGACAGATCTTCCCAGAAAAAACTGCAGGAAGAGCTAGGAAAAGCCACACACATATATAGAAGATGCATAGTTTTAGGTCTGTTTTAGCAAAATTGGAAAAATGTATCTGTGGCAGAATTGATACAATTCCCAGGCAGAACACTGACTTTCTTGACTTCTGTCGAGGTAGGTGAAGTAAAATTGGACATAAAAATAAAGGTAGCCTCCTTATAGAAGGCATTTTTTTTTACAGCAGCAGAGAACACAATAAATGTTATCTGTCAGAGAAAGAAGCAGGCTATTTAAATTCAGGCAGCATAGCATCTTCAGTCGGAAGGTCTATTTTTAACTTCAGATGTAGCTTAATTTAGAAACTGAGCACTCCAAGTCCCTTTTTTTTTTCCCACTTCTCCGACTGGAGATTTTTTATAATGATTGTAGATACCCTTGTGTGATGATGCTGAATAGAATAAGAAATACATTATCATGGGCTTCAAGGTCATGAAAATGCACATCTAAACAAAGCAGCTTTGTGGCAATATTGGCATACACGTGTAAACACAAGAGACCAGATGAGATCAACACACTGTTTTCTAAGCATAAGGGCCACTTTGGCACTTTGCCAGCAGGCTGCATAGAATGTTCATATCCATTTATGCAAGATCTTACCCAGATCTGTATTATTTTGTGTAGGAAGTGCTGTAATTGCATATAGTCCTATACAATGTGTGATAAAGAGAGTGTAAATTCCAGTGGTTTCTAAGGCAGAAATATTTATGAGAAATCTGGCAGTGATTTCCTGCATTGATTTTTCTGTGCCAGCTTCTTGTATTTGGCTTTGTTTGCAAGTTAATCACAAGAATTGAGAAGCTCATTTTGTTATAGAAGATATTCAGAATTAAGAATTGCAGATTTGACTCTATTAAGTGATTACAGGCTTTTTAATGTATTCAGATTCAGAATATGAAAAAATTCTCTCACAAATGGAAGTACTTCCAAGATGGCTTGTTGCAAACACTCTTCTTGCATAATTGCATACTCTGTGTCACTCAGCATTCATCGGGTGAATTGCAGTAGCATTTCAGCATAAAGCTCAATTCAGGCTGGATTTTATAGTTTACCTGTTCAAGCTCAGCCAGAAGAGATTCTGAAGGCTCTTCCAGTTGCATAACAATAACAAGGAGTGGAGAGACATGTGCTATTACGACAGAAATAATGGGGTTATTAATAAGCTGAATGTGACATGGGAGAGTTGGCTCTATTTCTGAGCATAGTGACATCTTCACCATTAACTCCTGAACACACACAACTTTGTACAGTTCCTGAAATTTTGCTTGAAGAGTTGAGCATTTGTGCACGCACAGAAAAGAGAACTTTTTCTGTAGTCACCTAAAATCCTGCAATTATATGTAAAAGCTTCTGCTGCCATTTATTCTTTAACTTATGACAGCTAAAATTAGAGGCTTTCATTCCATTGTTTTTATACACTGGGTTGTGTGATGTAATGTAGAAAGAACATCATAAAACAAGTTAGAAATGTGGAGTTATAATCATTAATGTTCCATGGAGGCTAAAAGGAAATATCATTTAGAGGCTGGACTCCTTCTGAACTGCCTATTTTGGATAGGGATTATTTTCTCTTCCTCTGAAACATTTGTTTTTGAGAAATGCTCCTTTCCCTGGCTGCATTCTATGTAGGGGGAATATGAGAGTTAGCACAGAAGCTGTTAGAGCCATTAGACCCTACTGTGGGGTTTCCTTAATTCTCTGCTGGCCACACAAACCTGAATTAAGGCTGAATTTAGTGTCTGGGAGGCATTTTAGTGGTGCTATCAGACCAGGAAATTCAGACTGTGACACAGAGTTTGGATTGGGAATGTGAATTCACATCTTTTTCTTTAACAGGCTTTTCTTTACAGTAAAGCAGATATATTGCAGCAGTATTTGCTGACGTGTTTCAGCTCTCAAAAGAGAATGTGTTTTTCTCGTCAAAAACTTGATCTGAAGCTCGTAGCAAAAGAAGCATTCAGCACATACACTTTCTTGTTTCAGGTATGTGGGTATGCTGTCAAGAAGCAGGATTCAGTTTGCCTGTTATAAAAAAAGACTAAAAAACATCCAAAAGAATCGGGGGGTTGTCAAGAAAAAGCTGAAATCTTACAGAATTGAGGAAAATATTTTTGGTCTTACAGAAATAAAGGGTATACTAAAAATAGATTTCTGAATGGCTTCATGAAATCCAATCAGCTTGACAATAAAACTGTCCATTTGTATCTGCTTTGTTTTCATTCAGTTTGTAGTACAAAGGAAAACAACTGGTGTGAGAGCAAATAGTATTTCTATTTTCAGGCATTCAGATTCTTAAATTTCTTAAAGACAGCAAATGTCTTTGGAGAAACATGGTAACACAGAGATGATGGGGTGAGTTTCAAGTAAAGCTCGGATTTATCACAAAGCAGCACTAAAGTATTCAGTGACATAAAAGGAGGTAGTGGCAAGGTGGGTGTCGGTCTCTTCCCCCAAATAATAAGTGATAATAAAAAAGGAAATGGCCTCAAATTGCACCAGGAGAGGTTTAAACTGGATATTAGGAAGAGTTTCTTCATGGAAAGGTTTGTCAAGTCCTGGGCACAGGTGCCCAGGGCAGTGGATGAGTAACTTCCCTGGGGGTGTTTAAAAGATGTGTGGATGTGGCACCTGGGTTAGTGGTAGTCTTGGCAGTGGTAAGTTAAAGGTTGGACTCAATGATCTTAGAGGTCTTTTCCAACCCAAATGATAATAATTAGTTTTTATTTAGTAGTTTTCATCCACAGATCTCAATGTGTTTTATAATTAAGGTCAATCACATGCATAATATACTGATTCTTTTCATAAGAATTTTATTATAATTTTTCTGTTTAAATGGTTTAAGCCACTCTTCTATGTCACTTTGTACAGGAAAGTGTATCAATGTGTCCTATGACCACAAATCACAGTAGGAAGGACAAGCAGCAGACTGGAGTTTTTATTAATCAGTGTGCTGTCTTCTCAGAAATGGGAAATGATTTTATCAAAGTGTGACAAATTACAAGAAGTAAATAAATTGATGTTCAGGTGAAGTACAGAAGACTAACAGTCACTGTGTGTCTATAAAAATGCAGTGTGCTATTCCTGTATAAGGTTTTCCACAAATCAGGATGAAAGCAGTCCACAAACATACGTAGACATCGTCATCCCCTGCTCTTTGATCTTGGAGGAGATGGTCACAGACGAGGAACTAAAAATAGTCAAATTTAAGAGCGCATGCTCTCGAGAGGGGATCAAAGACTGAGATGCTGTTTAGGCATGCAAACAACCAGAAGTATGAGAGCAGGAAGAGTGTGGTTGAACCAGTTACTGCTCTGATAAAATCTGCTAGTTTAGCTTCAGCCAAATTTGTGATAGTAACAGAAATGGGGTGCAGAAGCACAGGGAAAGAGAGGTGTAAGGCAATTCCTGTTGCCTAGCCTTGCATGTCTAACATAGGTGCCTAAATGAGGAAGGCAATTTTTCCTGGACTATTGAAAGATTAAATACAGAGGATATTATTTCAGACAGTAATTCAGAGTCCACAGGTATGGCTTCTGCTCTGAAGCACCTCTAGAGGAGCCAGACACCCTTCAGTGGTTTTATGGGTAACTTGGGTAAACTGCCTGCCCTAAGCCCTTGGGTTGGTGTTAAACACAGTCCATGCAGGGACATTGCAAAGGCAAATTTGTACCCAAACTGATAATGTTCTTTCCTTGGGAAACTTCCTTTTCCCCCCTCAGGCTTCTCTTTCTGCTCTTTATATGACACACAGATCTCACGTGTGGAGACTGTTTGTCTGAAGGACAGAGTTGGTCTTAGGTCTGTGCATTGCATTTTTAACCAAGTTAGAGATTCTCCTTTTTCTTCCTACCTAGACATGGGAGGTTATTTCTCTAATCAGGGTTAACTTTCATAAGAGCTTCTGGCAAAATCATAACTTGTGTTGTTTAGTTCAATAACATCAATGAAAAACAGAGCAAGGTTCATAACTAAACCAAGAGCAAAATGTTTTGTGCCATATCTGACTTAATAAGAAAGCAGTATCTACTTGGAAAGGAAGATATGTAAAATTTGTCTTTTCATTAAAACAGATAGGCTTTTTTAGCTCAAAAAAGAAATTTTTAAAATTTATTGTTAAAAATACAGTTTTCAATTTAATTGCTGAAAATTTTGCATCCAGGGCCTAGCTTTGGAAGTTCTTTGCAGCTGACTTGCAGCACTATTAACACTTCTGTTTCTCTGTTGTGCTTGTCTTGTTTAATACCAGACAAGGAGCCGTGTGGGTGACAGCTCTATACCAACAAATCCTAACAGACAGATGCTATGATTTGATCCTGATATTCACTGTATGTTTTACTTAGTGCTGCAACCAGTAATTAAAAATACGAGCACATGCTTTTTTCCTGTATATATGTCCATAAAATGCCTGATCTGGTGTAACATAATAGTAATAGGAAGCTATTTTTAGACCAAATGAAGCAGGGGAACAATGACAATAATATGTTTCATGGTACAAGAAAGCTGACATTGGCTGACATTCATCACCAGATCTTGCATCAGCACTCACCATCCCTAAATAAAGCAGTGAGAAGAAACTTCCTCCTCCTATTAAGTGTCCCTTTATACGGAGGAGCTCAAATTCAGCTGATAATGTCACCAGGAAGCGTGTGCAATATTTACAATCCGGATGACAGTGTAAATACTCAATCGTTGAGGCAGCTGTGGCAGGGGCACCTCCTGTGCCTGAGCACTGGGTCGAGGTGCAAGGGGGGAATCCCAGAGCCAGGGAAATCCAAGGAAGAGCAGAGAGCTCTGACAGCTCTGGTGATCAGCTGTGCTGGGAGCATGAGTGACCAGGAGAGGTGTGCACAGGGATCCAGGGCAGGGCACTGCTCGTGGGGCCCCAGCCCAGGGACTGCTCTCTCACTGTGCTGGGCAGTCACCCCACCACTGAAGCCACTGTTCCTTCCTTATGAAGTTCCACAAGGACAAATCTATGCTCTTGTACCTGGGAAAACATGATCCAGTGTGAGCTGCCTCCACTTATCCAGGTGGTACTCCATAGGAAGTAGTTCTTGAATTTGGAAGTGAAGGTGATGAACACAGGAACTGTGAGCTGGCTAAAGTTCTATTCCAAAGAAAGTCGCAAGGCTGGAGAAATGTTGCTAGTGGTGTTTCTCTGGGGTTAGTCTTGGGGTTAGTCTATTTACCAGTGTGGTGAGCTGAAATTCCTAGGTAGGACACGTTGGGAGGCGTGGCAAGTGTTGAGGAAGACTGAGTTGATGTTCAAAAAGGATTAGGCTGATTTTTTTACCAGCTTGCTGGTGATGTCATATAAGTGAGTCTCACATTGTACAAACCAGATACTCTGGGTTCAATAATAACCTGGGGCTTTGTGAACTGGAAGTAGCAGAGGTGGAAACAAACCTGAGTGCACTTATCAGTGGAAGGAGGAGTGTGATAAAACATTGGAATATAACTGGGGTAGAAAACATAATACAGTCCTGGAAGGTGAGAGGTTTTTAACAATTTGAGGGAAACATTGGTACCATCTTACAATGAGTGTTAACTTTTCTAGGGTATTTCTACAGTTGGGTATAACTATTTTCAGAAAAATTAAATTAAACTGTGAGAGGTGTAAAGAAGAGCTATAGGATGAGCAAGGGAATGGAGCTACATCTTTCAAAGGGAAATTAGAAATGCCTCATGTACGCAACCAACTGGAGGTTTCTAGAGTGATGAATCATTAAATACACTGGGAGCAAATACTGGTGAGTGGAAAGGTTCAGTGTCTGTGATCACTGTAGCCTCTCTGCTCACATCACTAACAAAGCTGCCATTCGTTGCCTGTTCAGTAGCTTTCTTTGTGATGTGGATAGCGGACTAGTGTTAATTCCAAAAGTGCACAAAACTTTTGCTTGTGACACTGACAAGAGGATGGCCAGTAAGGCTGTGATTTTATTAGTACTGCAGAAAGTACTCGTCAGCCTCAAAAAACAAATACCATTTTTCAAATCTTGACTGCAGATTACTTACGAGAGAGATTTCTTTAATTGAGATGAACTTCCTCCTGTTTGGTGTGTTTGAGCTGGGCTGTGGTGGTGTCAGTCCCTTAGTCCTGCCTAAGGAGCCAGCTCACGGTGCTGAGCTCTGGGTTTGACTTGGGAGAGCTGTGTCAGTGCGGAGTGTGCTGACATCACGGTCCCGAGGGTGGCAGTTATTAGCTGCTAAGAATAGTTACAGGCAAACACGGAATAGAAAAATCAAATGTCTGCTTAAACCACCAGTGGATGGGGAGGCAAAGAGCTTCAGCTCAGCTGAGGGGCTTTCTGCTTAAATGCAAGGGCAACAACCTTGGGCATCACCCTGGTGCAGGTGATGCTTTAGGATTCATGATCTGGGAGAACCCACAGAGACAAGTTCATCCCTGGTGCAATTCCAGAACTGTCATGGTAAGTGTGCTTTTTATGTTTATTTCCCACTCTTTAGGTTATCTGATCCGAGTGATCTGTGTTTTGCAGTCGATTCATGAGAGCCATGTCAGTCTGACTGCCAGCATAATCACGGTTCTTTTAAAAGATAAAACACAAAGCAATACTAATTTTGCAAAATGGAGTGTTCAACTTAAGAAATAATGTACAGTAAAACCTACCTGTGGGCATAGATGGTGCCTCCAGGAAAGTATCCTGCTCAGCCTGTGTTTTGGGGCTACTTGGCATAAATGTTACAACCTTTAGGCCTTGATACAGATTTATGAGCTAAGACAGGCTTGAAGACAGTGGTCACATTTTCAGGTTTGAACTTACTTCCAGTTTTGTAATGCAAACTTCTGTTTAATGATTCTTTGATATTAATAAGGTGTTTCAGATATTAAACTGTTCCAAATTTAAGTAGATCTAATTAAAAGAAAACACGTATAAATACAGAAGCAGTATAAGATGAAAGTTAAGATTAACACAGGACTGGTGTCTCACAACCTTTGAAAATCTCATATTGGCTTTTTTATACTAATTAGGCCATGGACGGAAATGTTCAACTAGATTTATCAGTGCTCTTAGGAGATCTTCTAACCTAAGCTACTCCTAACAATTTTTTAAAAACTTCTTAACTTACTGTATAAGGCAGGCAGGGGTAGAAATATAAAGCTGTGACTCTCCCAGACAAATACCAGAGATTCTCTTTACAAGTTACAAAATGGCCTGAAGCTCCCTTGGCCAAAGTATAATCTTTGTCTCACCCCTTTGTACTCACCCACACCAGCTTCATGGTGACTCAAAACCATCAGAAATCACTTGCAACTATCACTGATCCCCTTAGCAGGGAGAACAACCTGTTCTCCCTCCAAATTTGGCACCCTGGCCCCAGTCTCCTTGGTTTGCAGCCAGTGCACACAAAACCCAGAAGTCTGCTGGTCCTGCAGGGCCTGACTCAAGTCTGTGCCAGCCCCTTGCAGGAGCCTTCCCCAGAGGGAATGAGGAGCTTGATGGATGTGCTGCTGCAGGATGTCAGAGTGTGCTAATGAAGCAACAGATCCATTACAGTATTTAGCCATTTTGCAAGATCCAATTAAAGTATAAAATAGTTTGATTTTACCCCATGCTTAGCCTGTAAAAGGTGATGTCTCTAAAAGTTACCCCCATCCTATCATTTCCATGTGCTGATTCTTCTGTGTTCAAATTTGTTTAGAACTAGGATTTGATTCTGCCCTGTTGCTTATCAGTTTTCTGTAAATCTGTTTGATAATTATTGTGGATAAAGATGAAGAATCCCTGTGTATTCTGCTTGCAGGGTGTCACATGTAAAGTGGAAGTTTTTCTTGCAGATCAGAAGGCAGGACTGACGTAGGAATTATTGTCTAAAATTACACTGTCTCTGATATGTAGGAATTTAGACAGTGATTGTGATAGTCCCTTTTGTCCTTTAAAAATGAGAATTTATGACTCAAAAGGTGCTATGCTGTCAGTCAGAAAATTTTTCCATTATACTGAATCTTATTTTTAATGGTGTAATATCCTGTTCTTTTAGGTGCAAATGTGGTGTTTTGAATGCAAACTGATTTACAGTAATTTTCTTCACTCTGAAACAGGCACCAAAAAAAAAAAAAAAAGAAAAAAAATTATATAGGAAAGCCTATATACAGTGTTAGTGTCCAGAGGAGTAAAATATAATATAATTTAAAACATAAATTGAATAATGTTTCCTCATTCCAAGGATTTGTGAGTTTTATTTTTTTAGGAAGAGGACTACGTTTAGGTGACTCTCACCAAAAAGAGCAGCATCTTTAAAATGAATTATTATAAGAAATAGAAATAGAGGGAGGCTTTTATGAAATAAAGTGAATATGGCTCTTAGCATGTGGCCAACTTCTTGTTTAGAAAGATTTCCTGCTGCATTCATTTTTCCTTGCTGTATCCCCCGAGGGCTGAACGTCGCTGTCTCCTGCAGACAATGCAGCAACGCCCTGGTTTTGTACTGGGGAATGATTTTTACATTCACAAGCTGTTTCAGTGTTCCAGAGCACTGCATTGTTCTAGCATGGATTTATCTGAATTTTCTCATAAAAAGATGATTCTCTCTGGTCTGTGGGATGCCATCAGGGATACAGGCACATGCAGTAACACAAACAGCTGAGATCTCGTGGCAGACTTCATGCCTGCTTGATGCTTTCCCTGATGGCCTTGACACTGATTGCAATGTCAGCAGGGTAAAATAGCCTTTGCAAAATGTGATTTTCCATTGGAATGCTGGCAAAGTAGTGCTGCTGTGGCATAAACTTCTGTAGGTGGTGGCACTCTGTTCTGTTTTCAAGGTTAAATGCAGAGGTGCACAAAACACTCCCAGCAAGATGTAGAAGTACCTGAGCCTTGTGGCCTTTGACTTCAGCTGAGCAGTCAGACCCCTGTCCTTTGCTTTTTTGTGTGCAAATGGATCTGCCATGTATGGAAATGATCTCAGCTGAAACTGAAGCAGTGTAGAAGGCAAAACTGGGTAAATGCCTGTGAATGGATCTACTATAGAAAATATAAAAATGGTGGACCTAATTAATCAACAGAATTAGAGTAAAAGTCTTTGTAAAACACCTGTGGGAGTACATATTACTCAGTTTTACATGTCCCAAACTCTATCCCATTGAAATGATGAACAATTCAACAGAATATATTCCTGGAATGTACTTTGTTCCAATAGCAGGAAGCTGAGTCCAGCTAGAGTCAGACTGGAAATGAGGCATGTGCCCATTAGTGTTGGCCACTGGCATATCTGGAGAAGAAATGTGATGTTTCACAGGCACAGTAAGCTGAGGGTTTGTCCACATAAGACTACCCACCTGTAATCCGAATTAATATCAGCAAGTTAAGGGATCTGATGCACAGACTTCTCAGGTTGACTGTTGGAAGTGCCAGACTGAGATTTCTGGCTGGAAAATCCACTGATCTGTAGCAATAGCTCTGTTCTGTATGTGCACAGCAGACAGAGAGAAAAAAAAGGTTTTAATTCTACTGCAGAATAAAATATTGATGGTCCTATCTCACCACAAATTTTCACAAAATTAGATAGTTAGATGGTGTCAAACCTTGGCTCATCACCAAGGTTACTTGCCATAAAATTTCTGACATTAGAAGAGGGGTACCTGTATTAGAGTGAAATCTGAAGATTCTCTAATATATATGTTTGTGAGATGGAATCCTTAGCCACAGCAATCATGTTGTCAGCAGAGCTGTTTGTTTGAACTAACGCTGCAGATTGGATCTGGTTGTTGATGCTGATCTCTTAGATGTAGGACATAAACTGAATATATTACATTTTCTAACGGTGCCCAGTCAGAATTCTCTGATGCAAACACCAAAGCTGAAGTAAATAGGAGCAGGCAGTTCTCAGCCTGAGGTGTCAGGCCATTAGAAATTCCAGGCTCCTAAATGTAAATGTAGTATAAATATCCAAGCTGAAAGATGTCTCAAAAATACAGCCAAAGATTTATAATATTCTGACAACACTCTAGAATCAGCTATTACTGCTGACACTGAGCCAAACCCAGCGAAGGAGCCCTTTGATGTATTTCAAGAAACATGTTAAGTTTAGTGTCCTGTAACTGCATCTGTCACCGCCATCCTCTCAGAAAAAAAACCCTGAAAAGGCTGTTTTTGTTTTTTAATCGTTAACTCCGCACTGCTGTGCTTTCCTTCCTCTCTAAGCTTCCCTTTTGTGTAGATGAAACCTGGTGATGCAGTGTTTGCCTATAGGCGTCCTTTTTCCTGCAAACACAGAAAACCCTGAAGAACAAATAAACTGTTTAAGTTGCTGATCCTGCATGTTTGCAAATTCATTGGGAGATTTGGCTCACATGTAAGGACACAAGGATCCGGCTCCTAGGGAATAAACGTCAAAGAACATGAAAAGAAAAGCCTTGGTAGGCACTGGGACTATAAGAACAAAGAGTGCTTCCAAACTGCAGTAGTAAAAACCACTGGGAAATGTGGGATAGTCTGACAGAAGCAGTAAGAATGATGGTTCTGAGTCAGGCACTGAATCAGAAAAAAAAAGAAAAAAAAGAAAAAAGAAAAAGAAAGAGGCTTGATCTAAGTGAATTAAAGTCACTTATATTCCTGGAAATGAATTATTTCCTCTTTATCAGAAAAGGAAAAAAAGACAAAGAGGTTAAGAATGTAATTATACGTCGCAAAAAGAATTATATGGCAATTTCTCTCTCCCGGGCTTACGTTCGGGGTACAGACCAAAACTCTGATACACTGCCTGACTTCTGCAGTGTCTCAGCAGCATTGTCTGTGCTGCCTATTTACTTTTCAGCACTTCCTCTCAGAGGCTTTCTTCTAGCCCATGTCCTCTGCAGGCTTTCAGAGGAAGCTCTGGGTATTATTCTGTGTCCAGAATAAACAGAAAGCACAGCACTGTCTTCTGTGCATAATCCCTCTCCTCCCCCTGTGCATTTACAAGTACTGCAGAAAAACAGAATGATCACAGACATAGCTGTGTGAGAAGATCCCTCAGCACTGAGGACTTGGTTCCCTGCTTTGTCAGGGAGTTCAGGCATATCCGTGATATCATTTACTGTTTACCTCGCCCAGGCTCCAAGGAAGTGCCGAGCCCATGAACTATCTCCCCTGTTTCCCATCTCAGAATATTTCCACTCCATCCATCTCTGCCTGGACACAGAGTGCCTGGACACTGTGGCAGGGGGTGTTTTCAATGCACACTGATGTTTTGCCCAGTCATATCTCAGGAGGGAGCATCCTCCTGCTGGTATGAACAACATGACCACAAAGGAAGATGAACAGTAACTGCATTATGTCCTTCAGAAGATGGATGGAAGTGAGAGGGAATATGGTTTTGTGAGCTGTGTTTCAGGGCCTTGATCATCAGTTGCATGACATTGCTGCATTTGTTTCCCAGTGTTTACAAACAGAATTAAATCAAGGTTGTAAACCGGAATACCATATTCATGTGCTTTGTAGATTGATGACAGACAGCATAAAATGCTTAAAAAGAGATCAGCTGCAATTAAAGAACCCAATCACCAATGTGAAATTGACAACCAAGATTTCAAACAGTTAACCTCCTTCTGTCCTGTATGCTCACTGTCTTTTTGTGTTGAGTGGTTTGTTTTTTGGTTTGTAGTTCTGGGGCTTTTTTATGGATGAAGCTGTTTGGAAATAAATATACTAAGAGTCAGTTATCCCTAAAACTTTGTCATTTAATGACAAAAATCCATTTGCTTATGAATGCATTGAGGTATCTGCACTGGGCATATTCAGACTCTGCCAAATTATCAGAGAGGGGCTCAGTCACTCTTAATTGGTTGAAGGGTGAAAAAGGAGTGGTGAAATTTCCTACAGACTTTCTTCTGGCTCTCCTGGTATGATGCCTTGAAGTACATGATGCTGCTATATCACCAAGACCACCAGGTTAAATTAAGATTATAAAAACAACCCCAAAAGTTTTATGGAGTTGCAAACATCGTTCTCTTATTATTGCAAAGGAAGTTTATTTCTCACCAGTTCCCTTGAGAGAAGAGTTAAAAATTGCCCTTTTATGGGAAGACAACTGCCCAAAAAATCCCCAGAAAAAGCAATCTGAGCATGGGCAGGGCCAGCTGGGGCCCAGGCAGTGGGACTGGGACTGGCGAGCCCCTGAAACAAAACTGTGCAGCAGAAGCTGCTGCAGAGCTTCCCTGGCAGGTGCTGCTTGGAGAAGCCTGAGACAGCCTAGCCTGTGGGAGTCCAAGATGAAGCAAAGTGAACAGGAATGAAAGAAAAAAAAAGGCAGGGGAGCAGTGGGAAAAGGAAATATTCTTTACTTTGTATGCTGGAAAGATCAAACCCCATTGCACTGGTGCAGGTTTTGAAGGACGTTTTGTCTTAGGCCCTAACTCTCCCCAAGCCAGTTTAAGTCACCAGTTTGATACACGGTGATGCCAATAAGCACCAACCCTGTGCTTCCCTCCTCACACAGACACACATTTCTGCTGGATTCTCACCCTTTAGCACAGTGGTGAACCAACACTGCTCAAACACCATCTGTTTTGCTGTGTCAAGGGAACCAGCTACCACTGCAGCCATGTCACTAAATCAAATTACACCCCTCGGTCTAATGACATTTGTATAGATCTTCAGCTCTCTACTATTTGCTACTAATCAGGGTAGTCTGAAGATAATCATGCAGGGATGTTATCCCATTTCTGCCTTAGCTACTTGTTTCTGCAGAGCACACACAAGTCAGCATGGCCTGACTTCTCCAATTCCTCTTGCTATATTTATTTGTCTTTCTTTTAGCAGAAATAATTGAAGGATCAATGAGGTTACTGTGCCAGGTCTATTGCTCAATTCTCCACTTCCCTGTTGCAGTGGGATCTTGCAGGAAACTTGAAGAAATCCAAAGAACAGCCAAAACTCTTCTGCTTGCTCTGAGATGCCCACCCTGCCTGTGTAATAGGCACTGTTGAACATGATTTAGCCTTAAAAGATTAAATATCTTTTTGTTACATCCCAATGGAGACAATGTTAAGGTCCATATTAGCACTACTCAGTGCTCGTTTGTTCTTTCTGTTTTAGCATTGCAAAAAATTAGGGAAAGTTTCTTCCCTGTTACGAGTGCTTGAAACTGCAATGAATTTCATGAAATGAATGGAATTATTTAGGATTTTAATCAATGGAGCTTCAGAATTTAACCAGCCGTCTTAAAACCATTGTATTTATTTCTAAGATTCAAAATGTTATATTAATAATTTAAACAATTGTAGGGAATATCTTGTTATATTGACCTTGAAAATGCTGTTAAACCTAGTAAATACAAAACATTTGCTTCCTAAAATGAAAAGATAAAATGCTCAGTCACTTAGAGCTTCACATGAAAATCTACAGGAAAACAGCTCCTGTTCTAAATGGAGCTGTCAAACTGACAGGTTGCAAAAGAAACCTATTCCCAGCTATTCAGTAGTAACAAAAGATCAAGACGATCCAGTTTCATCAGACCATCAAAGAGGGAGACTTGAATTTGTTGAATTCAAATCAGTTTTCTCTGTTTGCTCACTTAGGCTGGTCCTAACTGCAGGATTTAAGAAATTCGTAATAAACTGAGCTGTTACTCATTCCAAGAACATCAAATAGCTGTCAATTATAAGGTGGCAGAGACTTGAATAAAAATGCAACTGCCTTTTTTGAGAAATACTTTGGGTTGATCACAGCTACTTTGACGTAAGATTCTCTGCATGTGCAATTAGCAACTCATTCTGGCAGTTTCCTTATGGGAATTTTTCCAGGGATATTTGATACAAATGTCTCTGAGAGTCAGCTGTGGATGCACTGTGAGGATCATTTAGAAATCTTTTCTGGGAAAGACACCTCTGTGTCTGCTATAGCTTTACTGATTCCTGACCCTTTGTCCCTGTCCAGCATTCAGCTCCACCACTCTACTCCAGCCTTTTCTTCTTTGGAGTGGCAGAAACCTTGGGTTTTTCCACTTGTTAATGTATTTGCCAAGATGCTTGGGGCTTCTTCACAAAGGTGCTACTGCTCTGCTGATTGACATTCAGCATGGGCAGGCAGAGCAGGCCAAAGAAAGAAGCAACAAGCCAGGAAGGAACAAAAACCTTTCAATCTTGAGTTCTTATTCCAAGTGTCTTTGAATCAGCAGCTCTGGGCCCATCCCAGCTCTTGAAGGAGCGCCAGTTCAGAGCTGTGAGTGAATAAGGTGTGTGCGGGGGCGGCTGCTTCCCTGTCATTTGTGAGAAGCCTCATTTCAAAAAGTGCCTCTTTTGCTGTGTTGCAGGGACTTGAATGGCTCAGAGGAGCTGGGAATGGCTCAAAGAGGCTTTTTGTCCATGGCCTGTTGCCCAGCGCAACCCAGCCCAGGCCATGAGTGACCAGGAGCTGTTGCCTTGTCAGCACAGGCTGAGGGATGATGTGAGCTGTGCCTCGGCCCAGTTCCAGCTGAAGGAGCATCACAAAAGCCAACACTGCCCTTGTCCCCAAGTGACTCTCGCTCAAGCCAGAGCTGTTTTGGGGCAGGGCAGAGCTGAGGTTCTGGGGCAGCAGCTGCCTCCTGCCTGGCATCCTTCCCTGCACTCAGAGGGGGAACACCAGCCTGGGGAGCTGTCAGGCTGATGCTTTCCCCAGCACTGGGATGACACGCAGTGAAAACAGGCTGGCAACAGGAACAGAAATCAGGAGAAACTTGGGTTAGGAGCAGGGATATCTTCTGGTTAAACACACACACAAGAGCATGAATGGTTTCATTCAGAGTTTTGGACCAAAGCCCTCTGTACATGAGGAAAATCATTAGCACACCATTAGCTCTCATGTATTAAAATGTGAATTACTTCTTTATTGTAATCCCTTGTTTTATTTTATAATGTTTTTACTATTTCTTTTTTGAAGTTTGCTTGTTTAGTCTCCCATATTGGTAATTTTCACTTTGCTTATATTTAATTTCACTCCTTTGTTTGCTCGCTTGTTCGTCTATCTGAAAAGCTCACATGTTGGGTAATTTGGTCAGTAGCAAGGATAGAAGGAAACAAGTGGGCAAGCAATCTGAATTCTGGTTTTGGCTCTGCCACTGGTTGCTTGGCAAGCTGTTTACACCACTCTGTGCCTTACTTTCCCAGAGAAAGAGATTCATAGTTGAAGAATTGTTCAAAATCTTTGACAAAAATCCCCCAAGCTACTACTTAGTGCAATTTACTGAAGGAAAACACTCATAAAACCAGGTATTTTATTCCATGTGCTCCTTAAAATCTCTATCAGTTAAACCCAGTAAGCATCTGTTTTTCATTTTCCTTTCTGAATTAGTTCTCAATGTTGAGTCATCATCATTGATGCACACATCCAAACCACCATAGACATCTTGGCCTTCAACCTGCAAAAAATCCCAAACATTCTGGATTCTTCAGCCCATTTAACAGGTGTCATAAGCAAGAAGAAAATCCCAGTAACTGTACAGTTACAGTACAGTACTGACAGCTACAGTACAGATCTGCACTGGCACTGCAGAGGGTATGAACTGCTCTCTCCTTAATGTTCTCTCTATTCCCTCCCTCCCCAGTTTAATTTGGATAAAGTGTTCACCAGCAGGGCACAGCAGTTTGTTAAAGGCACAGTTGTTACATAGCTTTATATTACTTACAGCCCTATAAAAGTCTTGCAGATAACAGCAGAGACAGTGTCATTCCTCTGCCTTCTTCCTCCATGGTGCCATTTCCACTATCATTAATTTACAACTGAATCCTTCAGCTTTTCCCTCAGGAATGGCTGGGGTCAGAGCAACACTGTTGATGCTGGAGGAGGTAAAGAGCCAGTAGCAGCATTATGCTGAAAAGCTTCCTAAAAATGGTCTCTGTCTCCTTGCTGACCTGGAAACTCAGCCTCTCGGATCACATTTCTGATTCATGACTATAAAACTCTTTGGGTACCAAAAGTTTTGCAAGTTAAACGGCAAAACTTCAAGACTACAAGCTTGAGTACCACTGCTGACAGCTTAGTGTCAGCTCAGCCTCAAAGTCCAAGATGGCATAGGTCTGTAATTATTCTGAATGCAACCCTTGACTGCAGTGAGTATTTCTTGCTCACTGCATCTGAGGCTTAGCTTAGATTTCAAAAGTGAATTTGTGAATTTTACTGTAATGCAACTACAACTCACAGAGTTAAAACCTTGGTTCATTTTCCTGATCTTCACCGAAGCATTTGCCGGTGAGACACCTGGGAGCTTGGTGTTCTGCAGGAAGCCTGCAGGAAGCTGCCATGAACTGTGCTCAAGGGGACAGTGTTGAGGTTATGTGCAGCAGGGCTTCGGATGTGAATGTGTTTGTGGGCGGCACTGTGTGGACACACACACACAAAAAAATATTACACCTGTGATTTCCTAAGGTTAAGTAGCAGTGGAATGCAAGAATCTTTCATTAAAAATGTGAAAAGCAGTTTGGTTTTGTTGTGATTAGAAAGTGGCTTGTATTTGTAAGAATTTCTAAAGGTAATTAATGTACCTGATCATGCTTATTCAGTTGGCTTCCTGTCTTGTTCCATGAAAAGGCCTAACAATTTCTGAACAGACTGAACAAAATAATACTTCTTTAATACTCTTTTCTTCCTAATTCCACACTTTTACTACCCATGGCAGTTACTGAATGCTTTGTTAAGCTCCTTTCATGACTATTCATTTTCTCTTTTGTCTCCACTCATTACTCTTTGTACCTGGCACACAACTTCAATGTACATTATACTCTTCATTTGTCGAGGAAGTAACTGAAAACTCACAAAAACTGATCCTTTGCTGTTCTCTGTGCAGCACATTAATCCTTGTTTGCTCCCCACTGCACAGACTGTAAAATTCTGAGGGGTTAGGATTAGGTTTGGTATATGCTAAAGTAAGTGTAATTTCCAAAGCAGGATGTAGAAAACGCCATGCTCAGAATAGGTGGGAGAATACTTACTTAGTTGAAAGGGACTGGGAGATTTTTCAAACTGAGAATGAAAAAGGGATCTTCGTTGTTTCTGCCCCTCCCATCTGCTGTTCTCTGCAGCTGAAAATGGGGCAGAAAGCCAACATCGTGACATTTGAGCAGACAGCACTTTATGGAAGTGTCTATTACAATTCCACACCCACACCCATGGTAGAAAGGAGCCTTCTCCCTGGCCAGGGCAAGCAAAGGTGCTGCCAGAGTTACAGCTGATGTGAGGCTTCTTTCCCCGAGTCTGGCATTTGTAGGCAGACTCTTACATTTTTCTGTGTGGGTTTTAAGTAAGATTCCCCTTCCTCTGCTTGCTTACTCCTCTCCCCCTCCAGAAGGAATCCGAGGATTTGTAAAAGACACTGTGGAGTTTTCTCAGCCCTCACGTGCCATCCGTGCCAGTGGGCTGGGCTGCAGCAGCAGAGAACATGCAGGAGCACCGTGATTGAGACGAGCTTTGCCTCACCGAGTCATCTCAGACAGTGGTGAGATACCCTGCAAATTACACCGGTGAAATACCCTGCAAATTACATCAGTGAAATACCCTGCAAATTACAGCGAGCACGAGAAACCCACACTGATCCCAGTGTCAGACTGATCTCAGAAGGGAGCACTGCAGATCAAATGGCTTTTCCAGCCCCTTTGATTTCTGCCACTGCTCTTTTACAATGAGCACTTTCAGTGGTTCCCGAGTATCCTACATCATTTTATCTGGAAGAAATACTAATATACCCAGAAATACGTGCATATATATAGGCTGCACGTAAAGCATCTATCCATATATCCCCATTCCCCTTTCTTCTATTTAAATAGTGTTCAGTGATTGTTCATCTTGAAAGGATGAGTCACCTACAGCTGCACAATGGTCCAGCTGTGTAGCTTGAAAAATTATCTTACTGGACCTCAAAAAGTAAATACACTCACATCTACTGTCATTCTTCTGGTTTGTGCTTATATTATTTTCCCTTAATTTTTAATTTGAATGAAATATTAGAAAATTAGCATGAGGATATAAAAGGAACTGCTGGATTGGCAGCCCTAGAAATTGAGGTTCCCTTTTTCTTGGTAGCACAGGGACACTTGTAAAACACAGCAAGGATGTTCCTCTCCACTTGCTCCATTAAACAGTGATCCATGGACCAGAGCTGGTGGTGAGCAGCCAGTGAAGGTGCCTTACACATTCCTTTGGGAATTCTAGAGAGACATGGACATACATGAACTGAACTTCCACCTCAGATGTTTTCATGTGGAGCATCACTGGTGTGCAGAGAGATCACCACTCCCTGGTGCTGTGAGAGGCCACTCTGCATCAGCTGTGGGATAGCAGAAGAGTAGTGGGAGAGAAGAGGATCTGTCCCACTCCAGCTGTGCCTTGAGAAAGCAGAAGGGTCTGGAAGGAAGGAGTGAATGTTAGACTCCAGTGAGGGTAAAACCAGGAAATTGAAGGTAAAGCAGATAAACCTTTGCTGTCATATTTAGGAATGAACTGAGGGAGCGATATCTGAAGGAGGATATATTTTCCATCATGCATATAGAATATATAGATAATATGTGTAATCCTGCTTAACAGAGTAATTAAATCAGTAAATTAAGTGATCTTTTAAATCTCGTGCTCTCCATAAGGTTTGAATAAAATGAAGTGAGATAGCTCATTTATTAATAAGGGGTTAAGTACCATTTTAGTTCCTAGATCTGGAAAGACGCAAAGAGAGGGAGAAGACATGTAGATAAGCACATCTCACCTGAAGAGCTGCAGACTGCAGTGGCAGAAGAGCTGTCAGACATTAACAAAGAAAGAGGATAATAAAGCAAGGCAACAGTGCAGCTGTGGGGAGGACAGTGACACAAACAACCCTGAAATGAAACCAGCCTTGCCACTGTAGAGGTGTCAAGGAAGCAGACTGCCCCTTTGGTAAATTAATTCTGAAGACTGAATGAGCAATTTATTTTTTCTTTTGTTTTCCTGAAGTCAGTCAAACGGGTTGTGTGATTCAGTCACATCAGTGCAGGGGATTCCCTCTGGATCCATGTCTCTTAGCTATGGGTTGGGGGTTTTTTTCCCTTGATTTGTCTCCTGAGCAAACGTGACACCTTCATGTGCATCCTGAAGTGTTTTGGGAAGCAATTAGAGAATGGGCTAATGAAATATGGGGGCTTTCTGGTACAGACAAAGTACCAGGCTGACAGTGAACCCTGCATTTCTCTGGAACCAAGAAAAGACAGGCAGAGACTCTGGGGGTATTTTTAGTCATTTAGATTATACGTGTCTCTGTCCATCTTTGTGCCTTTCAGCCTCAGCCCTGCTGTGACTGGAAGTTTTTTAGAAAATGTCTCATTGCTTCCTCATACCCACTCACTGATCTAACACATTGTTTCACAAATTTCTATCAAAAGGGTGTTTAGGGTGCTGCTGGAGCTGTCCTGGCTGAGGTTTTCAGTTGCAGCTGAATCAGCACAATCTCCAAACAGGTTCCCTTCCTCTGCCTTCCCTTCGGAGGTGTTTCACTCATTGGGCAGGAATCCAAGCACTGCAGGCCTTCAGTAGCATTTAATCTATCAGAAAGCAAAGTTGCTGCATTGGCTGTAGTAGCTCATAATTCAAAGGGAACATGTTAGAGAAACTGATCTGGATATTGATTTTAAAAACTAATCTGGCACTGTGTCCCAAGATTTCTCTTTCACTGCAGAACAAATTGATGCCTTATATAAATTCTAAAATAATACAAAGCATATTGCAGAACTGGCATAAGAATGGCTCCTTTAGGGGTAGCTTTGATTTTGCAGAGTGGCGTTTGGCATGTGAAACCAATGAAGAGAAGCTGAACTGGATAAAAGCTGGTGGTAAAACATTGCCAGCAGGAGAACTGGGGATTTCTATTTCATTAGAAATTTGTAACTTCATCTAATACATGACTAAATTGACTACCCAGTGACTACCATTGACTACCAGTGGGTGAGATGAGTTTTGTAAGGAGGGGCAGTTGCTGTTATTTGTATTGGTTGGTCCAAGACAAGATATTCCTGTTTGCCTTGGACCACCACAGCCACCCCTGCAGGATGAGTTCCCCTGTGGAGAACCCTGTCCTGTGTGCTTCATTTTCACTGCCTGCAACTGAGAAATCTTCCCTGTCTCCCAAATGAGTCATAAGGATAAATTATGTAATTTTAAATGGTTTAGTTAGCACTGGAAGGACAAAACACGATAATTGAATAATACGTAACTACCCAAATACCATCTAAACTTTGCTAGGGCTTTCCTTGCTGCCTGTTATTTTCCATAGTTGTTTGAAAACAGAAAATGAGAAATGGTGTGCTCATTCTGGGATGGTTTCTTGTCAGCAATCACTCCTCAGGGTTCTGAAGATTGTATTAGGAAGAATGTAAGGGAACAAGCATATTTTAAGGGAGAACTGTACTTGCACACCAGTTTCTCCCCTTTATAAAAACTGAAGTTACTTCTACGGTGATACAGTGGCTCTGAGACAAGTGTATTTTCCTCAAGTATGGTCCAACAAAATCAAACTCATTCCTTATTGATTTTTGCTGTGTGATCACTCGTTAAATGCAAAGTAAACACATTGCTGAATGGCATCTGTCCTATGGATAAACGGAGGACAGATGTATTGCAGTGCAGGGAAGCACAACACAAACTTTGCAACCAGGACAGAGCTATTAAAATCATAGGCTTGAGTCAGTTAGGGAACGTGCATGGTTTTTAAGGCTGATTTAGGGTAAGCAATGAGCTGTTTCATTACAGTATGTACTGTATGTTCCAGCACGTGCTGTCATTAATACTGAGCCATATACCAGTAACACCCTAATAGCTCAAAGACTGCTTTACTCGCAGTTTTGGCACTCATGTAAAATATTTTGCAAAAATTTGAGAGTTTGTGTTGCTGAAGGTGTGGCAGCCCTGTGCTGAGAAGGTGGATGGTGCAGGTGTGCCATGGCTGGTGCTGGAGGGCTGAGCAGGGCTGCCTTACGCTGGCTGTGCTGAAGCTGTGACTTCTGCACAGGTGTGTGTCCCTGTGGCATCAGTGTCTGTGGAGCAGGAGAGACTCAGAGGTGTGTCCAGAGCATCCCACAAATCAGCTATCCCATGTCTTTCCAGGTCCCTGGTTGGCTGTGGTTGTAGTTTGGCAATTTGGTTGCAATAGATGTAGAATGGTCAGAGAGATCCACAACATGACTGACAAGCCCCTGGCAGTCAGCCCCTGATGGTCTGTCTGTCTGTCTGTCTGTCTTCCACATGCTGCTGTGAGGAGGGCTGCACCATTATGGGATGTGGGATTGCAGCTTTGTGAGGAATACACAGGATTTGGGTACCCATTCAACACTTCACTTCTTTTTCCCCATACTGATCTGTGAAGTTCAGTGGAGTTTGTTACTACCCAAAGAGAAACCCCACAGCCTGCTGCGTGCTGAGGGGGAGATAGCCCTTTAATTGATCACAGAATCAATTAGGTGGGAAAAGACCTCTGAGGTCATCAAGTTCAACCTGTGACTGAACACCACAGTGCCAACCAGACCACGGCATTGAGTGCCACGGCCAGTCTTTGCTTAAACACCTGCGGGGACAATGACCCACCACCACCTTCAATCCCTTTCTTTCTTGCTTTGAAGAAATTCCTTCTAACAGAAGGAATGTCCAACCTAAACGTTCCATGGCTTGAGACTGTGTCCCTTTGTCCTGTGGCTGGTTCCTAGGGAGCAGATCCTGACCCCACCTGGCTGCACCCTCCTGTCAGGGAGGTGTGGAGAGGCAGAAGGTCCCCCCTGAACCTCCTTTTCTCCCCCTCAGGTCCCTCCCCAGGCCACTGCAGTGGAGCATCAGCCGTGGAATTTTGGGGGCAGCAGAGGGGCTGCCTGAGGGTTCTCAGGAAGTTGAAGATTTCATGGAAGGCAGTGCTCCCTGTGGCTCCACACAACCCATGTCCCCATCCCCGCTCCCACCCTCGCTCTCCAAAGGTTCCCCCTATCTTGCTCCCTGGACCCCCATCTCCATGTCACTGATGTTCGCCAGTGTCCCCACCCCGGGTGTCCCATCCTCAGATGAAATCTCTGGTCCCCATATCAGCTCTCCATTCCCTAGTCACCCCATCCTTTCGGTCCCCATGCCCTGGAGTTCCACCACCACTCAGGGCTGTCACCCACAGGGCCCCCATTCCCGCGGTTTGTCACCCCCGGTGTCCCCAAGCCCCGTGTCCCCCGGCCGGGTCCTGTCCCTCACGGTTGTCA
>CM031865.1:10192155-10309655 GCA_018697195.1 Certhia americana | reverse complement strand
GTGGCATCAGGTCTGTGGAGCAGGGAGCGACTCAGAGGTGTGGTCCAGAGCATCCACAGAATCAGTTATCCAAGTGTCTTTCCCGGTTTCCATCGGTGGGCTGCTGGTTGTAGTTGGCATTTCGTTGAATCGAGTAGATGGTCAGAGCGATCCACAACATGACTGGACAAGCCCCTGTGCAGTCAGCCCCTGATGGTCTTGTCTGTTGTCTGTCTGTCTTCCACAGCTGCTGTGAGGAGGGCGCACCATTATGGGATGTGGGATTGCAGCTTTGTGAGGAAACCAGGAATTGGGTAACCATTACACAATTCATTTCTTTTTCCCCATACTGATCTGTGAAGTCAGTGGAGTTTGTCTACCCACAGCGACACCCCACCGCCTGCCTGCGTGCTGAGGGGGAGATAGCCTTTACTTGACTCACAGAACAATTAAGGTGGGAAAGAACTCTGAGCGTCATCAAGTTAACCTGTGTGACTGCACACCACGAGTGCCAACCAGACCACGCGCATTGAGCTTGCCACGGCCAGTCTTGGCCTTAAACACTGCGGGACAATGAACCAACCACACTTCAATCCCGTATTTCTTGCTTTGAAGAAATTCCTCTAACGGAAGGAATGTCCAACCTAAACGATTCCATGAGCTTGAGACTGTTGTCCCTTTGTCTGTGGCTGGTTCTAGGGAGCAGATCCGGACCCCACTGGCTGCACCCTCCATGTCAGGGGAGGTGTGGAAGAGGCAGAGAAGGTCCAACTGAGACTAATTTTCTCCCCCTCAGGTCCCTCCCCAGGCCACTGCAGTGGAGCAGCAGCCGTGGAATTTTGGGCGGCAGCAGAGGGGTGCCTGAGGGTTCTCAGGAAGTTGAAGATTTCATGGAAGGCAGTGCTCCTGTGGTCCACCCAAACACCTGTCCCCATCCCCGCTCACCACCCTCGCTATTCCAAAGGTTCCCCTATCCAGTCTTGCCCCTGGACCCCCCAGCTCCATTGTACGATGTTCGGCCAGTGCCCCACGCCCCGTGGTGTCCCACATCAGTGAAATCTCTGGTCCCCTACCAGCTCTCCATTCCATAGTCACCCCATCCTTCACGGTCACCATGCCCGGCGTGTCCACCACCACTCAGGGCTTGTTCACCACAGGGCCCCCATTCACCCTGATGGCCCCATAGCCCCGTGTCCCCCGGCGGGTCCTGTCCTCACGGTGTCACCCCGGGTCCCCAAGCCCCGTGTCCCCCGCCCGGGTTCCTTGTCCCTCACGGTTGTCACCCCGGTGTCCCCAAGCCGTGTCACCCGCCGGGTCCTGTCCCTCACGGTTGTGCACCCCCGGTGTGCCCCAAGCCCCGTGGTCCCCCGCCGGGTCTGTCCCTCACGGTTGTCACCCCCGGTGTCCCAAGCCCCGGTTCCCCCGCCGGGTCTGTCCCTCACGAGTTGTCCACTCGCGGCTGAAAGAAAGCGCAGCCCACAGGGGGACGTGGCAACTGCGAGACGCTCTGACGTCACGCGGCGCTGCCTGGCAAACGGGGGCCGTCCGTTGTCCGGTCATGCGGGGACGGGGCAGGAGCCGGCTCCCGCCCCCAGCAGCGCCATGGCGGCGGGCGGTGACACCGCGACACGCCGCGGCCGCCGGCAGCAGGTACCTCCGCCCTGGCCATGGCCCCCCGCGGCCAGGGCTCTGCCCGCGGGCGCTCTGCCCGTCTCCCGCGGCTCCGCGCGGCCGCCCCAGGGCGGTGCACGGTACTCCCGTGACATGCTCGCCGCACCGGGGCCGGAGAGCCTCGGCCGGGCGGGGCCGCGTGGGCGCGGGCCGACGCTTCCCGGCGCGGCGACAGCGCACGCCGCTCCCGGGTACTGAGGGAGCAGGGCGCCAGGCTCCAGTACGCTTCGCGAACCCCACCCGGGGGCGGCGGAGCCCAGGGGAACGGGCTCGGCCCCAGCGGGCGGGCTCGGGCCGCCGCGTCCCGCGGAGGGTCCGGGGGAGGTGCGGTGGCCGCGTACGGGCTGACCCCCGGCGGGGCCGCCCGGGAGTGCGCGCCACGCCCCCCCCGTGGGCGGCCCCATCGAGGCGCCTGGGGGGGAGGGGGCAAGGGCGGCACCACCGCAGCGCCGGGGGGCCGGCAGGGAGGCAGCGCTCGGGCGGCGCCGCCGGCAGCGGCCCCAGCGCCCTGAGAGCCCCGCAGGTGAAGCCCCGGTAGGGAGAGCCCCGCGGGAGAGCGGCCCCGGGGCGAGGGTGCGGCCCCGCGGTGCGGCGGGATGAGCGGGCGGCATCACCCGGTGCCGTCCCGCCCGCCCCGGAGCGCGGGCACAGCGCCCTGGCTCCGCGGGGAAGGGAGGGGCCGGGCAGGGCTGCGGAGGGTCCCCCGAGGTGGTGGCGGAGGGAGGGAGAGGCTCGGTAGCCCGGTGCCGCCGGGGCTGCGGGTCCCTCCGGCCGGGGAGGAGCTGCTGCGGGTCGGGGTCAGCCCGGGCTGGGCAGTGCCGGCCGGGGCATGGGGCGTGCAGGGCGCTCCGGCCACGCCAGCAGCATCGGCTGGACCGGCACTTGCGGTCCGGTCTGTGCTGCGGGCATCACAGGCGGCTCCCAGGCTTGGGGAGCAGCCGGCAGAGCTCTGCTCTCGGGTCTGTACCTGGCTAGAGCAGCCTCTCGTTTGGGTTTCAGCATTCCGTGAATCGGCTTTGTGGAGAGGGGCTGTGACTTGCATGCCTTGAGTGGCTGTTCACAGAGGTGAATCGGAAGGTGCTCCCGTCTTTAGGAAAACTGCAAAATCATTAGGTGCTTTTCGTGTCATGCTTTGTAGGTATTGCTCGTTTCCCCACCCAGATTTATTTCACTTTTTTTTTTGAAATCTACTTTTTTTTTTTTTTTTTGCACTTGTTGCTGAGATTATCATCTTCTTTGATTATCATCTTCTTTTTTAGTTTGATTTCTGTTGGAAATTGTGAAAAGCATCCAAATTGCTACCAGCTATAGATGTGGTAGATTAGTTTATGCTGTAATATTATCTAAACTAACACAAAATAAGCTTCTGATCCATTCCCTCCTGTTCATTATACAGTTGAGAATGTTGTCTCTTATTAACTGGTTATTGTAGCTTGGAAAGTACATGATTTTCCAGGATGCTTTTCAGTTCTGAAATAGAAGCAGGATAAGTCTCAAAGCTAAGTGTAAGCTGAGGAAAAGTGCTTAATTTAATTAGATGTAATCAGTTTCTGAAGCAGCAGAGGAGTTGATGCTCCTCTGCTGGGGGAGAGTACTGAGGAAGGAAAGGGAAAGAATGGCAAAATGGTGCAGAGAGAAGAGACAGGTACCAGGCTGTGAAACCCACTGTGAAAGCATCGGGAGAGACAAAAATTGTTCTGTAGGAGTAGCAGGGACATGAGTCTGCAAAGTCACGGGAGGAAAACCTGAAGCTGCTTCCTGACTTCTGTTAGAAATATGGGAAGTGATGTAAAAGATGGTCACTAACCTGACAATGAAGTGTCAGCTCCAGGAGATGCAATTACTGCTTAGAGCTGGGGAAGTCTGAAGCCGTGCTAACAGGAATAATAACTCTATCAACAAATTAAGATGAAACAAACCACATGACAAGCACACACAGTCCTGAAAGTCTCTTAATGGGATGGGAATCTTCAGTGGGTTTTTGCAGTGTTTGTTTGTGATTTTCAAGCACGATAGCTGTGGTGAATTTAATTTGTGCTTCCAAAGAATAAACTGATGTTATCTTGGAAGAAGGGGGCTAGGGAAATGAGGGAGATCATAAGTATATGGATATGTCTCGCTGTGTGTCTGCTCTGGCAAACTATATTTTGAATTATTCTCTAAAATGAGCAGTTTTCATAGTGGATAATGTAGATGTGTTATACAGATTTGATAGGCTGAGAACTAAAGCTGCTATAACAGTATATAATATACACCTTTCATCTGTTAATCATGAAAAAAATTGAGTTTCAGGTTACAGATGTGTCTTTTTCTCTCTTCTGTGTTATTAAAGTGCTACAGCAAATCGCTGCTGCTATATCTCTACTTCAGCCCTTTCCTGAGTGCTTGGAAGGTTGGTCTTGATTAACTGCTCAGGTCATTTAAATCTTAAGTAAAAAATTTTTGGCTACAAATGTCATATGTTGTATTTATGTTGGATAATGAAAGTTTCAACTGTATTTTCATGTTGCTTAGTTGAGGACTAATGCATCTCGTGTTTAATTTGTCCACACATTTTAATTTTCAAGTTTCTAAAGAAAAATGTAGGACTCAAAAACCTCACTAGAAAACCTTGCAAAAATATTTTTGAGTACAGAACTGTGTTATTCTCTCCTAGATCATTATGGAACTTTAAAAAATGGCACCAAATTTATGAATATAAGATTTTGAAGATGAATAAGAAATACAAATTAAAAAATCTCCACAGTATGTAGAGAAGTGATCTTCAGTTACTCTTTTTTCTGCCAGTCTTTAATTTATGACTGCAGTGTTACTGAAGGCAGTCACTTATATTTTTTTATATCTCAGAAGTCACTTTGAAATGTCTTATCAAACTAGTAAGAAATTCAAAATCTCTGAGCTTGACGTGCAGTGCATGCTCCTAGAATGTAAATACTTCTGGACAGTGATAATGCACTGATTGTGTTTTGTACTTAACACTGTCTGGAAATATCAATGCTCAGATTAATGCAGCTCCCAAGTGCCTGGAACCAAGTGCTGTTTAGAAAGTACACACAGTATTACTAATCAAGAAAACATTTTTTAAGTTCCACCAAAATTTTTCTCTTTTCTAATTGGATGCAGACCTGTCACTTACTTTATCTTCTGAAGTGTGTTATTAAATTTAGTTGTTATTGTTTCGTTCTGTGTGAAACTTCTGTGTTTTGTAACTCAAGAGTTTTGTAATAGAATTTACATGAAAGATCCGAAACAGAAGTAAAGCAAGTGCTGCTGGAAAACACAAAATGTGTGCTGTTCTCTTGAGGCTGTGCTTTGGTACCTGGTATCAGTGCAGAGGGCTTCACAGAGCTTTCTGAATAACAGGAGGCAGTGCTGCACTCAGCCGCAGCTTTAATTAAAAGGATGGCACTGTTGAGGCGTGGGGTCATGTCTTCAGCAGTGTTTAAACAACAGAACTGCCTTTGCAGAGAGCCTGAAACAGAAGAACAAGAGGGGAACATCTGAATGCTTTGGGTGAAGGGCAGCTTGGATGCCCCCAGTGGCACTGGATGTGCAGATTTGTGAGTCGCTGGAGTTACTGTGGGGCAGTGCCAGAGAGAGGGCTGGGCTGAGGGTTTATGAAAGCCAGAATTAACACAAATTCAGATGGACATTGGCTGGCAAACTTCTGCAGTTCTTTGAAGATGGTTTCATTTCCTTTAAGGTGTCTTGGCTTCCAAAAGTTTGTGAAATGCTGACATGCACTAAACCAAATTTTGATTCAGTTGCTGTAACTCTTGCAATCTCTTGCCTTCTAAAAGGGCTTAAACTGGAAAGAAAGGGAAAGATGGAAGTGCCTGATTGTGTTGCAGAGCAAAAGTCACTCTTAAGTGCCACCTATTACACAAAATTAGTTCTTTGGGGCAAAACAGGTTTGACAGTTTGCAGGAACTATTTCCCCTGCCCTTCTTACGTTAGATCTCAGACAAATATTAATCATATGGATTTTCAGTGTAAGCCAAATGTTTGAGTCATTGTGAATCCCAGTGTTTTGAAACGTTAAAAGAGCTGAGTAATGTTAATATTGAAATTCTCTTATAAGGTTTTAATTTTCAAATGGGGTAGGGAGGAGGACAAAATGAAATCATAAAATCAATCGCAGGATTGAATGTGCTTCTTAAATGAGATTGGTCTTGGAGCTGCTTTCAGTGACTGTCTTGGCAGCTTTACAAGAACAAATCACCTCATTGCAATCAGCAGTGGGAACTCTTGGACCTGCCTGGTTTGTTTTCATCATGCAGGTATTAATTCAGGTGGTCAGCATCTAGTCTAGCACAGAGCATCCAGGCAGTTTCAGGATAACCTGATGATTTAATTCTTACTGGATTATTTTTTGTATATGTTTTTCCTGATGTATGTAGCAATTATTTCTAACATAAATTGCACGTGTGTAATTTTATGTTTATATATTGAAATGCAATTTGTGTGGTACTTGTGTGCATTTGAAGTCTTGCATTAAAATTAAAGATGCTCTTTTATGATCTATTGTTGAAATGTGATATTTAAAACTGGGCTGTTTAAAAGAAGTATTTGATCTGAGTATTTTTCTGGTGACCCTTTGTGTCATAATTGGTTGCTTTAGGTGATTGTTCATATCAAACAGTTTTATTCCTAGCTTGGAAAAGGAAGACATTTTTCTTCTTTCAGTTCTTGATTTAAGTTGGGCTTAGTTGTTACTGAGCTGAAAAAAGTATTGAGATTCCCTGTATAGATGTTATGCTTGTTCAAATCTGATTTCACACACTCAAATTAGTGTGTACCCAGTGACTTTGATCAGTGTTGATGATTTGACTTAAAGATTTTGACAGTGCAATATAATGTCGCAGTATTAAAAATTAGTAAATTGGAGTACACTAGGTTTTAGGTAGTTAAATTCTGTGAAAGCTTTCTCTCCCCCACAAAAGGATGCATTAGATTTAGGCCCATGTATTTATCTAGTGTTTCTGTTGAGGAGGCAGACTGGAGCCCTTCCCTTTGCTTGTGCATGGCACTGATGGGAAGATCAAGTTTTGTTGTAAATCTCAACATTGGACACGATAAAGCAGAGTTAAAAAAAAAAATAGCACAGCAAAGTTTCCATGACAGCATTAAGTCCAGATGCCCTAGAATTTCAAGAAATTAATCATGATGTACATCCCATTTTCCTTCCATTGAATGGGAGGAAGGACATAGCAGGGGTTTGGGTTCTCCTGACAATCTCAGGGGAGAAGAATAGTGGTCCACAGGGAAGGGTTACAGCTTTTTCTAGGCCTGGTTTCAGTCTCACTGACTGACACTTGTTGGACAAGAAACTTTCTTCTTAGCTTGTTCAAGTAGTTTTAATACAAGTTGTCTAAATACAAAATTAATTGAAAGTATGGAGAATGAGATTTTACTGGAAGTAAAACTGTGGCTCTGGTGCTGCAAACACAACCTTAATTTCTAAGATATGCACCAGAAAAGGAGAAATTCCTCTTCTGTCTCGGAAGCATCCCAAAAGAAGGAGCTGTCTTATTTATTTATTTTTATACAGCAAAACAAAAATAAAATACTAGTCCAGAGTAAATGTCCTGTAAATGAGTATTTGATGATGTGAGCCCTTCACTTCAGTTGCCCACACTTCTGGAAAATTTAGGAGGTCAGGTAGCTGGAGATGGGAAGTCATTAAGGCATTTTTTCCTGCTCATTTGTTAGATGTTCTTACAAATGCAGATTGAAGGGCATCAAAAGCCAAACATTCACTTTGGGAAGGGATGGAGTGAAGAAAGTTGACTTCTTCCTGGTGGTGCTGCTTCAGAAGCTCAAGGAATTCTCTATTCTGAATGTCTACAGAAACCTCATGGCCCTGAATTGTAGAGCTTTGGTAACTGACAGGATGAGAGCTGAAAGGCCAACAACCTTAGCAAACAGTTGAATTCTGCAGAGTTTCAGAGCTGTGGCTGTGTTTGCCTTTGCATTGAGTCAGGCATCTCTCTGCTTGCTGTGTGGCTTCTGGAAGCAGGAGCTTGAGAATCTTTATCCATTTTTACCAATCAGTTACCATTACTGAGAAAAACTGGAGTGTTGGAATGCGTTTCTCAAACATTAAACCTAAATCCAGGATCAATATCTGTTCTGTGGTGGGGGCTAGAACAGACAAGGTTTAGCTGAGCTGCTGTCCTGGCTCACCATGACTGACACAAGTAGGGAGCATTTACTGGAGCAGAAGTTCCAGTGGATTGGAAAGACCCTTGAGCAAAGCAGGTTGTGGAGCCATGGGCTCTCTCCTGGCTGTGGTGCTTGATTATTCCTGTCTATAACCTTAGGCTTTGTCTCCACAGGGAAATTCTGCTACTTATAACCTGGTGAGCATCATGTGTCCATAAAAAAGTTTGCATATAAAAAATAAAATAGTTCTACTGTGTGAAAAAATTTATACTTTAGACTACTCCAGGTGGGAATCAATATTGTACTTGTTTGCAGCAGCAGTTTGTTTCTCTTTTATCCTCTTCTGTTGGAAACTTCATCTAGGGCCATTTTCTTTCCAGGCAGATGTGTGATTTCTGACTTTAGACCAGTTAATAATTACTTTTACAAAGACAGCCTTTGTTTTGAGAACCCTGCAAGTGTGGAGATAGTTAGGAACACAGTGCTACTGATTTCTTTAACACAACTTCTTTCTCCAGTATTGGATGTTGTATCTTCTTAAGTAAACATCTGTTTGAAAACAGAGATTACTGCTTGAGAAACATCAAAAGCAATTCCAAGGAGTATGGATTAGATATATCAGAAGTACCTACACTGCCCATGTGCTCTTATTCCCATATTTGCAGTAATGGGAGTGAAAAAACAGTACATAGGGTTTTTACTTTCTAACATTGGATTTCTCATCATTCTCAAACCGTAATATGAGGTTTTTGGCAATTTTTTTTTTTAAAGTATATGCATCTCGTATAAATGTGAATCTTAAAAAAATTTTTTTAGAAAAGCCTACTAAAGTAGCCTGAACTCTATAGACTAGAAGAGAACTTAATTTTCATGGCTTCAAATCACAAGTAATTGACCAGAAATGTATTATGAACCAAAAGCAAAATTAAAATTAGACCTGAGGACAGTAGTTTTATCTGACCTTTGGATAATTGGCATTAAAAAAAGCGCAGATGTTTATATTGCCTTGTTTTGCTGTGAAAGGGTGCAGCTGTAAGCTGGGGATGTGCAGCACATAATGGCTCGCTGTGACTGCAGTACCAAGGGAATGTGTGTGGTGCTGGACCGGGAGGAGGGAAGGCTGCTGGGGACCATGTATCCATCAAATGCGTGGCTTCTCCTGAGCTGATGGTACTTTTGAAATGATGCAGTGTGTGTGTGTGTGTGTGTAACTGGTACTGCTGGGCTTTCTGCTCCTCAAGAGAGTGAGAATGCTTCACTTTCAAAAACTGTCAGCCAGAAATTATTGCAGGCGAGTGAACAGTCATCCGAGCTGAATGGAGGCACTTTTCCTGTAGACACTGTAGTTTCTTTAATGTGTATCTTCTCCACTGACTTTAAACCTAGAATTTTCTGTGCACTTGGTGCTTTTTATGCACACTGTGCAGTCTGCTCACTCTCAGATAACAGGAGGCTGCTTCAGTAATCTTTTGTGCCTGTAGGTGCCAGACCAGATTTTATATGCAGAGCACTGCTTGGCCCTACATGATGCCACTTCAGTAAATACCAATGCATTAGCCCCTTAAAAAAATCCAAAGTCAAACTTGCTTAGAGATGGATTTAAATGTAAATGAGGGGCTTTCAAAATGTCTTTGAATTGTCACTCTGTAATATACTTTTCCTGCTAAAATGTTAAAATAGCTTCTGGGTATGGCTGGGTATTTGAAGAGACAAAAGCCCTCAGCTCACTCCATATGTGTGTCCACCTGTCTGTCCCCAAGGAAGAAATTGGACTGGAACCATCTCTGTCTGCTTACTTAGGGTTATATCTTTCTGCTTCATTAAGATCTTTCTTGCCATTTCTTACTTGTTCTGAATTGCAAAACCAATAATAATTTGTTCGATGATGGAGTGTCCTGAGGTCAGTGATTCAAGTTTTTACTGGGGAATCATTATAGTCACTGAAGACAAGATAATTTGAATTTCATATGAAGTTCTGTTTGCAGGGAGTGTGATAAGAATAAATCTGTGCTTATGTACCAAAACATTTTGACCTGGAAACGAACATAATGAATATAAGATGCAAGAATGTTAATTTTGGAAAAATCACTGTTGGACTGTGAAATATTCATGACTAAAAAATTCCTTCCTTCCTGTGCTTTTCTCAGTCTTATGCTTAACACTGAATTTCTTGAGGCTTTTTTTCTAGAATCGAGTGTGTGTGGGTTAAGAAGAGTAAGGCCTTTCTGTATGTGTTCTATGAATGTACTTGGCTTAGACTTTAGCTGGGTCTTAGAAATAAACTCTCATATCTCTGAGCTTAAGACACCAATCTCATGAGCTGTCAGCCAAATGAAGGGTAACAATCTCAAGTCAGCAATATTTTTTACTAGTTAACTTAAGGATCACTTTAATTTCTAAACTGATTTCCTTTGTCTGTTTTGTGCCTGCTGTGGACAGGGTCAGTGTTTGTCGGTGTGTTTGTCCTCCATGGAAACAGTAATCAAACCAGTCACCAAACCCAGTGTGTGCCCTGGTGTGCTGGGGCTGGTCCCCATGCAACCACGGAGTGCTTTGGGTTGGAAGGTGACCTTGAAGGTGACATTGAAGGTGACATTGAAGGTGACCCTGTTCAGCCTGGCTCTGAGGGCTGGCTCTGTCACCCAGGCCCTGCAGGCTGCGCTCAGCTGCTGCTTCCTCTGCTCCCCTGGGGAAACACTCAAGGGTGATGTTTACAGTGCTCAAGTCTGAAGGCAGAAGTTTATATTCTGTTCATAACTCCAAGAGTTCTTGTGGTAAATAAAAGTGTTTTGATGTGGCGGGCTTTGTTTCAAAGTCCTATTAAAATCCCTGGCTGAGCGTGTAGGTGTGTAAAAAATGCACAGCTTTCTGCTCTTTATGGTGAGTAGGCCTGAGGTGTTTTGGTGAAGGGAGGAAGGAGCAATATTGTTGCCTTGAAAGTGCTTGTAGCACCCGTTTGGTGGGTGGGGTTGTGTTCCTGATGTACCTGCTCAAGGCAGGTGGGCACACCAAGAGGTGAGACTGGAATCCCACTTATTTGCAGTTTGCTTGAGTCTCTCCTGTGGCCTCTCCATTCCAGCTGTCCCATGCACACACATTCGTTGGTCCCTTAAAATTGGGGATGGTATCTCTTAGAGGAATGGGTGTTCGAGTAAGTTCTGCTCATACCCTTCCTCTCAAGAGGCGTTGGTTGATTATTTCCTGTTTTTGTACCAAAGCTATAATGGAGACCTATCACTTTAAAACACTTCCAAAATGTGCAGAAATGCAACAATAGCAGTGACCTCAGCCAGTGAGGTCACACCCAGGCTGCTTCCTGTTTTCTTCTTGGGGAGACCAGAGGCCCTGAGCATGGGAGAGCTCTCCTTTGCATCTGCCTGGGGATCGGAAATCAGCAGTCAGCAATTAATTCCTTCTGACAAAAGGAACATTTAAAAATCTTAAGGAAAAGATTCAGTTAGGATTTCCAGGCTTATTTTTTAAATTGTAACCATTTTTTGAGGGAATAGACATTATTTTCTTACTTGAATGATGTGTGTAAGATGTTGTGCTGTTAGTACATTCCTCAAAACATACAATAAAGATAAAGAAAGGAGGGAGATGCACTGAAGAAGGTTTGAGAGGAGAGATAAAGACCAAGGTACATCATGGGGTGATTACAGCCCTTATGTACTGTTATTTTGACTTATCGCTGCATTATTCTCCTGGGATTCAAGTATTAAGTTGACCAGTATAAAAGCTCCTTGCTTTGTTGTCTTTGTTTATTGATACAGTACTCCTACAAGTCAGAACAAAGAAGGCTTGGGGAGAATTGATAGCTGGAAAGGTCTCTGAAAACAAAAGAGAGGCAAGCATAGGGCCAAGGTGCAGTAAAAAAATCCATCAAATGTTTCATTTTCCTCAGTGGAGAGCTGAGTGTATGTGTGGTTCTCAAACAGCTCTACCATAAAAAATTCATTATGTAAAATTCCACCTGAAATAGTTGCTATATATGAAGGTATGTAACTGCAGCACAGTATTAATGCATTTACTTAAATGACTTTTGTGCAGGCAGAGATTTCACTTGATGTAAGGCTTTGTCCCCAGTGTCTTAAGTTTGTAGATTTTGAATATGTCGAATCCATTCTCTCCAGGCTGTAAGAGACAAAACCTCTTTTTGTTTTTCTCTTATTCATTGCTTTGGGGAGACATAAATGACTGGGCAAAGCTGCCAGAGTCTTGTTTAGTGTCACTAAATGAAAAAATGTTTTATCAAAATGTTCTCTGACACATACTGAATATTTGAAGTGTTGATCTGTGTGTGCTGGCAGGGCTCAGCTTTAGAGCCAGAACCCATTGTCCACAGCCTGAGTGTCTGAGTTACCAATGTATCTCCCTTGAGAGAGCTGGAGTATTTCTTGGTGTCTTTCCCCTGTATTTAGTAAAGTGCTATAGTTAGCATTCCTTATGTTTAGCCACCTGTGTGATCACTAGTAGGGATGATCACATGAAAGCCATGTGGAACCTCCTTTCTCCTCCTGTCTGTTGATCACTTTGAGATCTTGCTGCATTGGAGTTGAAAACCTGTAGGTAAGCACTTATTTCATTTGTAAAGGACTGATTTTTTTATACAAAATGAAAGTCTTAACTCAGATAGCTCTTAAGAGTCCAGTCAAACAGACTGTTCCTTCTGCAGTCCCTTTAATCTCTATATATTTGGCATGAAAAGAGCAAACCTTTGTTGTGGTTTGAGGGGCGTATTTACGCTTCTCTAGTAGCTTGCAGAGAAACTCGTGGTTTTCCTGCTGCAAAGTTTTGAGTCTATAAGTTGCAGAGAGAGTATTCTGGAGACAAGACCCTGGGGTAATTTGTCACTGCCTGCCTGTATAATGAAGAATTAAACTCTTAGCAAATGATGCTGCTACTGAATCAGGAATAGTGTAAGGAGTAATTTATCTGTGGAGCACTCATGCCTGGCAGTGGCTTTCTTGGCACTAGATATACTGTGGAATCTGACTTAGTTAATTATTTTGCCTTGGGAGGCACTTTATTTTGGTATCAGTAAATTCACTTGTACAAGTCCACTAAGGAGAGTTTGCACTGAGGTGCAGTTCAGCTTCCAAATGACTGAGGGCAGGGATGGCTGCACTCCCTGGCTGCACAAAGTCAGTGCTCACAAGGAGCTGCCTGTGCTGTTACTTGGGATGGAAGCATCTTGTGTCCTGGACTCCATTTCCTACTGGTTTGGGTGTCCTGCACATCCTGGGCTACCAAAGGTACTCAAAGGTTCTTTCCTGTCCTCTTGCTCTTCTCCACAAGGCCTGAGCAGGTGGAACTGTTCATAGTACATCATGCACACTATGAGTTGTATTTGAAGAGAAGCATCAGAGGTGCTGCTTCTGAATGCTGAAAAGCAGATACTATGAATATTCTGCATCTGAGCAAACTCATAATATTTTTTTTTTTCTCTGATTCAACATTTTTTAAAACTATGAATAAGTCAGGGAAGTAGACATCATGTTCCCCCCAGTCTCCTGAAGTGGCAGAAGGAATCCTCACTCACTCTTTCTGCCCATACAGGTGCAAGAGCTGATGGCTTTGCTGTGTGTTATGACTGAGCGTGGTACAGCTGGGCTCCTGGGGAAATTCACACTTGGAATAAAGATTTTTCCAGGCTGTGAAGCTGCGCTCCTTCCAGGCTGCTGTAGTATTTTAATCTTGGAGGGAAGAGTGAACAGGCATCATGTCCTTTGTAACCTGGTATGGGTTGGTGATGAATCCACCGAGGTTTTCAGTAATTTGTATTTGGAAAAATCTGCAACACGGAGATCACCTCTGTTCTTGGCAATCCTTGTAGCTCCTGCCAAAGCGGTCCCAGTATTTAATCTGATAAAACCCAAGTTGTTTACCTGGTGCCTGGTAGCACACTTCAAGGTTGTGGTGGTGTCTTGCCTCTCGGCAGTGAGGACAGGTTTGCAGGATGAAGCCTTTGCTTTGCCAGTGCTGCCAAGCATTTCACTTCTGTGTTCTCCTGTGCTTCACTGGCCACCTCACTGGTAGGCTTAGAAACAATATTACAGCAAGTAAATCTAGACTGGGTAATGGTCTTTGCACATAACTACCTTTCTAACCATACTTCTGGAGCATCAGAAGTATTAAAAGAAATACAAATGCATCCATGAGTTCCAAGCTTCCAAGCATATGCTTATCTTGTGTGTTGCTGTTGTGAGTCTGGTGACATCAGTAAGATGTTCCCACAGGAGTTCAGCAGGAGTTCAGAGATGCTGCTTGCAGAGTTAGTGTGAATCTGGAAATGCATCCCTGAGAGCTTCCTCTACCCACTCAATTTCTGTAGCTTCCTGTGGGCACATGAAAATAGTGCTTAAAAAAAAAGTAAAAATCCCAAGTGGAAGCATCTTTTTCCCTGTTCTGCTAAATATTAATGGCGGGTGATGATCTGAACACACAGGCCTTTTCGTTGGGAGCTGCTGCCAGGCAGTGCAACACTGTTGGATGCACTTCAATGTAATAGCTGTACTGCACTTAGTTTGTTTTCTGTAGTATCTTGGTGTTTATACATGGCTTAGTATCTCAGAGTTGGTTTTTCAAATACTGTGTACTGGAAAGGAACTTTAATGCTTAAATAAGGCTAGAGTGATCCAGTTCTCAAATGAGCCTGTATTTTGTGGAAGTGTGTGCTGGTTTGAAGGCAGCCCTGCTCATTGAGGTATAGCTTGACCTTGAACCACTAACACATTTCTACTGAGCAGTAGTGCTTAAGGCTATGCAGATACAGAACATGTTGGTGCTACTATGGCTTTTCCACTACTCAGGAAGTTTCTTTCAAAAATAAGGATTGTTAGCCTTTTATTTGCTTCAAAATTATTTTTAAACTGAAGACCTGTGAGTGAGTGAGAAGTCTTCTGGAGTTTGTCCATGTGTAGGAACTTGGGGAAGTGTAATACAATTTAAAGCTGTGAAGTTTAATGCCTGTGCAGCTTGGTGCAGAAATGGCATTATTGGTGAAAAGTGCTGATATGAGTGATGTTAATTAACATTAACTTTATTGTGCAGAATTGTCTCTGATGGTCTTTGAATGCCAGTGCAATGCTACAGCTCATTCTCAAATCTGCTCACAGCTTTACCTATGAATAGAAAAATGCCCTAACTTTGTATGCTTGTGACTGGCCATGTGTGCTTCCAGTTGTGAATAATGTCACTTTCTTTATGATCAGTAATTCTCTGTGAGAATCTGAAGTTGCTGTCTACAGATCACTGAAGTGTGTGACACATCACAGGGCAGAAGCTGACTTCCCTTCTCCGAAAATTAGAGATACATCAACTTCCCTGCTAGGA
Source organism: Certhia americana (assembly GCA_018697195.1). Taxonomy (NCBI): domain Eukaryota; kingdom Metazoa; phylum Chordata; class Aves; order Passeriformes; family Certhiidae; genus Certhia; species Certhia americana. The sequence continues at coordinate 10,294,505 of CM031865.1, read as the reverse complement.
ATCTTTATCTCCTGTTAAAAATAGCCCACAAGACTACTAAGCATTGGCAGGCAGCGTGGCTGGCTGGCTTTAGACCTTTGAGACCATTGCTTTGGCTGTGTTACCTTTGAGTAGGTTCTGGAATAAAAAGGGAAAATCATACTGAAAAGGTTAATTTGACACTATCAGAACTGAAAGTGGGGCTATATTTCATAGAGGTGTCCCCATTAAAGGCATTAAGGTTGTAATTAAACTTGATAATCTATAAAAGTATGTGATTAATGGGTGTGCTAAAGTTATGTTTTTAACGTTTAATCTTTAAAATTGGACATGAGTGTTGATGGCTTGTATGTTATGGTGTGTTAAATAGTCTGGGCTTCTGAAAAAGGAACACAGTAGGAAATGGAGAATTCTCCTCAAGAATTCCCAAACAAATTACATCCTTGTAGTTAAACAGAGCACAGGTTTAAGGAGAGGAAATGTGTGAACCTCACAGTTTGCTTACATAGATCTGGGAATACTGGTAAGAGTTGAGTCACCATCCCTCTTACTGATGAGGATGTATTTAGATTTGGAGATTACAACTTAATGTATGTTTGTGGATTGGTTCTGAAATGGACTTGAAGTGTGATACCTGTGGGAAGCACAGAGGTTGAAAAGAAGTAAATGGATAATTAGTGAAGATACTTTTCTTCTTGAGCAGCAATAAACCTTGTAGCTTTCAAACACTTGTATAAACTGTTAGTCCAAGGATGATTATTTTATTACAAATTGCTCTGAACCAAAACTTCTCACTCTTTTAAATCCATGAGTGTGGTGTTTTATAGATGGAAAAAACCTTTCCGGAGTCAGTCTTTTAGAGCACATCAGTGCTGGACTGCAGAGAGCCAGTAGCCAGACCAAATAAAGGGGTTTCCCCAGAGGTCTACAACTTACCAGACACACTGTGACCTTTTCTCCTCTGTGTTTTGGCCATTTTTCAGTGGACTAAATAGGAAGCATAGACTAACGTTTTGAATAAGTTCTTCTTCCTGCTTCTTTTCCTTCCTTCCTCAATTTTCATTTTGTGAGTAGTAGTCTGACTTGTCTGTCTTCTTCTACAAGCTAGAAGTGTTTTGGCTTTTTATATAATGTCATGGGACAACCATCATCACCTTTCTAATGTGCTTTTTCTGTCATGAAAAAATTACTAATAAGTGCCTGGCTTGTCTGTGAGCCATTTGCTTGCTGATTTTGCTTTCACTGCAAGGATTTTGAAGTCTCCATGTGTGTGAATAGACTTAAGAGATCTCCAGTGCTGTTTGCCTGCAGTGCTGTGCTGGTGATAAAGCAACTGAAAATTGATCTGAGGAAGCCTTGTTCAACACACTGAAAAAAAAATCGGATGCAAAAATCTGATTTGAAAAAAAAAAATTACTAACCTGAAAGTGTGCCTGCATGTGGTCTTACTGTTAATTGATCTTTTTATTAAGTTTGCTTTGAGTCCTCGTTCAGATGACAACTGTTTTAGGGAGCTGAGAGCTGTATCAGCACAAGGATGCTTTTAGGGAGGGTTTGGTCTTTGCTTCTCACTCCGTGGGTGCTTTTGAAATGAAAAGATCATTGTGCCTTGCCCGAAAAAAAAAAAAAGAGAAAAAAAGTGGAGATAATCTGCTAGTTCAGCTGTAGTCTAGGATTCAAAAATTTGATCTTTAATTAAAACCAAGTCTCTCTGGGTGTCCATGGTCGTGGATGTGTCATGTCTTGTGTCACAGCTCTGTTGAGCCCAGGGGTAAATACTGGGGGCACCTGCAGCCCCTGTCTGTGTTGCCATCCCGGGGCACAGAGTGACAGAGATTTCTGGGTGGGGGAGCAGGGAGCTGCTACAAAACAGGTTTGTAAAGTACAGTGGGTGTTTCTGTTGACAGTTGCTTTTATATTCAAAATAGACTTCACTTAATTCTGCTTTTCATGGTAATTCAGGAATTGAAATCACTTAGGTCTTGCCAAGCTCATTAACGCAGTGTACTGAAGGGAGTGTCTATTTGGAAGCCGTTCTAAAAGCAGAATAAAAATATATATATATACACAGATTGTTAGAGTTTTTGTTATGTTTTTTAAGGAGGAGAAAAATAACTTTCAGTGTCCCTTTCTTCCCTCCTTTTGGCAGGTTTTCTTTACCAGTGGAGCGTGAGAAATAGAGGCTGAAGAAGATGAGTGAGCTGGAGCAGTTACGGCAGGAGGCAGAGCAGCTGCGAAACCAAATCAGAGTAAGAATTGAGAATTGCTTATTTTCCATGATAAAGTTCCTCCTTTTAAGGGAATAAACTGTAAAGATCTATCAGATGTTCCTGTGTAACTCGTGCAGAGCTTAAAATATTTTCAGAATATTTGAGTAAAACTCAGAAAAGCCATTGGTATAATGAAGTAAATTCGTAATATTTCTTGAACAAAATATTTTATTTCCTGTTGAAGTTCGCAGAGTTTTGGTGCTAGGGATGTGTGTGTTTCTGCAAATTTTATGTTCTGTGTTTTTAAAAACAGGAAGGAGCAGCAAACTTCTAGAACCTAGGCATGACAAGACAACCTGCTTGAGGTTCTTAGAAAAGCTCAGTCCTGGGCTAAAAGTGAGCCCTGAGAAGCCTGAGGTTAAAGCAGGGAGTGTGAGAGAGCCTTCCAGGGTGGATGTCATTTCTACAAGCACTGTTTCTTGGCTTCCTGTCGAGTTTATTTTTATTAAATGCTGATGTCCCCATACAGGCTATTTTTTCGTTGTATTTACTCAGCGAAGATAAACCAAGTGTGGGCTGTCATGCCCAAAGTCAGTTTTCCAGGAATCTTTTACATTTGTATGTCAGTGATGCAGTTTTCACTGAAGTATAATAAGGATCTTCAAAATCTGTTCCTTTTTCATTGAAATTTTCAAAGCAGGAAGCATTCATAAATCTGATTGATACAGGAATGGCTTATTTGCAAACATTCCTCTCAGTGAAGAGTACAGGTTTCCTGGAACATGTTGCATGCACGGAGGCTTTTTTTTAGCATGGCATCTGCTGGCAGCAGTTGTTGTGTGGTGTCTCCTGCGAGGTGTGAGGCTGCTGGGTGGTGTCAGCCATGTGCTGAACACACTTGATGTGTCAGGACTGTGCTGGGGGCAAATGCTGCTCATTCAGTGCCATCCCAGGAGAGCTCTGGGTCCTATTCTCACTCCACACACTGTGAAAGACAGGGTGGGGATCAGTCAGTGCTGTGGCACTGGGTGCTCCGTCCACCAGCTCTGTATCCTCTGCCTGAGGATACAATTCATTTTTAGCTTAAAACACTAATTTTTTTTTTTTTTTTTTTTGTTCCCATTTAAGCTGTATTACAGAATTACAGCGCAAAAAGGGGTACATAATTTTTCAGTTCTTCCTCTGCATGCTGTGTAAAGACTTTATCATTATGTTATGTTGAGGGGAGCCAGTTCAGTCTTTGTTCAGTCTTAGCAGTGAGTCAGGTTTCAGGCAAAATTGTGGGAAGAAAGGGCTACCAGGCAAGTTAGAGGGCTTAGACTGCTGCAGGAACGTTTGCTTGCTTTTTAAGTTTTGGAGCATAAAAATCTGATTGGCTCTTGGGTAATGACTCCATTTTGGGGCTTTAGGTCAATTTAACATTTCCTTTGTAACTCTACCACCCAAACTTGTAACTGGATCTATCAGATGTAGCTCAGTAACCATGGTTCTATTGCCCTTGGCTCAGCTCTGGCAATTGGTGATGGCATCTTGGCATCTGAGTTCAGGCTTGGATACCTTGTGCTTAATTCTAACTTCAGATTAATAGGCAATTAAAAATGCTCCTGGTAGCTTAATGTCCATGAATCTTTCTGACCAAATAATTCAATTTCATATTTGTAGGGATGACTACTTATCTTGCTTATTAAATCATTGCACAGTTTTTGTTTGGGATGGGTAAGAGGGATAGATACAGGATATGAAAAATAGGAGGGTTTAATTGTCAAGAATATCTTCTAGTTATTTTCTACTATTTTCTATCTCCTGGCTTTTTTCAGGAATTATTTTTTATGCCCTCCTAGAAAGAGATGAGGTCACTAACAGCATTTGATTTTTTTTTATGTACAGCTAGTGTTTTGCTGCCTTAGCTGTTGACAACTCTTGGATTTTCACTGGTATTTCCTCTAACAGTATAATCTCAGAAAATCAGCTTTGTGCCTAGAAGTGAGGTCCAGATAAGATTGTACCTAACAGAATCCTAAGGTGTAGAAAATGCAGTGCAGAGCTGTTGATCACAGACTTCAGTCTGCAATATTTTCGAAGTGTTTCATAACTTCTAATTCTATTTTTGCAGTATCTGGGTGATGTGGGCACCTGTGTCTCCCCATGCAGCTGGGGCTCTGGTTTGTACACAGCCTGAGACTGCAGGAATTTTTAGTGCAGGAAGCTGGAACACTGAACAATGAATTGTCAGATGACTTGATGGTTCAAGTTAACTCCTAGTTCTGTCTGTAATGAAGCCCCCATGTGATCCATGTGTCCTCACCATGAGAACTGAAATTGAAGATAATGATCTTTTAGAAGTGTTGCTTATTTGGCACAGTGTCATTCGAACCAGACATTTTGGACAAATAACACACTATATTTCCAAAAATACATACAGTTTGGGGAAAGCCTCAATTTGAAGTGTGTGCTAGGAAAGTCTGGGGGCTGTATGAAGCAGTTAGATTTTTCTCACAAATTTTGCATTGTCTGTTGCGTGAACCAAGAAAAATCTGCAATTACGTAGAAGACCTTTTTTATGTTTTGACACTAATGAGTCTGTTATGATGATACATATGCAGAAATACAGTTTCAAGGTAAGAATTAAAACAGCCTGTTGACATTCTCCTTTGCCTGCAATTTTGCCTATTGTATGGCAAGTATTAGACAGCCTGAAATATAGGTGTTGCTAATAGCTCGCTCTTAAAGAGAAAAAAATGCTTTGTTTCATTCAGACTGCATTCAGTTTTCATTTTATGTTGAACATTTTCATCAATTTCAGGACAATCAAACAAGTAGTTGTTTAAAATCCAGTGTGTTTCTTCCTGTGGATGAAATAAGTCCTGAGTGCTAAGGGATTTGCTGCTCTGGTATTTTAAACCCCTCCTGATTCCAGACGTCAACATTTTATAAATATTTCTACAGTTCAGACATTATAAAAATAAGTTGAGATGACTTAATCCACTCTCAGGCTTGCTTTTTGGGAGGAGAGCTATAAAGGGTGGTCAAAATAAACATGCACTTAAGAAATGTTAAAGTTGCAATGTCAAGTAACTCTCAAGCAAGAGCTTGAAAAAAATTGAAGATCCCAGCCTGAACGTGTTGAGGCAGCTCCAGAATGTGTGAGCAATGTTTCTGTTCCTGCTCTCAAAGGGGACCCTGCCATTCCTGCACAGACTGAACCTTGGAGGGACACACGACGTGCTGGTGAAGAGGCACCATCGTTTTGGGGTGGTTGCACAAGTTGGAGAAATTGTCAGGAGTTGAGAGGGTTCTGTGGCTGCTCCTTCAATATGGATGTTGATGGTTTTAGCTTCAACTTGTGTTGCACGGTTCCTTAAATTTTAAGGCAGTTTAAACCATGTTTAACTGTGCTGCTAAGTTCCTGTCTAGCTTCAAGCCAGTTTAACCCATTTTCTCAGAAAGAGGTGCTGGCCATGTGCTGTTTCTGTGTTCTGGGGACATGCCCTGAGCTGCAGGAGGGTGGTGCAGTCACAGCTGAGACTAAAACCAGGTCTTGCACAGTCAGTGTTGCAGGTGAGGCTCAGTGGAGCTCACCTGTGTCAGAGGTTCAGTCTGGGACTCTGAATTATGCAAGTGAAAGTCAAGCCTGTTTTCTAGGTCAGGTTGAATCATATGCAGGAAACAAGTCCTGTGTTCACAGAGTCTGAGATAAGGAAAAAGCCATGGAGTGTCTGTGTGGAGATCTGAGCACCACCCATTCCTTGAAATGGGTGAGGGTGTTACTTGGGCCATTTTTTCCCCTTCAATTTGTGTCAAGTACATAATTGCTAAGCTTTGGTAATCCTGCTGTCTGTCCTGCTCCCCAGATCCTGCCTGCTGATTTTCACCCTGCCTCTTCCCAGCAGCAAAAGGGTTAATTTGTGCAAGAGCCTCGTGTGGCACAGAGCTTGCTAATCCTGTGTAATATGTGGTTGCTTTTCCAGGTGGATCAGTTCTTCCCTTGTGCTCAGCACACCCTGAGCAAGCACATCCACCCCAGGGAAGGAATACAGGGAACAGGGTAGGCACTGGGACTTCAGGATGGCTCCAAATGCCTTTGAATCCCATAGTCTGTAGAAAGGGAGATTCAAAGGCTGCTGGGGCATGGCCTTTCTTAAGTCCCTTTTCCTCCATACCCCCTCATTGTGTGCCATTGCTTTTTAGATTCCTTGCACAATAAAACAGATTAGGGTTACAGAAGGAATATTGGCTTGTCAGTTGTTGGTGGTGTGTGGCTTTGAGTGTGTTGAAATTTAGCTCAAGAGTTACTTTTCCTTTAGACCGTCTCAGCTGATGCTCAGTGTTGCCTTTCCAATTCACCTTGTTCCATTTTTTTGTTTCAGGATGCCAGGAAAGCATGTAGTGATACAACTCTTGCTCAGGTATGTTCCTGTTCTTTGTGTAGGCTGTTACTTGAGAGATAAAAAAATAAAAATATCAGTTTGTGACTCTAGCATGTTCCTGTTCAGTAACTGAAAGATTAAAGCAAAAGAAGCCTTTGGAAATGTACAATGTGTTTATACAGTTACTTAAAACTAAACAAAACCCCACCAAAAAAAACCCCAAATAAACAAAACAGCAAAAAAACCCAACCAGTCACACCACCCCCCCAACATCTTAATGGATCCTGCTTCCAGTTTACCTTTTAAGTAAGAGTATGTTTATTGTGTTAAATATATTTAGAAAGACTTAAATAAACAGCTTATAGAAATTTTTTTGAAACAGAATTATTTTGCATTTAAAGATCTGCCATGCTTTAAAAAGTAACAGTGCAGTAAATACCAGAGCATTTTCTTTCATTGGTTTAATTGAAAACTCCAAAATTTAATAATCTGAAATAGTCTTAGTATAACGTAGAAGTATTTTAAAAGAGCTTCCTGAAGTTTCATTGTAGCCACTGTGTTATGTGTTATGTCTGTCTTCTGTAAAATCTGTTTGTGTCAGTGCTGCTGGGTGTACACCAGTATCCTATTTTTTAATCGTTTTTGTTGTGTGCCAAGATAGATAATATTCTATCAAAGTTCAAATGTATTTTTGTTATCTCGTGCATTAAAAATAGTTCCCAGTATCTCAGGGGGTTGTTTTGTTGTTTTATTTTTAGATCACAACAAGTCTGGACTCGGTGGGTCGAATCCAAATGCGAACCCGGCGCACGCTCAGAGGTCACTTAGCCAAAATCTACGCCATGCACTGGGGATCTGACTCCAGGTTTGTACAGGGGAGCCTGAGCCCTGCCCCTGAGGGGCTGCAGATCACACTGGCTCCTTCAGGTTGGAGCAGGTCCTGGCAGCTCTGGAGTGCTGTTGGTGCCTTTGCAAGGGATCACAGACCAGCACTGGTGGGGGGTTCAGAGAAGAGGTTCTTTGCCTGTTCTTGTCATAGATATTTTGCCTTCTCCTTCTTCCAGTTTTTGCTGAAGTTTTTGAGTCTGTTTAAGCAAGAGAGAGTATGTGATGAGGCATATTTTTTGGAATGTTGGATATTGTACTTTCCAAGATGTTGGATAATTATGTAACTTTTATGGTAGAGGCTTAAAAACGTTATTGACAAATTTTTTTTTCATTGAAAAGAAGATCCTTTTGTACATAGTGGGAAAAGTAACATAGAGTTTTGTTTTGCTGCCTTTAGAGTAGCTGATGGTGAGGTGTAAGCACTGCCTCGTGGTCTGCTCTGCATCATGTCCTCCAGAGAGGAATTCATCTGGAGTCTGTCCTCAAGATCTGTTTTTGCCTAAATTCCTTATTTGCTTTTGTGTAATTATATGAATAATGAAAGCAGTTGTGGAGAGAGTTCATAAAATGTGTTTTCAGTGAGTTGTTCACTTGTGTTCATTCTTAATCATGAGTCCCCATGGGATTCCTCCGTCAGGTGATATGGAGATCTGAATCTTTGCAGACTTCTTCCAACAAATGCTCCCCTCCAATAAAAATGAAAAAAACAGAGGGTAATAAAGAAATTATGAAACTTCTGAATCCCTTGATAATCATGATGTATGTCTATTTTGAGATTTGTTTTTGTTCATTTTATATTAACGTATTTTATTTTGTGTTCATATTTAGGCTACTAGTCAGTGCTTCTCAAGATGGAAAATTAATTATTTGGGATAGTTATACAACAAATAAGGTAGTTATTTATAATCCTTATCAATAATTCATGCATACGTTGTATGGTTGAACTGGCTTGTGTCTGTTTTTTGCCAGGGTTGCACATCAAAAATCAAAAGCTGTCTTTCTCATTGAGACAATCTCTTTTTGTTCCTTTCATGGCTAAGTGAGCACTAGTGATGTCTTGTAGATTGTGTTTCTGAAGCAGTAGGTAATTACATAGTACATAAATACATCGTGTTACATTTTCATTCTTTTCTAGTACAGTAACTGTAGTTCTCTGCCTGTGTTGTGTTGCTTCTAAAACTACTTTGGTTTTGAATTATACACAGCCTCAGAATTTACAAGAGTGCTTTGGGTTTGAGGGCAGAAGAAGTAGAAGGAAGAAAACCAGCTGTTAGGAAAAAGCTTAGGTAGTGTGGAGTGGAGCTCTGCTTCTGTAAACTCTGCAGCCTCCATGGGGACAGCCATCCTGTCTTACAACCTATGCTTTAAAGATGTAAAAAAGTCAGACAGAGGAATCTTAACTAGAATAAACTAACATTGGGAGTGTTTAAGTTTGCAATAGCTTTGCTATGAAGTAGTGTATTGCAGGTCTGTAAATCTGCCCTGCAGGTACAGCTGGTGTCTGTCACCCCAGGTGTGTGTGTGTGTGTAGAATGAATGAGTTGGGTGTGCTGTGCTGTAAACCCAGATGCTGCACTGGGGGTGCCCCTGTGCTCTGACCCAGGAGCTGTGTCTCTGCAGATGCACGCCATCCCCCTGAGGTCCTCCTGGGTGATGACCTGTGCCTATGCTCCCTCTGGCAACTACGTGGCCTGTGGAGGCTTGGACAACATCTGCTCCATCTACAACCTGAAAACCAGGGAGGGCAACGTGCGAGTGAGCCGGGAGCTGCCGGGGCACACAGGTCAGCTCCTGCTTCCCCTGCTGCTACTGCACCAAGGGCAGCAGGCCTGCTTTGGGCTGGGCAGTGTTTGTGCTGCTTATGGACTGGCTGTGGGAGAACTTGGGTGCTCTTCTTGCATTTTTACCTTTCGTCATCACTCCTGGGTCAAAACCTTAAACAACTGTTTTGTTTTTAGGATACTTGTCCTGTTGTCGCTTCCTAGATGACAATCAAATTGTCACTAGCTCAGGAGACACCACTTGGTGAGTTTATTGAGCTCTGTTGGCCTTTCCCCACCTCCCCTTTCTTCCTTTTTTTTCCTCTGCAGTGCCTTAATTTTTATTTAAAACTTGAACTCTGAAATAATGAGAGATGTTGTGTTAACTTCATCTGCAGTGCTTTGTGGGATATAGAAACTGGCCAGCAGACCACCACGTTCACTGGGCACACTGGAGATGTGATGAGCCTCTCTCTGAGTCCAGACATGAGGACTTTTGTGTCGGGTGCCTGCGATGCCTCCTCAAAGCTTTGGGATATCCGTGATGGAATGTGCAGGCAGTCGTTCACAGGGCACGTGTCAGACATCAATGCAGTTTGTGTAAGTGATCCTCCTGTTTCCACGTGGGAAGAAAGGGGGAGGATAAAGTCTGCATTTGCATGAATTCAGCTTAGAGTCTACTGAACTTCCTTGATTTAAAATCAGGGTGGAGAATGCTAAATTGTATGTAATGGAGAAGGTTGTGTAATAATTTACAATCTACTTTGTAAATGAATTATTATTGCCTTTATCTGTGATGCACCGCACTGTTCCTGGAATACTTTCACTTGTGTTTTTGTTCAGTAACTGAGACATCACTTTTTTTAGTGATGGGAATCACTAGATAAGGCTAGGGAAACTTCTTGAAGTGTGGCAATGTGTTAACAACTGAAAATTATAGATAAATGCAATATATTGAGAGGGTACAACACAGCCAAGATTCTCATCTTAAAGTTTTTTTTGTTGAACAAAAAGAGCTTTCAGTGAAATATTCTGGAAGGTGATTAAAATCAGTATTGATGTTGAGTATTCAGGGGAATAATTTGGTAATATTTAGAAACTGGATTATATTTCCCTTCTGTCATAGTAACACTATGTTCTGATCTGCAAGATCCAGGCTGTGGTAAATAGAGGAAGAAATCTAAGTTGAAGCTGCATCTGTTTTTGATAAACATGAAAAATTGTTCAGGCTGAGAAAATACCGAACACATGACCCGTACAAAAATGCAGTTCCTATACTTAGACCTGGACCCTGAGATGTGCTGGGCTCTCTCCATTCCCATTTCAATCAATATCGCTGTTGAGAGAATAACTCAGATTTGCAGTAGATTTTTTAGGAAATTGAATTGCTTGTTTGCAGTCTTCTGTCTTGGCTGAGCCAACCTGGCTGACCAGCTCAGGATGGAACACTGTGTTCCACTTCAGCCAGGATGTGCAGAGCTGAGCTTTGCTTCATTTCGTAGGAGTCAGTGGCATCCCCTGTGACTCCTGTTACAGCACACACAGGAACTGCCTGGCTACAGTTCCAGTCATCAGGTGTCCCCAGAACTGTTCCAGAGGTGTTCTTCCCTTGCACAGCTGTGTACCTGCATTTTTCAACATGCAGATATTTCTTTAACACAAACCCTTCTGCCTTTGTCTGGTGGAATGATCCCGTGACGTTGCTCACCTGACACATGAGCGCTGTATTTTTTGGTGTCAACCCCCGGTGTCTCCGTGCTCCCTTGCAGTTTTTCCCCAATGGACACGCGTTTGCCACGGGCTCTGACGATGCCACGTGCCGGCTGTTTGACCTGCGTGCAGACCAGGAGCTGATGATGTATTCCCATGATAACATCATCTGTGGAATCACCTCCGTAGCCTTCTCCAAGAGCGGGCGCCTCCTGCTCGCGGGTTACGACGACTTCAACTGCAACGTGTGGGACACCCTCAAAGGGGAGAGGGCAGGTGAGCATGGGACTGCTGGCAGCTGTCCCGAGCCTGTGAGCCCTGCACAGCCAAAATCCAGGCAGAACGTGGAACCAGGGCATTGCCAGTGCTGCTGCTGATGGTGTGCAATCTGCTTGATACCTTTTAACGCTGTTTTCTTGTGGGAATTGAGAATTATGAGAAATATTTCTTAGTACGTTTAAGAGATTTTAAAACCTCTGACATACAGTGTTTTTAACCTTTGTACATGGAGAAAGGGCTTTTTAGGCTCTAGGATGAAGCAGAGCTTTCAAGAGTGTATTAGATACTAGCATAGTGTGTAGTGTATCACAGGGTGAGAATTTTAGATATATGGGGATTTTAGAATGGATCAGGGAAGGCAAGATGTCCAGAAACCACAATGTTTTCTCCTATTTCCTTCTTCCTCTTCTGCCCCATCTTCTGCTGTGGAGGTGGCACTTTCTGGTTGGCTTAGAATAGAGTTTGACTTTCTAACATGAATAATAGTAATTGGAAAATTATTGTACATATTGCTTAAGTAGTTATAATATGAAAGATACACTGCCCTGAAGGCGGGGAGAGTGCCTGAAACTGACCTGCAGAGCTCTGCTGGCCAGGAGAAATGTTAGAGATAAGAAGTAATAAACAATAAGGAAATATCAGAAGAGACAGCTCACGACCAGTTCTTCAAAATCTCTGGCTGGGGAAAAAGATTTGGACCTTCTCGGGTTTTTCAGTGCAGCCATGAAAAAGAAAAAACTCACAAAAGTATTTTTATAAAACCCGAGATTTTCTCTTGAAATGGAATCCTTTTATTGCTTGTGGTCGTGTCTTCTGAAGTTACACTGCATTTCAGTTCCATCCCTGTGGTGTGAGCAGTAAATGAGTCAGGAGAAAGGCCTGTTGCTGAGCTTTACAGATCTGTGTGCTGGGAGATCCCAGCTCCTGAGGCTGAGGAATGCCCTCCAAAACTGCATCTACAGAAAATGTATTTCACTGAAGTGTATGGAATTAAAGTAGTGCAAAATTACACGTTTGCATTGACTTTTGCACCCATGAGAGGCAGTAATTCAGATGTAGCTACAAGAGTCTTTTTGCTTTGCATTCCCTGCTGTTGGGAGAGAGGTAAAGTGGAAACTTCTGGTCCTTGAATCAGTCACTTTTGTCAGGACTCAGCATGTTTATAGCAAAGCTATTTCTTTCTCACTTCTTACAGTAACTTAAATGCTTGGTTCAGTTCTGAACATCAGTTCTGTGGTTCAGACTGAAAAGAGATCCTTTTCCTTAGTTCTGCTAGACCTGGATGAGGAGCCTTGGGAGAGCAGACAAGGGCCAGAAGAAGAGATAGAGAGAAAACAGAAACAAAGCAGGAAAGAGGCACTCTAGTGCTGCTCTTCCATTTGTCACAATATATGGGGGAGTTGTAATGCTCAGGGTTTGCAAAACTTGGGAAACTCATCCAGGACTTTGTCAGGATTTTGGAGGTGCATGATGGCAGAAATTGTGGACAGCAGTGTAGAAAATGGGGAAACTGGTCGAGAGCCTGATTAGGGAGGAGGACATCTATGAGACAGGAATGAGAAGTCATAAGGGCAGAGAGAAAAATGGAGGCAATATTGCGTACAGATATTTCTACATATCTTATTGTTGGGTTTTTTGGTAAGGCTGTTACAGTCTTATGTGGTTCCTCAAAGTAAAGACAAAAAGAATTACAGTCTTGCATTGCATCTTTTTTAGTACAATTAAGCCTTGGGAGAGCAGAGTAACAGCTGAAGTCCTTGACATCTTGCAGACACTAAAATTCCATTGCTTCTTCTTTTCCAGGTGTCCTGGCTGGCCATGACAACCGTGTCAGCTGTTTAGGTGTTACTGATGACGGCATGGCTGTAGCTACAGGGTCTTGGGACAGTTTTCTCAGAATCTGGAATTAACTGGGAGCCAAACATGTACATTCTCCATTTGAGATCTGGAGAGATCAATGCTGCAGCCTATAGCTGTGAAATAACATTTCTACCTTGTATTTGCAGGTGAAGTTTTTCTATTCACTGATTATTACACAAAAAGGTTTTCTGTAAACTAGAAAAAAAAAACCAAGTGAAGAAATAGGGGAGGGGGGAAGAAATCACTGACTTTTTACAAGGGGCCAGCACACATAATCATGGTGACCGACAAACTAAGAGCCAGTCTTTTTGTTTTTGGTGGTTTGGTTAGATTGTCCTTGAAGGGTTTTTGCTTGTGCTCAGTCTGCTAATCCTGTACTTTTTTTTTTGTACATAACAGAATATACACATTATAGCAGCCAATCATGTAACATTTGTCTGTATGTAAAGAAATATGTTTGCATTTTTTAAGGAACTACATTTATAGCTTTGCTTTTAACCCGAGATGTCACTTCTGAGTTTTGTAGTGGGTGAACTAGATTGCTGTTTTAAATGTTTTTGTGAATTTACTGTAGATAAAGTGAAGCCGATGGTATGTATGTGTTTTTTATAATGGAAGGCATTTGATTTTTTTTAAAGGCCCTGGAGACTCCCAGTTAATACTTACTGCCTTATTCCTCACTTCTTGACCTGCTTGCCTATTTTTGATCAGGGGGGTTCTTCCTTCAAGCCAGTGGTTCCTGATTCATCCATTGGCAGTCATGACCTCCAGACACCAAGGAGTTAATGCCAGGTAGACTTGCACCAACAGCAGAAATAATTGGAAAATAAAATAAATCCAGATGTTCCAGCTTCCTCCCTGCAGGTTTTTGCAGCAGTTATTCCATGCAGTCTGTGGCTACAGAAGCCAAGTGGCCAAGTGCTGTGAGCAGCTCAGCTGTGGCCAAAGGCAGGGGTTGGGCTCCTCACAGGCTCCAGCTGATCTGCACTCACAGTGGCTTGGCTGCTGCCTGGAGCCCAGAGCAGTGTCTGCAGAGCTTGCTCGTTCCACACCAACTGAGAAATTCAGGACTTTGCTTAAATTCCTAAAGAGGATTTAACTGTGCAGTTAATTGCTTGTAATTCCCCTCCAAATTCAGGAGTTGCCAAAGCACGCCACAGCCAAAAGTGCTTGTTGTCAGTTCTGTGCAGTGTGAATTATCAAAGGAGTTGTGTAACTCAGCTGCACCTGTGTGACCCCTGAAAACCTCCCAGGATAACCTTGAGGATATGTGCTTATTCTGCGTGGTCACTGAGGGCTGTGCCATGGGAGTTTTGAGATGCTGGCTGTTCTGCAGCTCCAACACTGTAAACAGCCATTCCTGCTCCTTCCCTGATTAGATTCTGATTTTGATGTCAGTTGCTCAGAAATCACACCAAGTAGAATTCAGTGCAGAGACAGGAAGATCACGTGACTGATGCCCATTTGAAATTGCCCAGGGAGGTTGCTTAACTTTTTGGTGCCTGGCAGCATGTCTGCACTCACAGTGGATGTTCCCTTGGGAATCTGAACATCTATAGGTATTTTGGAATGGGGGATTAATTAAATCTATTGGCTTCTCTTAAGTGACTTATTTTAAAGATGACATGAATTTTCAGTCACCAGGTTGGAAGATGATGTTAGTCATCATTTGTTGGTACTGATGGGGAGTCGGGGTGTCTCTGGGTCAGGTAGGAAAGAGAAGGGCCCAGAATCCTGTAGTATATCCAAATGGATTTCTGGCTGATGACTTTTGTCACGTTTCTGACATTTTTTAAATTTCAGTACTTCCAGACTGTGCCTGTAAACTCGCCATGTCTATAATGGTGAAGGTACCAATAAATGTACCAGTCAATCACGGTAAATTCACTTTTAAAATAAGAAAAAAGCGCTCCTTATACTGGAGAAGGAACATTTCCTAACAGCAGCCTGTGGTGTAGGACCAAAATCTCACTGTATTGTGTCTCACAGGAATTCCTCAGTGTTTTGCATTGTGATCTGTCTGCATTTATAGAACTATTATGGAATTCTTGTAACTCTCTTAAGTGAGCAGCTCTTTGGGATCTTGCAAGACTCAGTTTATTTTTTAGTGGTGCACTTGATTATTTCTTTTTAACTCACAGCTGCCTTGAGTGAATCATTCTGGAAATTTGTTACTAAGGAATTTTAAGAAAATATTCTTTTTCTAAAAAAATTTTTTTCCATAGAAGTGTGTTTTGAACCAATTTCCTAGTCAACACCTTTGCTGAGGCAGGTGCCATTTTTACATTCTGGTATGAAAACTGGTTTCTACTCGTGAAACTCCAAATCCAATTTTCCAGCTGTATATAACTTTTCTTACCAGTTCAGGTAGCCTGTAACAGTGGTAATGGCTCTTGTACAGGTACTACTGCAAATAACTTCATTGTCATTGTTGGATGGCTGTTGCCTCTTGGATTCAGCTGCTTTTAAAATAAATATTAAGGAATGCCAACTACTTGCTGAGGTCTCCAGCAGCATCACCGAGCTCTGCCTGCCTCTGCTCCTCGCTCAGCCCAGGTCTGAGGGGCTCTGGTGTCAGCACACGAGACCTGGGAGAAGCCTGAGCACAACGGGGGACTTGGTGTCTGGCACATCTTTGGAGCCTGCAGGAAGGCTGTGATAGATCCTGCCCAGGTGATGTTTGCTGTTCCCCTGGCTGTGGGGCATTTTTTCAGTGCCACAGGTTCTGTGTGATGCCACAGAACCACTCAGGCTGTGGCATTCCTTCAGATGGCTGGCAGGGACCTCTGGAGGTTGATGCCCCAGCTGGAGGTGGCTTTTACAGTAAAAGCTCAAACTCCTGCTAAGAGAAGGAAGGTAATAAAGTGACCCTTGATAGGTTTTACTTAAAAGGTGTTACCCCAGCTTTGAATTTCAAAGAAACTGGTGTGTGCCTGCAGTTGACGTGGGTCCAGGTGTGCAGCTTGTGTGCCTTCTGACTCTGCACCATGACAGCAAACTTGCTCACAGCAGGTCTTGCAATGTGAGTGGGCACATCTTCACTGGCTTTAAAAATTTGTAGCCAGACTACATCCTTAGCTGAATTTCAAATAAGTTGTGTCATTACAGAACTGGAGTAACCAAGAGCATTGTGCCAAACAGTGGCAGAGTAGCTCTTGCCCAGCCTCTCTTCTAAAGGCAATCTGTTACAGCTCGGCAAGCAGAACCATGTGCTTGGTGTAACAAGATTTATTTTATTCTGGTAGAATTTGCCAGCATTTTCTAATGTGATATATCTTTGCAATAGAGTTCTCCCTTCAGGCAAGTGCCCAGCCTGGGCTTGTTCCCACGTAGCCTTGGATGGCTGTTCACTGGTGGAGAAAGCAGTTTGAGATTCTGGAAACCACAGAAAGCTGCTGCGGCTTCGTGCTGATGTTTGCTCACATACTGCAGTAATGTGGCCTGGTTCCATCTGCCTGCAGCCCTTTTCCTTCCCAACACTGCTGGCCTCTGCTGTGCTGAACTGCAGGTCCATGGCAGGAGCCGACAGCTCCGTGTATTGACAGGATTTGTACATTTGTACTACACAGTGCAGGGAACGTGCATTAAAGAGGCTTTTCCTGCCACAGGACAGGGCCTGACCTTGTCTTGGCAAAGCTGAGCTGGAGGAGCAGCAGGTCCCGGTGTGTCCTTACTGGAATGCATGGGCTGGAAGTAGTTGACTCGACTCCTTCCTTCAGTTGTGTACCTGCTCGTCCCACGGTGAAGTTCACATTAATTACTTTAATTAAAGTGGAATGAAAACATTGTGAAAACATTCCAAGAGTTGTAGTCTGTCCTCTCTGGGGACACTGTCACCTCCACTAGGTTTAGTGCTGTGCTTTAAGATGTTGGTGAGAGTTTTGGCTAATCAGACTAGTTGGTATCAATGGTTGTGTAGCAGAATGGCTGGTTTTGAGATAGCATTTCCTGTCCAAGTACTTAGCATGGGTTGATGGTGCACTGTGTATCCAGTACTCTGGCATGCATGCTGGTCACACTCCTCCTACACTTCAGAGGCACCAGAGCCTTTTATCCAATTGCTGGTTTTGTAAAATACATGCAGAATGTTAATGCAGTGTTGTTATGGTAAATGTGTGAACAGTGTTACTAATTGATATAACTGATAACAGATTACATGTGCCTGACATTCTTATACCACACAGTATGTTTAGGTTTTAACTGATACGGACTTCGGTGGAATAGTCTTAGGTATTTCAAGCCTTTGTTTTACTTACACAATGGTGCTCTCTTTGTGTTTTTTTTTTTTTTTTTTTTTTTTAAATAAAAGCATCTGAACACTTGTAGTACATATTACATCCAAAGGAGTCCAAAGCAAAGTGCTTCTAAACATGCTTAGTTTTATTTTGCCTTTAGTTCCCAGCATCTCTCATCAGCTTTTTTTGTTTTGTTTTTTACTTGTTGCTGACTACTTTGGAAAACTTCGGTAATGTTACCAATTATGAAGTGATTCTGCACTGCCTTTGGATTGTGTATGTATTCAGAAACAGTCTTAAAGCTTTTATTTAAGCTATTAAAAAACCAGGGACTTGTGCCATTTGTTCTTTAACAGTGCTGTTGTAAAAAGACTTCCCTGTGACAAAAAAAAAAAAAATCACTTGCTATGAACTTCGTTTATAGCTTTTTCTTTTTCCCAAAAATGGATCCTTTTCTTTGTATTTGTACAGTGGCTCAGTGAAAGATGTTGCCATGAGTTGATATTGTAACCAATAAACAAGTGCTTTTAACCAGCCTGGCTCAGCTGTCAGTGTTGTATTAGAGCAGCCCCTGGTGTGAAAGTGTCCCTGGGCTGGGGATGGAGCAGCTGAGACCTGCCCTGGATCTGCAGTACCTGTGGGAGTGATGTGCAGGTCTCCACTTGGGACAGAGCTGCCAAAGAACTTACTGGAACACAGGGGTAGGAGTTTTTTAATAAATAACTGTAGAACACATGCATTAAAAGTTTTATCTTGATACAATGTCAATACAAATGCTCCACAAACAGAGCACTGATACACAGCTGTGCCCTCACCGACACCAAGGCTGGGCTGGTACTCAGGGCTGGATGCCACAGTTTCCCTCAAACCCCCAGGACTCCCCATGCACAGTCAGAACAAACACCTGAACACACTGGTGGAACTGCTGTCTTCCTTTAACACCTCTAGCATTGCATCTTACATCTATTTCCTGATGAGACAGCCCTTAGCTACTGGAGAATAGCAAACTCCTATACCTTAGAGCTGAATCTTTAACTTAGTCAATGTTAACACTGCCATAAAAATATATACTCTGAAAAGGCTTTTCTTTTAAAATAATTTTAAAAAGTCTAGTTAGAAAAAAGTAGGTGTTGAATGACTGCAGACAGTAACAGCAGAGGGTTTTTAAAGAGGCTTTGCTTAAGGTGAGCAAAGGTAAAGGAGTGGAGTCTGACCTAGAGACCTGTACAGCAGAGGGATGGGCAGGGGGAGATGGGGTTTCCCCGTGTCCTGCTCCCTGAATGCAGCAGCAGGAGCTCCAGTCCCTCCTGGCACCCTGAGCTTCCCCATCCAACCTGCACCCATGGTGCCCAGACCATCTCAGCAAACCCTGCTGTGCCTGGCTGTGAGCTTGGGGCAGTGACACACCTCAGCTCACCTGGCCATGGTTCTTGCTCAAGGGCAAAGGACCACTTCACTGCTCCACCAACTGCAAGAACAGGTTCACTTTTATGTAATCAGTGCCCTCCTGGCTCAAGGAGGTGGCCAGAGGAGTCTTGAGGCCACTGCATTTCCTCAGTGCAGTTCATCTGCTGCTGCCCTTTCAAGAGGAGCCACTGCCCAACACACTGGCACCTGCTTTCCAAACGTGTCAGGAGTCCTTTCCCATGCCAGAGTTTGTACTTGCCTTCACCAAACAAAATCACATCCACATGGAAAACCAGCACATTCCATCCCTGGACAATTCCTAAGCAGCCGAAAGCAGGAGACTGGGCTTTCCCTGCTTAAGGTCCTGGATGCCAGGAAGTGAGACTTGCCACTGCTACATACTCATGAAACCAGTGAGGATTTGGGGTTTTATTGTCAAGTGCCCCAAAAAATTTAGTGTTTAAAGTTAATTTTTAACCCAAAATCTGCAAAATGAACATAACACTCAGGAGCAGCACAGCTCTTCAGTTTGGTTCACCATCACAGTCCAAGTTTTACAACAACTGTCACCAGAGTACCGTTAAAAATATAAATCAAGTGACTCCACAGAATAGAAGTGTCACCTGTAGAATTTCTATTTTGCCCTACAAAGGAGCACGAGGAAGGTTCACAATGATGTTTTATTTACTCTTCTGAAGAAAATGTTTTGTGAAGCGATCTAATTCGTTCTCAAGGTGAATGGCTTTATTTCTGTAAAACAAACAAAAGCAAGGGATTTACTTCAGTGCCCCAACAGCCCCAAGGCAGGATTGCCATCAGTGTTTCATTTCTATTCCTCTACTGACACCCCCAGCACCAAGAAAATGTAAATGCAGTTTTCAGAAGGGGTGATAGGGGGCAGAGGCTCACCTGACAGTGGTGGAGATGCCCAAGGCCAGGAGCAGCCAGGGCTGCCTTTCAGCAGGTGGAAAGAACAGGAAACTACAGCCGAGGCTGCTCCCATGTCCCTGAACCACCAACTGCTGGAAGTTCCTCCTCTGCAAACACCTACCACAGGCACCACCAGTACTGCACTGCATGACTCAACAGAGCACAGCTGCTCTCCTGCTCTGCTCTGGGGACGGGGCTTTGGGAAGGTGCCACCCTCAAGTTACCAACAGGAGACTAAAATTCTGGTCAAAGGCCTGTCTCGCACACTAAAGCGAGGTGAGGGTAAAGATGATTTAAGAAATAATATTTTTTGAGGTTAGCTGATTCACTGAGGCAGCAGCTTACGTTCATTTAACTTACCCAGAACTGTTCAGGGTATCTTTCCATCCCCTTCTGCACCTGAACTAACCTAAGCTCAACTCCAGAGTAACAGCAAGCACTGATCACTCTGAAGTCAGCAGGGCTGAGATGCTTGTAGCCAGTCACACCAAGACTTACCTCAGCTGCTTGGAGCTGCTCTGTATACTCTCCAGATGATCTATTTCTTTGGAAAGCCTAGCTATTTCTTTTTCCAGGTTTTTCTCCGTAATATCCACCTGCTGACAGAGCCGAGCAAAAGTAGTGGCCATTTCCCTAAAGCGAAAACAAGTTTATAGTCATGATTTACAGAAGTTTATGCTAGAATATAAAATTAAGAAATAAAATCTCACGGCGTTGCAGTGTGCAGAACACAGCAATCAAAGCCTCCAGCTGTTATGGGATTACAGAACAGCAGAAAGCAAAGGAATTGGGTACTTTTTAAATCAGAAAAAGAAACCCTCTACACACCAAATGCACCTCAGTCTATGCCTACGCCGTGCCTGGCCATTTTCATAGAACATTAACAGGTCCAAGTCTGAGATGGGGCTCTGGCTGTGGCAGGAGGTGCCAGAGCAGCCCCACACTGCCAAGCTCAGCACCCTGTGCCACACTCCATGCCCTGCTTGCAGGAATGTGAGTCCTGTGCAGGCTGAGGAGTGCTCCAGACCTGCCCACTGAAGCACCCCATCCTACATCCACCCACACATCCTGAGCCACGTGCTCCCAACCCATTCCTCACACAAAGGGAAAACAAACCCAGTTACCAACCTGGGCCCAGCACCCAAGCTCTCATGCACGAGCTGAAGCACCTTCTCCTCTACTGGAGCACTGCTTTGAGTGCAGCTTTTCCATGTCCTCACAGAGCTGCTGGACGCAGGGATGGATCTCTTCCCTCTACTGACACCTGATTTTTTAATATTCCATTTTTTTTGTTTTCTTCTTCCAATACATTTTCCCACCTGTCTGCTAATGTCTGGCTGATTGTCTTCATTACTTCTTCTTGAAACTATACGTTTTGATTGAAT
Organism: Certhia americana; assembly: GCA_018697195.1. NCBI lineage: Eukaryota > Metazoa > Chordata > Aves > Passeriformes > Certhiidae > Certhia > Certhia americana. The sequence goes on along the minus strand of CM031865.1, from coordinate 10,273,495 downwards.
TATTATTTCCGAAAATTAGGGCTGCATTATTATTTCAGAAAATTAGGGCTGCTAATATGCCCTCTAGCCCCCAGGGTGCAGAACAACTCTCCTGCGTAGCTCAGGGAATAATTGAGAAAGGCTATCCAAGTTCATCTCCTGCAGTGCAGAAGAGCCAGGATTGGCTGCTCAGAACTTGCCCACAGCAGCCCCTGGGGCAGAAGCTCTGCTCATCCTTCCAGGGACTCCCAAGGGCAGAGCAACTCAGCCTCCACCAGAACCATGTCTCTACTGGGAGGTGCTGGACAAAGAGTCACCACATTCACAGCACCCACACAGCCACACACGGATGCAGGTATTGGCCTTTTCAGGTGGGCATTTTAAACTCTCTTCAAACCCCCTCCCAGTAAGTGCCAAGGGACACCAGAGGTGCCATGATGCAGTACCAGTGGCCTGTCCCAGCAAGGGGCAGCCCGTGTGACACTTACTGCTGCACCTGGTGGCTGCAGTTGGCACTGGTGAGGCTGACAATCATCTGCAGCTTCTCGGTGGCATAGTTGACAAACTGCTGCTTGAAGGCTCTCTCCTTGGCCCGAGTGGTCCAGGTCAGCCTCTCATACAGGTACAGCAGCCCGTACATGCTCAGGGACAATGAGATCAGCTTCCAGCCTACGGTTTTCCAAATCTGAAAAACAAAATCTTCATTAGCTTAAATAAGCTGCCCTATGGAATAAAGCTAATTCCACCCATATTTTAAAAATCATCTCCACAGTCCTTTCACTGGACTTGTTTAAGAAAATAAACGTTTTCCATATTATTACTGTAGGGCAATACAGATTCATATGAGCTGGTCCCCAATGACACAGAGAATGTGCAGGTTACAGAAGCGTTGCTGCTCTTTCATAAAGGAAGAAGCAAAGCTCCTACTAAATTCAAACTGAAGGAGGTACCATCAGATCACCATTTAATCCAGGCATTGAACACAGACTTAAGGCACAGAGAATATGCCCAGCTATGCTCAGAGTGATTAGCCTGGTTTCTCACTATGAACTGACTGTGGGTATCCAGGGCACTGCACGTGCTCATCTGGCCCAGTGTCAAGTCCATGGCATGCTCTGTGTCACACCCCAAGCAGGACAGAGCAGCTCAGCCTCTGCCATCCCTTCCAGCAGGGAATGCTGCCAGTGCTACTTGCCACTCCGCCAACAACGATGATGCTCATGGAGGTCCGGGATGTCAGCGAGGCTAAACTCAACACCAAAGGAACCATAAAGTCATCCTGGGGCACGTTCTCAGGAGTTATGGCAGGAAGGTTGGCAGCAGACGGGGTGCTGGCTAAAGGACGAGGGATCTAGAAGATGGGAACATGGCAGCCTGAGTCAAAAGCATTAAGGAACTACACAGATGGGTTTTATTTTCATATATTCAGGCGTTGATTTACTTGAAGGAAACCCTTCAGCAGAGAAATCTGAACAAGACTCCTGAGAAGCAGTGGAGGCTTTGACAGTTCCTCCAACAGAGAGTAAGGGTCTGTGTAGGGCTGGTTCTGACCTAAGGACCCAAATGTTACAAATGCAACGGGCCACTCAAAGGGTTCAATCCAAAGGAAAACCAACTTGTGTAACAGCTGTAGAAAGTTTAAAGGAGATTTCTAGTTCCATTCTAATCCTGAATATAATCCAATAAAAACAACCAAAAATATTTCATACACTGGATCTAGGGAAAGGTATCAGGAAGCGTGTAAATAGCACTGGCACAGAGTAAAAAATCAATGCATTTTCATCAAGGTAAAACAAGGCAGCCCAAGCTCTGAAGGACTCACATGTAGGTTTGGATCTGCTAATCCCAGGAGTACTTTCTGAGCTTGTTTAGGACCCAAGAAACGGTTTACAAGAGAAGTCCATCCCAAAGAAAAGTGGAACATGATATCCTCTTGAAAATCTGCACACAGGCTATGACAGTTTAGATCATAGCTAAGGTCAAACTTCCTGCATGGAATTAGCAAATGGAGCTGATCCTGAACACTAGAAGGCAACAATGGTTTCAGATTTTCTAGAAATAAGAACAAACAGGTAAAGGTGAGTTAACATTAGAAGAAGAGCAAATTCACAAGCAGTAGCTCTGCACTGCTGACCAGTTTTGTTAATTTAGAGAATCTAAAATGACAAGTTTATTACTTATTTATTTGTAAAATCAGTGGCATTTCAGCAGGATTGACCCTAACAGAGCAAAAAAGTTATTGCTCTGATACGAGAAAACAGTCATGAAATATCAACTAAGGAAGCACTGCTGGAAAAAAAGACTCAAATTCACTGAAAGACCTCTCAGTGGTCAAAAGATAGGGATGGAGTAAGAAAAAAACCTGATTTATCCATCAGTTCTGTGGTGCCACATAGAAAAGGCAACATTACATAAAAGGACAGAACAGTTCACGTAATTTCATAACCTTGCTCAGAATCTTTTATTTCCAGGAACAGACCAATAGAGATGGATGTGCAATAAAGTTACTACTTTAAAAAAAAAAAAAAAAAAAAAAAAAGGGGGGGGGGGGAAGTGCACAAATCCTTTGTGAAATGAACTGTTTTGCATTCTGGACCTGAAGGGATCTAGGGAGAGCATTATACTGCAGAAACATTTTCTAATAATTAGTGTATTTGGTTTATCTCTTGTGGAAGCCAAATAATAAACTGTTTTATAAAAGGATTAGATGAGTTTTCAGGGGACAGGTCCATTATTGCTTACTTAAGCCATTAATCCAGATGCAGTGGATCAGTTCAGAAGTCCATAAAATGGAGAGAGATTGCTATATTTACCCTGGTTCATTATTCTTCTCCCCCAGTGTCTGTTACTGGTTAGTATCAGAAACAGGGGACTGAGCTAAACACTCAAACCTCGTCTATCATGGCTTTTCCTTTATCCTTTAGAGCATCAATGTTAAGCATGATTAGACGGAAAATTCTTTCAAAACTAAATTTTCTTAGATTGTCTTCCTGTAAATGTGAAGTGTTAACATTCCTCCTCCCTCCTCCTACCAATCATCTCCTGCTGGGACTGGTGCATTGACTGGTTGACTTCACTGGAGCAGCGCTCAGCCAGGTTCTTTCCCAAACCGTCTTCTATATGTTTGTTCAGTTCCTGAAGTGTTAAAAAGAACACAAGCTCATCAGTTTGTATTCAGTCAATCAGTTACATTATAGGGAGCAGGAATATGTTACACACCAAGCACTGTTATTTACAGTGGGAAGAAAAGCATGTTTCCATGGCAATACCTTGTTTTCCAATTGCATGCTGGGATGGAAATTCTAACCTAAGTCACAGGACAGATTTCCCAAGGACAGTACACATTAAAAGCCACATGGAAAAGTCTGTACATTCAATAACCTGTGACAGTAAAAAGCAAACCACTACCTACTGCCCTGCAAAGCTCTTACTGTGTCATTTGATGGGAGCCAATTCCACTGTTCTGCACAGGGACAAACCCATCCCACCAACTCCCACAGGGGCCTGCTCAGGATACTCTGCTGAGGTGAAACAGCAGAGATTGTCCTGAAAATGCAGCACTCCCAGGTGATCAGCCAGGCTGGGAGAGCCTGACATGAGCTCAGCTGGTTGGAGCATGGTGCTGCTAACACCAAAGTTGTAGGTTCAATCCCTGTGTGAGCCATTTGTTTCAAGAGCTGGACTAGATGATCCTTGTGGGTCCCTTCCAACTCAGAACATTCTGTGACTTCAGGGGAGAGCTATGGCACACATCAGTATCAGCAAAGTCTGAGCACGAGAGGCAAACACAGGTAAACATGCTTTAATTTAAAGCACTAAAGTTTGAGGAGAAATTTATAAAAGTTAAAAAAATCCAAACCAGTTTTTATTAAAAGTGTTGAGTATTTGCAAGCTCATTTTATTTTTGGAGCGATATGATTTGAGGAGTAGTGAAAATTTTATTTATGCTAAGTCTTATTTCCTGGAATGAAGACTTGAAATTAGGAACCACTCTAGTGCTAAAAAGATGTTGAAGAAAAAAAAATTAATTTTTTTCCAAAAACAAAGCAGAAAATACTTTCAATCTTTTCAGTTTTGGGTAGAGATATGCATGTATCAGCAAGCAAAAATCCTGCAACGCTCAGACAAAGTCACATAAAATCTATGCAGTTTATGAAAATAAAGAAGCAGAAATTAAGGGAAAGACAAAGAGGCTGGCTTTAAACCATTCAAAAAAGCTTACTGCCTTATAGAGCTTCAGTACTTGAGGAGAAGGGTGAAAATCAGAATAAAATTCATCAACTAAAACTGAAAGCCGGCAAATCTCATCAGTCATGGCAGAGGAGACCTGGAAGAAGACAGAAAACACATAAAATGTTTGTGCTACTTTTTCCAGACAGACTGAGAAAAGATCACTGCACAAACTGTACCAAGAAATCATTCAATCACCTGACAGTCAGGAAAGACTGCCATTTTAAACTTTTGGGTTTTCTTCTTTTTTTTTTTGTATTGAAAAAGGAACATTGTGACATTTCAAACATATTTCCTGAGACAGGTGGGCTCCAAAAGGAGCTGCCTGAGAGAGGAGGCAACACTTGGATCTGAGAAGTTGTTCCCACTGCCTTTACTTACTTTGCTTTCGACTTCCTCGGTAACGCGTTTGATTTTTTCCTTGGTGTCTTCTGTCAAAATGTTCAGCTGATTTCGCACAAAGTCCAGCCTGTCCTTCTGATCTTCTCGCTCTTCCATGCAATGGACTCTAACCCAGCAGAAAGGAAATCTGCATCACCACCATGTATTCCCCCAGGAAAGGAACAAGCCTTTAACCAGGCATGGATCATCCAGCTGATGGTTTCTGAGCAGCCAGGGGGAATCCCAAGTGACACACTGGCTGTCCAAAGCAGAGGCACTGCTCCAGAAGGGCTGTACATGGCAGTTCCATGTGCACAAGCATTCAAAGGCTGTGCTGAGCAAACACAACCCAAACCCAGCATTTCAAGTCAGAATTGTTATCACTCTATTATCATATAATTACAACTAAAAAAGGTGTGGGGAATTGGAGGCCTTTAATAACTTGTCCACCCTGATTTTAAAAAAAGGGTAAATCTGATCAAACTGCTGCTGACAAACAGCACTTGAACACTCCTGAACAGTGACGTGGGTCTGATGACCCTGCAAAGCAAAGGGGACACGGCAGAAACCAGCCCTGTCACAAACAAGTCTCTTTAGAATTCCTTGACCTATCACTTGAGCAAAAATTCCTGAAAACCTGGAGCAATTTCATCTTGAAGGGCCAGCAGAAACAACAAATTGCAATTCAAACTAAGAGGCATCACCACAGACATTTTGGTTACGTCAATTGACAGAAAGAAGCAGAATATCAGAATATTTTCAAACATTTCACAGCGTGTTTTCATGGGATCTGACAACATGAGACAAGTCAGTATGTAAACAGTCTGTAAAAACTGACATATTCAGGGGGATGAGTTGTGTTTGACAGCACAGTGAAGTCTGTTGAAACACAAAGACACATTATTGACAGGCAGGAAGGAGATGGATGGGAAGGATTAATCGTGACAGCAAGTTCACTGTGTACAAGAGACACAAGGTGGCAACAAAAGTGAGGAAAAACTGCACACATATGCAAACCTCAAAGGATACATGAAGCTACCAGACAGAGCAGATGAGCTTCTATCATTAGCACTAAAGGATTACATGAGTGAAGAGAGAATAAGGATATTTAAGGATGCAATCTGGAAAGGGCCAGAGGCCAAGCCTCTGTTAGTTTGGGCTCATCTCATTCCTTACAGTATTCTAATCACTTGCAAATTAAAGCATCTACATACTTCCATTTTTTTTCTTCACTGAAACTGTTAATGAAAGTAGAGCAGGCCCAAACACCATCTCTGAAATGCTGGATACCACTAGAAAAACTTAACGTTTTAAATATTTCAGAAAAAAAGGTTTGAAAACACACAGATTGCAAATCAATAATGAAGAACACCAAAGTAAACCAAGATCCCTGTACAGAAGCCACAGACCACAACTGAGTGGGCAAGTCAACAATGTTAAGACTTGACATATTGACACACCAGAGAAATTGTCTGTTTCTTACCGAGCCAAAAAAGTGAATTTTCAAGTCCAAGCCCAAGAAAATCACCAGCACAGAAATGGCTCCTCAGATGATCTGGACAAACCAAATCCAACCAGCCCTCCAACCCACCTACCTTTTCTCTGCTGCTGCAACGTTTATGGTGTCCATAATGTTTTTCACAGTATCTATTATCTGTTTAGCTCTGATAGTGTGCTGTTCAAACTTGGTTTTCACGGCTGACTGCGAGATACACTCCTGCGAGGGGCCCAAGCCACAACACATTACTGCAATTCCATGCCAACACAATCAGGAATTTCACTGTCAGAAAGCACATGCTGCCAATTTTACTATGAACTTAAACCAGTGAGAAGTAAAAAGAGAGAAAGTAAAAGGAAATTAAAAGACAACAGAAACTGAAATCTTAAATTAGTCTATAGCAGCAAATCTGCCTTCGTGTCCGTTCACAGTAATGTGCATAGGTTTTCATTAATAAATTAATAATGTTAAAAAAAAAAAAAAGAAAACTTGGATGAATACATAAGATAAATCTATCTCTTCAGGAAATTTTCAAAACCATCTATTTGGAATTACAAATGTTAAATATGAATGCTAGCAACATGGCCTGGCTTGAGTTTTCAGTGTTGCACTACACAGTCTTACTTTCAAGAGGCAAATCTATCAAGAGAATTTGACATTCTCAAATCAATACTGACCATCCAGGAACAAAATATACAATTAGGAATAAGAAACAAAGTTTTCTCATGGGATAAACAGAAGTAAAGTAGTCCTTAAAATAGCAGCTTGTTTGCATATTAGTGAAGTGTTAAATGAGTAAATAGAAAATGCTCTAACTATACAACTTCTAATCAATCTTCAATATTGAACAGCAATTTAGAAATACAGGACAGTGATGGAAGAGCTCCTGTGTTTGAGGGGAAGAAAGCAGCAGCTGATTTCCTCAAACTAGATTAATGGGATTTTTAAATTGTTCTCCATCTGTGGATTCACTTTTCATGGCAGAGGTTTGGATTGCTTTTAAAAGATTTGCCTATGACCTTAGCATATGCTGTAATTACAAATTTCAGCTACCTAAAAATAATAGATGAAAACAAAATAAACAAAATGGATAAAACAGTCCCTGTTCCTCGACGAAGCAGATCTAGAAATCAGCAATGAAAGGCCAGAGTTTCTTAAATATCAGCACATTGTAAGAGCTAGACTAGGCACAGAGCAGAGTCTTCCCAAATTTAGTATGTGGTAGATAAAAGGATGACAATCACTCACAACACAATCAGAAAATCCAAGTTAGAGCACTAGGAAAAACACAAAGGTTAGTTAAACAATGGGGAAAGATAAGAGGGGGACAGCAGAAGTTTTGCTGTTAGTCTGTACATAAGTATTCACTGAAACTAAGATAAATTGTGTTTCAACAGTCTAACCAAAACCAGTTCTCTTCCAGCCCACTGCCAGATCACAGGCCAGCTGTTAAGTGCCCAGCATGTTCTGTATTCCATCCCTGGGCAGTGCTGGGGAAGGGCTCTGCAGCAGCTGCCTCATCCCAGCTCTGCCTTCACTCCCCACTACAGCCAGGAGTACTCTTCCACCCTGCCTCCCTCCTCCACTGCTTCCCACACCACTTCTGCTGCCAGTATTTTATGAGAAACTTGAGAAGCACCCCAGCCTAAGGCATGGTGGGGTTGGTTTTATGTAGGATATCCTCTAGACACTACTGAACACTGTGCAGGGTCCAGGCATTTTTCCGCTGTTTTAATAATGCATTCTATGTATCTCACTGTAAAATCTCAGGAAATACACTAAGTTCTATTATTCTCCAATATAAAAATTCAGAACTGATCCAAGAATTCAGTGCTTTAAGACTGCCTCTCTCCTTTCCTTTGTTCCAATACAGCTGACATACATAGTAGCATCACTTTTTAAAGCTACTACATGAATCTCTAAAATCTTAGTTTCCCCACTGCTTCCAAGTGTTTCTAGTAATGCCTGCACCATCTTTTTCTTGGCAACTTCAACTACCCTGTGCTTTGCAGACAAACATGTTTCATCTAGTTTCAGAATAATTTTTGCCCTCACACAAAAAGTGTCTACATGAATCTTACAAGCTTTTCAAAAACAGTACAAATTTTTCTCATATCACAACTAACTAGCACTGTTGGTTTGTTTCTAGATTTTTTTTTTTTAAAGATTCTATCTATACTGAGCTCATATCAGTCCTGGAATGAACAGACTTTCCCATCAGAGAACTGATACTAAAATCAGGAATGTGGAAGCACTGGAGAAGTAACAGTTCCTCTTCTCAGCCCATATGGAGAAGAGGAAAGCTGTCCAATTTTAGTGAAGACAAAAGCAGGGTGAGAGAACCCAGGAGGAGCAAACCCAACAGATACAGCCAGAGGGAACAAGGCAAAAGTGGACAGGTCTGTGAGGTGACATCACTGAGAGAAGTGAGCTGGACAAAAAAGTGAGAAGTTTTTGGGAAGTCTGAGGAAGGCACCTGCACAGGACAAGGAGCTAAAGGCAAGACAGACTGAGGCAGGAGAGGAGTCAGGGTTTGATGAGGACAGACAGAAGCATCTGTGCTCTCATCCCTTCCTTTTCACTCACTGGAATGTAACCCCAGATGCTGGGACTTGCAGCTCCTCTGTCAGGAAACACTAAATGCAAAGTGCTTCAGGCAGAAGTGCTTAGGCTGCACTCAGGGCTGTACAGCATCTGAGTTTGGTCTGGCAGTGCACAAGGCATGGCAGCAGTGAGGATCTCACACAGAAAGTTCCCCCTGCAGTCTGAGACTCCTCATTCATACAGAGCTGGCAAGCAGAACTGATGACAACAGTATGCTGATGTCAGCTACTTAATCAGCTCAGGTGACAGTAATTTGAGTATTAGGTCTGAAGACTTCAGACCTGGTAAACCATTTCAGTCTCAGCCTTGCTTTAAAAACACACAAACTGCCACTCCAGCTTAGGAAACTGCCACAAAACCTGAATGTGAAAGAGGCTGCAACAGCAAGCACTCAAAATTTAAATTGCTTTGGCAATCTTAATTCAGCACAGTTGTCATTCTCTTTAAATGATGGGATCACACCCCTATTCAAAGCCATTAATAATGATTTTAGGATGAAACACAGCTGAGCAGGGAAAAACACTACAGAATCCACTCTCACTGCTGGAATCAGGTGTGCAGCAGATGTAGCACATTGTGAAAGAAGAAAAAAGGTTGATTTAGGGACATGCAGTGCTGTCACAGAATTGCTCCTTGTCCCAGCCTCTGCCACAGAAACATATCATGGATGTGATCCTGTGACAGATACTTCTCCTTGTGGTGGCCAACTTGAGTCTGTGACATCTGGCTTATAGATGTGCTGAGCACTCACAGCATCACATCATTTAATAAGTCATCATCCATCTTCATACTGAAATATTCTAAGCATTGAGTGCTTAACTGTAATTATAAGAGATTTTGTCAAAAAAGCTTTGGATACAGCAGATGGCAAAATACAATAAAGAACAATAACTAATTTAGAAGCTTGATTTGCACTTTTTTCCTGCTGGCTCAGTTTCCTGCTATGGTTCTGAGGACAAAAATAGCAAAAAACATGTATGTTTGGCTACAGCTAGTGACACAAGAAATGTCATGTCTTATGGAGCCAGCCCTGCCAGTACTCTGAACCCATCATTTCAACACTTCAGTCACACTTCACATCACTCTTATGAGTGTGGATAAGAATTAAATTTAGTCTGACATTTTCTTGCTTATGCAAGACTGAATCAAGCTATTGTTTTAAACCCTTTCTGATACGCACACATCATCACATAATTCAGTTTTGCTAAGGTTAATTGGGTTTGTTGTAACGCAAGAACAAATACTTCTCAGAGGCAGTTGGATATTTTTTAAAAATACTCATATACAAAACCATTGAGGGACACCCAAGAGAACTCCTTAAGATATCCAAGAATGGCTTTAGTTAAAGTTAACAAATTTAGCAAGTCAAATGGATCCTATCACAAAGAAACCACTTGACTGTCTAGCCAGTCATAGTTCTGTAGAAATTGTGAACTCCAGCTATGAAGATGGCTAAACTGAGGTGCAAGGGTGCATTCTGTACAGCACAAAGGATGCAAGGACAGTGTTAACACTCAGAGTAACAGAGCTAGGAGGTACATAATGGTGATAGATTCAAAACTCTGGCTTTAGAAATGAAAGTAAATTTTTAGATTTACATTGATGAAACTGAATTTCTTACTGCAAACATTCACCAGCACGTGGCTGTAAGTGATACACACATTTCAAGACAACAATTTCTTCTTACATAGACTATATTGGTCTTGAGATCTCAAAACATGAGCTAGGAGTTTTGGTCCTTTCCCTCTTGGATGTAATTCTCCTTTCCAACAACTACCTGCTACTGAAGGTGAGCAGGCATGAACAGAACCCACAGAAAAGACAAAGCTGCAGATGGTTTAAACACCTTACACTCCTCTACTTGCTAATATGGGTAATGCTCAGTATAATTAAGCTAAGCATAAGAAAAAGCTACCTTTACAATAAAAAATAGGCAGTCTAAAAAGCCCATCATAAATACCTCAAATATCTGCTCAAAATGTTGAAATTCCTGGAATCTTGTTTGAAATCCTTCAGCAAGTGCTCCACCTGTGAAACAAAAGACCATTAAGGGATACAGCAGTACCTCACAGCAGGGACTGCATCTTAAATATATTTATCAGGTTTTATAGTGCTTTTCTGTATTTGTGAAAAAGCAGGAGTTCCTACACACCACCCTCTGGCATTCCTTGGGCCTTTTGTCTCCTGGCACTCAGAACTTCTTTCGCTGAAACAAAAAAGATGCGATTCCTTGCTTCTACAGGATCGATAACTTTGAGCTCATCAACCAGGAAAGTCAGACAGCGCTCCATGTGCTGCCTACGCACCTGAGGGAGAGGTACAAAATTCATGAGAAGAAGCCAAAATCTCAGCCATCAACACATCACACCATCAGAGTCAGAATCAAATGCTGAAACACCCAGCAGAGCCTGCCAACCCTACAGAGGCAGCAGCTGCTTTTACTCCTTTAAACAGACCTGCACACAATAATGCTTCCTTCTACAATTGTATTTACATAAGTCAGAGATCTCAGCCAGTTACTGGGGTATAAACCCTTCACTCCCCATACATGGAGAAATAATTCTCACTGCAAACTGGCTGCTGTTGGGAAGATCTGAAAATCCAAACTGTTCCCATCTAACCAGCTACTCTGTGCAGGTATAAACGTATAAACTGTGCCCTCAGGCTGCACTACCACTGCAGAAACAAAAGGGAATACAAATAAGATTAAAGCAAGCTTAACTGTGGAGGAAAGAGGTTCTAAAGAAGTCTCCCATTTTATTACTTGCCTGCATGTATTGTCATTTGAATTGCAAGTTGCTTTTTGGTCAGAACAAGGAATAGGTTATTTCCATTTTCTGACCATGTAACTTAGCCTTTTATGAATAAGACAAAGCTGGTGTTTCCACACTAATACATATTAATTAACTTTCAACCCATGTAAGAGCCATCAATTCACTCACATCTTCCATGTATTCTGGTTCTGATGCAGAGGCATCCCATCTATTATTGAGGATGAAGATGTTTGGCTTGGAAAGCCGTTCGTTCACTTTATGGAAAAAATGTTTCTCCTAAAAATTAAAGCACAAATAGAAAATTCCCAAATAGATATTCAAACCAGAGTCATGCATTCTTCTGTAACAGTTTCTCAAGTTTACCCAGCTTTTTAGAAGTTTGTTATAAAGAATTCATCAGTATTAAAACCCAGAGATATTCAGCACATAACAGGCTTAGGGTAGTTCAAAAGTCATCAAATGTCTTACAACTGATGCCAGTGCTAAAAGTCAAAGGCACTGCAACTTTCTCCAAAAATTGGTAAAAATACAAACTAAGAAAACTTAAAAAAAATAGTTCAAAAAACACTGATGCCTGACTAAAAAGATGAAGTCTCCCTTACCTGAACTACCAAGATGCTCCTGCTAACCCTGTGAAATCTGGTTGTATATCCAGATAATACATCATCTAACTATTCTTCAATTAGGCAACATGAGCTTGAACTACAGAGAAGCAACAGGAGGACGTATGGTTGAGACACAGCAGAAAAAATCACTGAGGAATGTCACATCTCTTGTATTTGACTCCTTGTGAACTCAACTGGGTTATACATTATTTCTTGCTTCCCACCCAAAAATCCTATTCACAAGATCCAAGTGCAGTGATTCACCTCCTGTAAAGGTCTCAGCTATTCTGGTTATGGAACTGCTGAATATTTAAATGAAGAAGTAGCATAAAATCATTGCACACCATACCGTGTTCATGAGAGTTGATTCAGAATTGGCAACCAAGACAAATACATCAGCATCTAAGCAGAACTTGTCAATCCAGCTGTCCAGTTCTGTAGTGACATCTGTGCCAGGGCTGTCGACAACAAAAAACACAAACTCTTATTTACATGGCAAAGAAATAGCTGATTTTTACAAACTGATAAAAACAGAGTGGAAATGCCTAAGGGCCTTGCAAGAAGTTACAGAGGTTTGTATCTTGAGGCTGATGTCTACCTCAAACTTAGGGTAAACACTGCATAAGCCAATTACCATTACAATTTATCATCACTTGATCATTAGACTACCTACTCATTCCAAATGCAATTTCTGATTAGTAACTACGCACATATAATTAACTGTCAAGTGAAGTGACAGGCATCAGAAATCCAGACAGCCTCACACAAGGGTTCCCCTCCTTGGATCCTAATTTTAATCAGAATGGATCATAGTTCATAAAGTATTTTTTTCATTAATGAGGTCCAAGTTTAAAGCAATATGCTATGCAAGCTGTGCATAGATTTAAGAAGAAACCAAAATGAAATTAAAACCATAGTGCTATCAATTTAAAAAAAAAATATTAAGTGGAATAGGAGCATTAAGTCATGTTTGCAACACCTAAACTATTGCTGGATCAAATTTTCAAATTTAACAGTAAAAGGATGATTTGCCCTTTTCAAGTACCTGCTCTCTCAGAATATATGCTCTTATCCTTTCCCTCACCTTTAGCAACAGACGCTGTGCAGATCCAAGATCACGCACCCAAGAAAACAATACCAAACCCCCAGTGATTTTGAAGAACAAGACAGAGATGAACAAAACCCACTGCAATTTATTAGAATACACTCTGAGTGTTGTTTTCTTGAAGAACTCATACTTAAAAATTCACTGACACTTGTGTGAATTACTCTCAAATTCAATATTTATTGATTTACACATCAAGATTAGATCATCTGAAGGTTTGAAAAGCTACTACAACATTAAAACCCAGTGGCCAGATATAAGAGCACTTGGCATGGACAATGCAACCACTTTCAGAATTCTTTAAACACATCAACACATAGGAAATGCCAGCCTAACACAGGGCACACACAGCTGACATAGTCATGACTACATTTTGAGGTCACCCATTACTTTGGTATGTAGGCAAAGCAACTCTTATCAGAAGCTTTTAAAAATGAAGCCCACATTGTTTATACTTCACATGATCAGTCTGAAGCGTTTCAAGAAAGGAAATGGGCAAAAGGTTGTTGCTGCAACAACCCCTATTCACACTTCCATACTGTTTGTTTTAAAGGTAGAGTATCCTCAGCCAAAAGCTATTCCCTTTTCCAGCTCAGTCACAAGACACTTGTCTGTTCCAACTGCTACAAGGGCAGAATTAGGAGGGTGACGACAAGCAGTACATACAAAAGAACAAACTCTTTCCTTTCAAACAAAATAGCTTTTCATGAATTTTGAATCTAAACCAATCTCTTTTCTAAACATTGTAATGGCTAATATCCTTAAGAAAATATTTACTAAAGCAGAAGATACCTGTCCACTAAAACCAAATCATCTCTCAGCAGGGCACACTTTGACTTGGGCCAAAAGACATGGACGAGACAGCCAGCCTTCAAATCTTTATCCATGTGAAGTGCATGAGCCAGCTGATTGACTGTCTAGAGAGAGCATTAAAGAGAGGACAAACATGAATATGCACCTCAAACGAGTCTGTAAACCAGTCTAATTCAGTTCCCAAGCAACCTTGGACAGGATCTACCTTGAAGAGGGTAACAGAGTTCATACTTTGTTCTGGTGAACAGCTGTGCTTGTTTTTTTTTTTTTTTAAGCTCTTCAACTTACAAGCATTTAAAGAACAAGTTATGCCTTGAAACTCAGACAAGTTTCTTTTGAGCCACTGATACTCCCTACAGGGCTGGACTGTGCTACTTGAGCATCATCATGAATTTGCCTCAGAGGTTTAACATATCAGTGGAAGCAGTTCAATAAGATAAGCACAATTAAGTTCAAATGAAGGGCACATTCCAAATCCTTAATGAGTAACAGGACTTACTTAGTCCTATAAAAATAAATCACTCAACACATGCTCTGCTACAATGAGACACACATTAGTTGTTTCTCTGTGACAGCCAAGAAAAACTGTGGAGCAGAGCACTTTCATTAGTTTGCTCTTCCCTCCTAAATAAGAACGTAAAACGCAGAACAAGTGACCTTTATACTTCTGTTGGACTTGAAACTGTTGTTAAAAGAGACCCTTTGAGAATCAGTTCCTGTGAAAATTGGCATGAAATCATCCAGGAAATGTACCTTGACACTCTTCTTTTCATCTGATCCTTCTGTCATAAGATAAGCCTTATCTCCATCAGTCCCTTCCACACTGAGGAAGCAGTTTGTTGTATGGCCAATCCCACTGGGAAGTACCTTATCCCACAGCATTGCATTAATGACTGAACTTTTCCCACTGCTTGTTCTAGAGGGACAGAGAACAAAAGCACTTTGAGCAGAGCATAGCAGCATTAAACACACCTTTGTGCTGAACTCAATGCACCCCGATTGGAGAGCCTCAGCCCCACAGATCACAAGCTGGTTTGGTTCAGAGCTCCAGCCAGGACAGAGTGGGGAGTGCTCATCCAGAGGAACTGGCCACCAACTCCACCTTCTGCAAGAACTTGAAGTCCTCAGCAGTGTCCTACTTTGCACTAACTCTCTACCCCTCACCCATAAATATTTGAGGTTTAACTATTACACAACAGCATAAAGTCACATAGACTGTAACTCTTTTCTGAGCTACTTCCAGAAAAAGCTCAGTGCTCACCATACAACAGTTCACAAATTTATTCAAAATGCCAGAGGAAGAGTTGAGTTCTCTTTTCTTTCTGCTTAGAACGTTTTCCCTTTATAAAAGGGAAACTTTTAGCACACATCAGAGCTTGTATTCAAACTTTTAACTTTTAGAAATATCAAGGCTGAGATAAAACTCATTTCTTTATTCCAGAACTTTTTATAGTTTTTCTTTAAATAACTAAACCACTTTTAGCAAAATGAAGGCAAGACCACCACTGCTGTACACGTTTTTTTCCAATACTATTACAGAATTTTTAGAACCATGAAATTCACACTCCAAAAATATGTAATCACATGTTTAAAGGATAGCACAGGAAAATCCATCTCCCTGAAGCACAGGGGACTTGCAGACCACACTGTTACTGCTATCCTTAAAATAATCACACAGATCTATCAGACTGATGTCAGAACCAACCAGGCAACCATCTCCTTCTCTTCAGCTGCCTAGAGACAGAAACATGAACAGCTCCAATTTTACTTCTTCAGCACTTCTGATCAAATATATAAAAAAAAAAAAAATTCTCAACACGAACAATCCAGAACAAAAATAAATATATTAAACAAAACCACCACCTATAAAAAACTAAATGCCATTTTGGAGAACAGGACAACCTCCGACCTTCCCAAGTTAAAAAAAAAAAAAAATAAATGAAATTAAGTACTGGTAATTTCATTTATTACCTGCCAAAAAAAGCCACTTTCATGTGTCTCCGTGAGAGCACCTCTCCAATGACTGCCAACTTGTTTTTATATGCTTGTATTTTTGCTAGTTCATCTTCTGTTGCTACGTGATCAAGCTCTGGGTTCTTGTATGTGGCTACACACAGAGAAGAAAACCATAAAACCAATCACATACAGAGAATGTGTTCTGTGATACAAGGTGTAAACAATCAGTACTTAACATGTCAATAGCAAATTTTAATTACAGTGATTGAAAAAAACAAACAAAACCCCACTACATTCACTGATACCAGCCCTTATCATCTGACAGCCCTGCCACAAGCACTGGTGACATCATGACATAAATCACTTCAGACATAAATCACTTCAGATCAATTGCCAATCCAAGCACTGATCCACTAACCCTGTGAACACAGTCTGAAGGGCTCACTCGCCAGTTCCTTGGGATACCTGCTTCCCTCAGAAAGGAAAGCCAGGATCTCTCATGGATACACCAGTCAAGCTGGGCTGTCTTGCCCCCACAAAACTCATTGGGATGATGAGCCACCAACTCTGTGTGGCCATACACCTTCCATGCTGCTAAAACCTCTGAGGGTGTGACCAGTGGTTCCCTGCACTGCATCACTGATGCACCTTTCTGCCAAAAAATGGGAGAACCTGTCTGTCCTTCCTTTTATGCAAAGGGAACTGCCACAGAACTAAAAGGCCAGGTTAAACTTTCACCCTCATGGAAAGGAGACCAGGCTGCCAATCCAAATGACTTAATCAGCTTTTCAGGTATGTCAGGCATCCTTTCCAGCACAAGCTGAAAAAAAACCCAGTGACAAATGAAATATGTGACTGTTTCAGAAAGATACATGTTTATACAAATAGCACAGTAACAGGTAACATAGGATACATTATGCTGCCATAAAACACACTCACAGAACAAGGCCCTCGTGTTTAAGGGGAAAGCTCACCTTCCACAAACGCTGCTCCCTCGGTGACATACTCCAGCAGCTGGTCGAAGATGGCAGTGATGGTCTTTTTGGCCAGCACAAAGTGCTTCAATGGAGAGACAGAGGCTTCTGCCATACTGCAGCTGCAAGGAAAGTTGCATAAAGTGACCAAACACTCGGTACACCCAGCTAATTAAAACTCATACACTGCTCAGACAGCCATTAAGAAACAAAACAAAAACGCCTGAAGCCCTAAACCAAAGCTCTAAACTCCAAAGGGCAATAAACTCAGTTTGCGCTCTGATCTCTCCTAACCACAAGCGCCAAGAGCGGCTGGCGAAACTCGGGGACAGGATCGAACCGATCCGGTGTCCCGCAAACACGAGGCTTTCCTCTCGTCAAACGCAGCCCCCGCCTCCCCACCGCCCGCGGGTCAAGCGAGGACGGGCCCCGCTGCCTCCCACAGCCCCGGCCCGGCGGGCTCAGGCCGCGGCGGCCCCAGTCCCTCATGGTGCCTCACTCAGCCGTGCTCCCTCACGGAGCTCTGGCTCGGCCCCGGTCCTTAAGGGAGCTCTGGCTCGGCTCCGGTCCCGCACGGAGCCCCGGTCCTTAAGGGAGCTCTGGCTCGGCCCCGTCCCGCCTGGAGCCTCGGCTCAGCCCCGGTCCCTCACGGAGTCCCCGCTCAGCCCCGGTCCCTCACGGAGTCCCCGCTCAGCCCCGGTCCCTCACGGAGTCCCCGCTCCCCCTAGTCTCTCACGGAGCTCCCGGTGCCGGCCTCTGTCCCTCAGGGAGCCCCGCCGGTCCCGGCCGTGCCCGTCACCGCCGGGACGGGGGGGGCGTCACTTCCCTTTCCTGCCCCATGACCCCGCTGCGCGCCCGCCCGGGCAGCGCCATGTTCAGTGCGGGCTGAGGGCGGCCGCCGCCATGTTGAGCGCGGGCAGGTCGCGAAATGGAGCCGGGCAGAGCCCGGGGAGCAGCGGGACCCTCAGCCGGGGGGTCGGCCACAGCACCACGGCTTAGCCAAAATCTGCAAAGTGACAACGCCGCGGCTTTCAGGAGTTAAAGAGCACCGATACCTCATGCATTTGATACAGGAACATTAGGAAACGAGAACCAAAATGAAAATCGGCGACAACAGCATTCTAGAGAACACGTTATTTGAGGATTATTAATCCGCTGTATTTTAAGAGGTTGCAGTAATTTGTGGGATGTAAACTTGGTTTTGAAGTCAACAATCTTTCACATAAAAAAAGGTCTTTTGCTCAATAAGGAACATGATCCAGGAATCTGACACACAGAGATCTGTCAAGGTTGGAAAATACCACTAAAATCGAGTCACACATCAAAACTAAGAGTTCAAAAGCCTGAAAAGCAAAGAATCAAATAGAGATTTCTCACAAATACAAAACTACCAAAACCAAGCTCATGATTTTGCATAGCTTCTGCTTGGAATGCTGTTCCTGAAACAGCCGAACCTTCCAGGTACCAGTGAACAACCAGAATTTGATACTTACTGCCTTGGAGAAAAATAATAAACAGTGGCACAGTCCTGGTCCCTACAGTTTATTTCTGCCCCTCCAGACTGAGCTGAGCTGCTCAGGCTCCAGGGTGACGGATTTGTGGGGGTACAGGAGCAGCTGCACCCAGCTCAGAGCACTCACCTTCCACCTACGTGCTTCACACACATAACCCGAACATCTCCCCTGTCCTTGGCACACTCAGCCATGCTTTTCAGCCTCACAGATTCTAGGCAGACTCATTACCTATTTTTCCTACTACTTAGTAACTTTCTTGCTTTAACATGCAGATTGTGCAGAAGACAGTGGTTTAAAACAAGACATGCTACTCCTGTACACTTCCATTTACTCCCTGATAGATATTAAAATGAAAATACTAATATTAGTCTCTCATTTATAAAATCCAACCTAAGACGACCTTGGATACATTTCCTGTTTAGATGCTGCATTTTAGTTTGGAATGATCTGGCTTCACAACATTCCCGTGGGGTATCGTTTTGATTCCCAGTTTAGAGATCAGAAATAACCCAACTCAAAGACAGCCATGAAGTTATTCATGTCAACAAACAAGTTTGCTGTGTCACAGGGCTCTGTGCTGGCACAGGATGCCACCTTTCCTGCTGGGGACACAATGCTGGTCTACACAAATGTACACATTTCTAAAGCCCACTTACTTATTTTTAAATGCTTTTTTTCTACTTCTTGTCACTGTCTCCCATAGCAGCTTCCTCTCCAGAGCTCAGCTGTACCACTCCATCTCTGTGCCATCAGCAGGAGCAGTTTTCAGAGAACCAGCATTCCCCCTTTCAAATATAGGAGCAAAATTAACTTTCCATATAGAAAATAACTCATCTTAGTATTTTGTTAACTATATTATTGCTACCATTTTAAGCCAGCCAGGAAGAATGTGTTCAAAATAGGAAACCAGCAATTCTACCATAGATACTGTCATTCTCTATACAAGGGAGTAATAAAATACAGCGAGACACCCTCAGGTTGCCCTTTTCAAAGACAAAACACAAGATCTAGTAGTAAATCAGCATTTCAAAGTGACAGAAATGGTCCTGCCTCCCACAATAAAATAAACACTAAGTGGTTCATAGACTTTCCAGAAATATTTCTCTGGAAATCAGAACTTCCAATAATTGATAACATTCAGCCAAGTTTTATCCTTAGTTTCAAATCCAAAATCTCTTACCATGCCTTGAAGCTGATAACACCAAATCTTACTGATCAAGAAATGTTTGATACATTAATTACCTCTATACAAAGCTTACATTAGACAATCTTACATTACAACTTTACAATCAATGAAGAAAGAAATGTAAACTCCACCAGTAATTTATGGGTATTTTTACTGTAGTATCTAGCATAATCTAAGTGACCCCACTCTTGTTTTTTAATCTGTCCAAGCATCCACTTGGAAATAGAGCTACAGAATGAACTGTAAAAACTCATTTCCAATGATTCCAATGGCAGGATAGTGCTACATATAATATAAACAAATATGTGAAATAATTTGAGAGTGATTAGTAAAAATTTTGTAATGTACCGGTCTTTTAAGCCTATATATAAAAGTTTAAAATTTACAGAGTTAAAATAACATTCAAGTTACTAGTGGTGGGAAGATAATTATAAATATACAGAATTGTTACAATAATATGGACTACTATTAGTTTGCTCTAGTCAGAGGTTGGTGACATAATTTCAATGAGAGCTAAATTAGGATTTTATGTAAGAAATTAATTTTGTACATTCTCAGCAGGACCACTGCAAATTCCTTTTTCAATTACTCTTTAGAACATGATCCAATGCAAACCCAAGCAATGTGTGTCTCCTCAGTGCATCATAAGACAAGAACTGAAGGTAAATAAAGGGAATATCATGTAGTACATGTAAGGAAGAGTGTGTTGTATATGGGTTGGACAGTCCCACAGATGGGACTTAAACAAAGTGAACAGTGAGGGCAGAAAGGTATCCCAGGAGAAAAACAGGACAATTAAAAATGCTTGTCAGGAGCATGAGGTGGGAAATGAAAGCTGGTATGTGAATCTGGGAACTTTTGGAACACCCTTATCTTTGTCAAGCCAGTGCTACTGCTAAACACCAGTGCAATGACCTGCTGCTATACAGGGTAACACGAGCTGGATGTGGAACTCAGACCAGTATGGGTTATTTAAGCATGGAATTATTTGCTTTGTTTTTGTGCCTTTTTAAACTAAAGAGAGCTGGTCTTGCACACTAGACATGAAGGGAGTGGGATGACCACCAGAACTGGTATTACAACATGCAATTGCTCCCGCTGTCCCTCCCCCCAAAATATGATCCATCACACTGTAAAGGTGATTATTCCTACTGAAACCCCTAGACAAGGAAATTCACAACACCAAGTGCTATACATGCTTTGCTGCTATAAAGATGAAAACATTAGAAATGTACAATTGCTGTTAAAATTGTATTTAATATCATATTCCAGTGACTGGAAATTAATACCAATTCTAACAAATTGATTACAGGGAAAGAAAGCAATCACACTGTCTCATGTATCTGAAGATGACTTAGAAGATCTTTTTCATTCCCAAACCTCATTAAACAATCAGTACATTTATGAGGCAAATCTGCTGAATGCCTGAAATCCAAATGAGTTTTAAGGTCTTCAATCTGTCCCGTTGAATATTCACAGTATTGACACAAATAAATCCCTTCAGATAAATGAGAGCTCAGGTGCTTGCAATATTCCAACATACCTGAAAATCCCTTCCCACAGTCATCACAAACATGAGGGAATATTTTGGTGTGCTCAATAGCTACATGCCTGTTGACATTTGTATGCAGCCTGCTCCTAAAGCCACACACCTGGCACACAAAGAAGTTTTTACATTTGTCAAAACTGATTTTGTTGATGAGGCTGTACTGGCCACGCTCCTTGTTGTTGTAGCTGTCGCTCAGCTCGATGAGCCGGCAGGCGTGCTCGTTCACCACGTGGCTGTGCAGATCCTCGGGGTCATTTGTCTCGTGCTCACAGAACTGACACAGGTACTGCTCGTCACAGCTGTGCTCCTGGAAGTGCAGGTACAGCTCGCTGCTGGAGGAGAACTGCACATCACACTGCTCACACCAGTAAAGGTGGTCGTTGAAGTGAGTGTCTGCTATGTGCTGACTCAGATTCTCAAAAATCACCGTTTTGTAATCGCAGTATTTACAGATGTATGGATCCTCCTCGTGTAGTTTTACGTGTTCTATGAGCTGCACTTTGCTGGAGAAGCTTTCTTTACAAACTTTACAGACATGAGTGTCTGTACATGTCTTATGCTTCAGGATCATGTGCTGCTTCAGATCAGAGAAGTACTTGCTGTTGAACTCACAGAGCTCACACTTGTACAAGCCGCTGCTGTTGGCTCTCAGCAGGGGCCATTTCTGTTGAGCTGTGATATTCAAAGCCTGGTTCTTCTCAAAGATTTTACAGGTCTCCAGAGGGATTTCCTCAAGGTCCTCAGCTTCCAGCTTCTCAGGTGACACAGTCTGTGTTTCTATATCGTGAACTTCTACAGCATTCACTTCTGTTGTAGAAATTTCTACGGTTTGGATATCTAGAGGTTTCTCTTCTTCTGTGGGGCTGTCACTGAATATAGGTGAGTCACATAAGTCTCTGCACATTCCATTGTTAGTACCTTTATCTGCAGGAGGAAATGCATAATAGAAGGTTGAAGAAAACCCACTACATAACACCTGAGCCCATTTTTAACTTTTCAGTCAGCTGCAGCAGCTTTCAAATACAAAGACCAGTTATTTTTCTCCTGCCACACTACGCCGTATTTTCAGCTAACAAAGCAATACCAGAAACTATAAATGCTTCACCATTTCTGTCAAAGCATGGAAGTTACATGAAAAGCCAGCAGCTGTGCTCTCCAAGCTGCCAGCACCTCATCTGCAAACACACTGACCTTTACCTTTATCCTTCTTTTTAGGGTCTGTACAGTGCATCCCAATGTTGGAGTGTGCCCCGCTCCAGTGAGAGCTCCCGGCATGCACCGGACTCCCGTCATCATCTGTGTCCAGGCTCTGCACAGGACTGTGGAATCTCCCTGCAGAGGGAAGGGAAGCACTTCCTTGTCCCCATTTGCCACACTAGCATCATCCTGATTCCTTGATTTAGTCATAGATCTTATTTACTGTTTATTTATTTTACTTGCATAAATTTATCTTTATAGATTAAGCACATCATAACCTACGTTTTCAAAAAACAGTAACAACAACAATAAATACCTTGAAAATTATTTCCATTCATGCAAAGAAAAACAAAAGAATTCAAAAAGAAGCAACTCTGTCTAGAAGATTCCAGCAGAAAATAGTCAGCTGATTATACAGAAAAAACCTTAAAATCCTTAAATTAAACATTACATTTAAAAGACACAAGTTAAAAAAATATCCTTCAATATTTCTGGACATTGAATTTTAAAATATGATACTTTCTAAATCTTCTGCAGACTTTATGGTTAATAATTAAAGTGAAAAGAAAAATAGATAGACTAAAAATCCACCATCACATTTACTCTGCTAACTTTCCACCCACTATTGGATATTTTTATAAAAAGGCATTTGGTTTTGCCAAGTACAATTCCATGCAACTGTTGGTAGTTTCCATCTGAACTCATCAACTTTGTTACCTAAGTAGTAAGTATTTGAAGTACTTTAATTACCATTATAAATGCAAAATGGACGGGTCTTTTTGTTGTTACAGTTTCTACTTTGAAAACTGTATTTCAACTGTAACAATTGAACAACCTCCCACCAGTCTAAGGCCCATCAGCTCACAAGGACACTCAGAAATCACCTGCTATATATTTTGTTTCCATGAACAGGAACATGACACATTAAAGAACTGCAGAACAAGATCCCAAAACATAGTCTTACCTCTGTTTATATCTGGCTGTCTCATGGAACAGACGCTATAGCAGTGGTCAGAAAAAATTCCACTGTTGTCTATGTATCTAGTTGCACCTGAAGAATCTAAACCAAAACACCAACAAAAAAAAGTGTAAGTACTCATGTCTTGCTGTAGCTACAGATGTATTTCACGTTCATCAAAATTCTTTTCACGATTTTACTTGTTGTTTTGGAAGAATTCCTGTTGTGATTTACATCTTCCAGCTGCTGCCCCAGTGTTTGGAGTATCAGGTCTGCTCCCACTGAGGACACTGACAAGTGCATCATTTGTTCTCTGTATCCCCATCCCAACTTTTACAGAATTCCTCCCCTCTGTGGAAGCAGAATCATCTTCATTTGCAGCTAAAGCCAGTTCTCCCATGTGCAGGGAGTACAGAACAAACTGCTGAGATGCACTGGCTCACAGTGGTCCAACAAAGGAGCCTGCAGAGTGGCTGCTGCCCATTCAAGCCAAGATTTCTTATCTCACCCTTCATGCCACTGCTTTTCCACATGTTGGCACGTGTGGTCCCTTCTTGGAAAGTTACTATTCTGAGAAAAAAGACTAACTTACTAAAGTGTACATAACTCAAGCTCTAGACTGACCTGAGTAACGAGAAGGATGCAGAGTCTTCCTTTTCCTCTTTTTAGGATGTTCGTTCATTTTGAACAGTCTACATGGACTGTAAAGTAAAAACATTAGACTTGTTTGTATCTAGTTTATCTTTTGGAACCTTATGGAACAAGACAAGCATTTTGAAAACCTGCATATCAAATACAAAGGTTTTTTCCTACTCCCCCTTCTTGCCCCACAGCCCATTTTGACACAGTTAAGAACACACTAAATGCACACAGCTGCTGAAGTCCAGTTTCATATTCCTGTGCTGGAGCAAAAGAAGGTTCACCTTAAACACAGACAAGTCAGACCTCCAGCACTCAGGGTCATTTACAAGCCTTCTCTGCAGCACCCTTTTTGTCAGAGACAGGACATTCTGAGGCAGAGCCCTCCAGAAACAAGCTTTAGTGTCTAAAATACTAGCACAGTTATGCTCTCTTACCAAAAATCCCAGACTCTTCAGTATCAGGAAGCAGAGCAGCTAAGAACCTGATAGCTGTACAGCTTCCAAAGGCAGTAAATCCATCAGCTCAAGAAGATTTCACCTATGGAGTGACAGCATTTTAAACCACTTAAAAACTTTAGCACAAAATAGATAATAACACAGAATCAGATACAAGTGATACAAATACTACAAAGAATGAATCTATGAAAATTGAAGCTAGAAAGCAACATAGGAAGTTGATATTAATTTCGGTTTAGAGCATCAAAATTAATAAGGTGGATGCACTAGTGTTTTGTTTTGTTTTTTTTTTTCCTTTTGTCTCAGGTTACTTGGCTTTCGTCACACTTGGCAGCCCCTGAGAGCAGAAAACTATTTGGAAACTCATTACAAATACTTGAGCTATATACGGGACAAACAGTCTTGAAGAAGAAAAGGCTGCAAACGAGGAATGTGGTGTGGGCTGCCATAACTGAAGAGCACATTTGGGCCCAGGATCAGAAGTCAGTGCCATGCACCAGAGGTGAAAGGAGGGAAGAAAGGACCCTGATCTATGAGAACTGTGTTCTCCTGAGATAAAATATTTTCTGAACTAAAATTTTATCTCACGGGATAGAAGAATCACTGATTTTAACGTTATATCATGATCTAGAAGTATCAGTACCCTCACCGTTTGCTATGATTGCAAGGGAAGAACCGACAGCGCACTGACACCGCAAGTCTCACCCCAGGTAAGGCGCTTGATAAAGCTCAACCTTTTCTCCAGGGCTCGGACCGCGGGGCAGCAAGGCGGGCTGTTCTATTCCAGCAGCTTTCCCTGGGCCTGAAAAGCGGGATCCAGGCCTCGAGAATCGCGATCCCGATCGGTCCCGGGGGCGGCGCGGCCTGCGCGGAGGCCGCACGGGGAACGCCTGGCCTTTTTTGGCATCTTTTTGATGCGCGGCACAGGCACCGCACCGGGCCCGCACCGGCGGAGCGCGGGCCATGGCGTGAGTCACAAGGTGCTTCGCGCGGGCCGGGGCACGGGCGGGCTCCCGCCCCCGCGGCGATGCCCGCCGGGACTCACCTGCCGGCCGCCAGTGGCCGCTCCGCTGCTCCCGGGCACGGTACGCGTTCCGCTCCTCCGCCCCGGTCCGCCCGCCCCGCTCCGCCCGCCCCGCTCCGCCCGGCCGGCCCGGCTCGCTCCGCGGGCAACGGGGCGGTGGAAAGTGGGCGAAAGGTCTTCAATCTGTCCGTGAAATATCACAGTATTGACACAAATAAATCCTCTAAGATAAATGAGAGCTCAGGGTGCTTGAATATTCAACATACTGAAAATCCCTTCCCACAGTCATCACAAACATGAGGGAATATTTTGGTGTGCTCCCCCCAAATAGCTACATGCCTGTTGACATTTGTATGCAGCCCTGCTCATAAAAGCCCCACACCTGGCCACACAAAGAAGTTTTTACATTTGTCAAAACTGATTTTGTTGATGAGGGCTGTACTGGGCCGACGCTCATTGTTGTTGTAGATGTCGCTCAGCTCGATGAGCCGGCAGGCGTGCTCGTTCACCACGTGCTGTGCAGATACTCGGGGTCATTTGTCTCGGCTCAAAGAACTGACCCAGTAACTGCTCGTCCCAGCTGTGCTCCGGCCAAAGTGCATAGGAGCATCGTGTAACAGCTCGTGCCTGGAGGGAGAACTGCACATCAAAATCCGTCACACACGAGTAATGAGGGCGTGGTCGTTGAAGTGGGTCTGCTACGTGCTGACTCAGATTCGCAACAATCACAGTTTGGTAATCGCTAGGATTTAAAGATGTATGGATCCTCCTCGTGTAGTTTTACGTGTTCAATGAGCTGCAATTTGCAAATGGAGAAGCTTTCTTTACAAAATTTACTGAAATGAGTGTCTGTACATGTCTTATGCTCAGATCATTGCTGCTTAGATCAGAGAAGTACTGGCTGTAGAACTCCAACAGAGATAACACTTGTACAAGCCACTGCGGTTGGCTGTCCAGCAGGGGCCAATTTATGTGAGCTGTGTATTCAAAGCCTGGTTTTCTCAAAGATTTTACAGGTTCCAGAGGATTTCCTCAAGGTCCTCAGCTTCCAGTTTCAGGTGACACAGTCTGGTTTCTATATCGTGAACTTTACAGCATCATTATGTTGTAGAAATTTCTACGGTTTGGAATCAGAGGTTTCTCTTCTTCTGTGGGAGCTGTCACTGAATATAGGTGAGTCACTAAGTTCTGCACATCCATTGTTAGTACCTTTGATCTGCAGAGGAAAATGCATAATAGGAAGGTTGAAGAAAACAATACATAAACCTGAGCCCATTTTTAACTTTTCAGTGCAGCTGCAGCAGCTTTCAAATACAAAGACCAGTTATTTTTCTCCTGCCACACTACGCGTATTCAGCTACCAAAGCAATACCAGAAACTATAAATGCTCAGATTTGTCAAAAGCATGGAAGTCATGAAAAGCCAGCGCTGTAGCTCCCAAGCTGCCAGCACCTCACTGCAAAAACATGACTTTACTTTATCCTTTTTTTTTAGGGACTGTACAGTGCCCATCACAATGTTGGAGTGTGCCCCGCTCCAGTGAGAGACTCTGGCATGCACGGACTCCCGTCATCATCTGTGTCCAGGCTCTGCCACAGGACCTGTGGAATTCTCCCTGCAGAGGGAAGGGAAGCACTGCTGTCATCATTGCACACTAGCATCATCCTGATCCTTGATTTAGTCATAGATTTATTTTACTGTTTATTTATTTACTTGCATAAATTTATCTTTATAGATTTAAGCACCATATAAACTACGTTTTCAAAAACAGTAACAACAACAATAAATACCTTGCAAAACTTCTTTCCCTTCATGCCCGCACCACAACAGACTTCCACCACGCCGCAACTCTGTCTAGCCGCTTCCCGCAGCACCTAGTCCGCTGTAATGTTATACCGACAAACCGTGTTAACATCTTGAAATACACATTACTTTCACAAGACACAAGGAAACACCCAGCGTATCGCACTTTCCGCCGTCTTGGCTCCTCTGGACTATGTTGAATCTTTACATCTGCTACTCAACTTTTCTGCCGACGTTGGTATGTTGAGTGTTCAGCGCGTACGATAAATGGATTGATACACTCGTAGTTGCACACCTCACGCAATACGGTAACTATGAATTTAGACTCAAACACTCCAACCCATGACTATTTAACCTCTGCCTACCTTGTCCGATTGGCTTACTAGTGGATATGTTTTAGTAAACATGAGTGCACTTTGGTTTTGCTAAGTACAAGATCTTCCAGCAACGTGGTAGGCGCCATCTTAATCATCAACCTTTGTTACGCCTGAAAGGTCGTAATTATTTGAAGCGACACTCCCTAGGTACTAAGCTATCACGTATCAATGATGCTAAAATCCGGACGGGCCACAATATACCTGAGTGTACACATTAGCAGAGCGCCCCCTCCCCCCCCTCTTTCACTTGAGATACCAACGTACTGTGTGTGTGTGTAACAACTGTCAAACTCACCAGTTAAGGCCCAATTGTATGTGTGTATGCAACGGACCACTCAGAATACCTCCTAGCGTCTGCGTGCCACTATCATATGCTTGTTCAATTCCTGTAATTGACAGGAGACATGGGACACATTCAAAGCACGCCGCAACAAGATCCAAACACATAGCTTACCTCTGTTATAATCGGCTGTCTCATGCAACAGACGATCGCCGTGGTAGAAGAAACAAATACAGCCAACTATGGATGTGAGACTATGTCTCGTAGTTTATTGCCCCACTTGCCGTACGAATACGAAACCGCCACTCACACTCCACTCCCAACCACCATTTTAAAGAAAGAAGCCGAGTCGTATGGTCACCCCGTAGGGTAGGTTAATTGTATCAACACTATGCGTGAGGCAATACAGATATAGGTGACTGAACTCACATGATCCGCAGATGCACGACTGAAAACATCAGTATTCAGTTCTCGTAGCTGTACTGGCTCATTACTGATTGCGTAGTGTGTGTGTGGTGACGTTTAATTCACTGTGTATTTACATCTTCCAGCTGCTGCCCACAGTGTGGTATGCCGAGTTGTGTCAGGTTGCTACCATGAGGACACTGCCACCCAATAGCCGTGTTATTCATATGTTCTACTTGACCCACCTACATTTTCATACACTTATATACACACTACAGAATTCGCCCCTCGTGGAAGCAGAATCAATATTCATTTGCAGCTAAAGCCAGTTACTCCATGTGCAGGGAGTAGAGAACAAACTGCTGAGATGCACTGGCTCAGTGGTCAACAAAGGAGCTGTCAGAGGGCTGATGCCCATTCAAGCCAAGATTTCTTTATCTCACCCTTCATGCCATGCTTTCCACATGTTGGCCGTGTGGTCCTTCTTGGAAAGTTACTATTCTGCGAAAAAAGACTAACTTACTAAAGTGTACAATAAACTCAAGCTCTAGGACTGACTGAGTAACGAGAAGGATGCAGAGTCTTCCTTTTCATCTTTTTAGGATGTTCTGTCATTTTGGAACAGCTACATAGACTGTAAAGTAAAAACATTAGACTTGTTTGTATCTAGTTATCTTTTGGACCTTATGGAACAATTACAAGCATTTTGAAAACCTGCAATCAAATATAAAGGTTTTTTCCTACTCCCCCTTCTTGCCCCAGCCCATTTTGACACAGTAAGAACAACACTAAATGAACACAGCTGCTGAAGTCAAGTTTCATATTCTCTGTGCTGGAGCAAAGAAGGTTCACCTTAAACACAGAAAAGGTCAGAGCTCAGCACTCAGGGTCATTTCAAGCCTTCTCTGCAAGCACTTCTTTTTGTCAGAAGACAGGACATTCTGAGGCAGAGCACTCCAGAAAAAGCTTTAGTGTCTAAAATTACTAGCACAGTTACGCTCTCTTACCAAAAATCAGAATCTTCAGTATCAGGACGCAGAGAACAGTAAGAACTATAGATGTAACAGCTTCCACAGGCCAGTAAATCCATCAGCTCAAGAAGATTTTCACCTATGTGAGTGACAGCATTTTAAACCACTTAAAAACTTAGCACAAAAATAGATATAAACAGAATCAGATACAAGTGATACAAATCAATACAAAGAATGAATCTATGAAAATTGAAGCTAGAAAGCAAAATAGGAAGTTATACATAATTTCGGATTTAGAGCATCAAAAATTAATAAGGTGGATGCAATAGTGTTTGGTTGTTTTATTTTTTTCTTTTGTCTAAGTTTACTTGGCTTTCGTCACACTGGCAGCCCGAGAGCAGAAACTATTTGGAAACTATTACAAAATACTTGAAGCTATATACGGGACAAACAGTCTTGAGAAGAAAAGGCTGCAAACGGAGGAATGTGGTGTGGGCGCATAACTGAAGTGCACATTTGAGCCAGATCGAACGTCCAGGCATGCACCAGGGGTGGGGGGGGGGGGGGTGGTGAAAGGAGGGAAGAAAGGGACACTGATCTATGAGAAATGTGTTCTCTGAGATAAAATATTTTTCTGAACTAAATTTTATTCACGGGATAGAAGAATCACTGATTTTAACGTTATATATGATCTAGAAGTATCAGTACCTCACGTTTGCTATGTCATTGCAAGAGGAAGAACCGACCAGCGCACTGACACCGCAAGTCGCACACCAGGAAGCGCTTGATAAAGCTCAAACTTTTCTCCAGGGCTCGGACCCCACGGGGCAGCAAGGCGGGCCTGTTTATTCAGCAGCTTTCCCGGGCCTGAAAAGCGGGACTCCAGGCCTCGAGAACGCGATCCCGATCGGTCAGGGGAGGCCGCGGCCTGCGCGGAGGCCGCACGGGGAAAACGGCCTGGCGGGAGCGCGGGCACAAAAGCACCGCACCGGGCCCGACCGGGGAGAGCCGCGGGCCAGGCCGTGAGTCACAGCTGCGGCGGGGCGGGGGCACGGCGCTCACGCCGCGGCGATGCCGCCGGGACTCACCTGCCGGCCGCCAGTGCCGCTCCGCTGACTTCCCGGGCCCGGCGCGGGCCGACTCCGCCCGCTCCGCCCGGCCCGGCCCGGCGCTCCGCGGGCAAGGGGCGGGAAAGGGGCGAGCGGCCGCTGTGCGCAGCGCCCCCTGCCGGCCACGGGCGCCTCCGCACCCCGCCCGTCGCCATAGCGACGGAGACAGGGCCTAAATAAACCTTTAGTTTCTATTTCTCTGCGCCCGGTACCGTCCGCACTGCCACGTTTTCATGCACAGGCCTCGTGCAGGGCTGTAAGGCAGCCGGCGGCATGGAAGCCTGCTTCAAAACAGTGTCAGCACTCAGATTTTACACGTATGAGAGGGTGGTGTCAAAGCTGGAACCTCATAAAGCTCAGCTTTGCTTTTTGTGTTAATGTCGAAGCTGTCCCTTAGAGCTACTGTATAGAAGAATCAATATAAAGTCTATCATAAATATATACAGTAGAAGAAGGAAATACATGATACAAGAAAGAGGAGGCGTTCTTGGAGAGGGTGCAGTGGAGGCACAAAGTGAGGAGGGGTCTGATGGATCTCTTGTGAGCAGAGACTGCAGAGCCAGGCCTGGTTAGTCTGCAGAAGAGATGGCTGAGAGGGGATCTCATCAATGTTCATAAATATTTCAAAGGCAGGGGCCAGAAGATGGTGCCAGACTCTTTTTGGTGGTTCCAAGCAACAGGATGAGAAGCAATGGCCATAAACTAAAAGACAAGAAGTTTCACAACACGAGGAAAAACTTCTTCACAACGAGGGTGGCAGAGCATTGGGACGGCTGCCCACAGAGCTTGTGGATTCTCCTTCTCTGGGGACATGCCAAACTCACCTGGACATGTTCCCATGTTACCTGCTCCAGGTGACCATGCCTTGGGCTGGATGATCTCTAGAGAGCCCTTCAAAGACTAGCAATTCCATGATTCTGTGAAATATGTATAAATAAGGCTTTGAAAATTAAAATAAGCAACTCTCCCTTTCCCAAATTTATAATCACATCCCTTTTTACTGATTTCATCTTCAGTTTTTATCATGCCCCAGGAAAAAGTGCCAAATTGCGTTAGTTCACAATCCAGAACACTTCAAACAGCATCGTACTATTTTAAAAAATACCTCATTAATTTTGAAGACATGAGGGAGGCCACTATGGTCCCTTATTTCCATGACTTAAAATAATTTGTGGAAGTTTGCTAAATGTTTCATCCGTTGAATTGTTTTGTTCTGGCTTAGCCTGAATTTACCTAGTTCTAAGAAAAAGTTTTGAATTAGCAGAGAATCTACAATATCCCTAATAGTGTTGCTCCACTGATTAGTAAAAAAAGAAGCTATGCCCTGCTTCTGGCTTTAGTTTTATTCATTATCTGGCAGATGAAACTGCACTTATTGTGTCTGTAAAATCCTACCTTTAGCCTTTGTCCTGAGGCTGGAAACATGCCTTGAGGGTAATGTGATTTGCTTAGAGCCAGATGGAAAGAGCCTCATCCTATGGTCACACAGGAGTTTTGGTGGTAAGCAGCAAAACAGAACTAAAGGTGTCCTTTTGCTGGCACACTGCTGAGCCCTCAGACATTAGATAATTGTTTCATGTCTATGATCTCCTTCACTGAGTTACCAATCAAACAAGATCCTGGTCTCCCAGTTCAGTGTGTTCTTTGCTTTTTATTCCGGCCATGGTTGCTGAGGTTTCCCAGGACAGCTTGTGTTAAAGGTCTCATAAATCGGCTGTAGCCACCCAAATGGGTGGACGCCCACATACTTCTCCCTCTATTCACCAAAATGTTTGCCATCCAAGTGTTCCAGGAAAGCACTTTCCCCAGTTCCCAGCGGAGGGCAGTGATGAGAATCTAAAATCCATACATAACAAAGGGAGAGAAAAAAACCCAAACCCAAGTCCAAGCCTTTGCTTTGATTTGTGAGGCAAACTCAGGCAGACCAAAGCATCCTCTGTACCTTTTGACTGATTTATTCTCCACCCAAAGCAGCACAGCCCAACACCACTTATGTCAGATAAAAAGACAAGGCTTTATGTGAAAGAAAAACATCTGAGGAGGATCCCCTTTGAAGCTGCAGATCCAGTTGAAAGTCACACGCATCAAACAGAGCTATCAATGCTTTAGACAGAAAAGCCTAAATGAGTCTTGTTTTCTAAACCACCACGTGCTTGGGATGTTGAGAGAGCTCTGGATGAGGTTTTAATCACTCAGAACAAATTCCAACTGAAAATACAGAAAAGCCTGTGTGACATTCACATTCTTGTTTAAATGGGCATCATAGATGATGCTCATTTCAATTAGTGGGGATGTATCCTGACCAAACCCCTTTCTTCAATGAAAGCAGCTAGCATAGCTCATGAGGACAACCTTCACTGGAGGTAGATTTGCTAGTGTTTAAAAGGACATGTAGGAGGTTACCTGAGATATCTTGTCTAGCATCAGGTTCTTTGCTCTTTTCTTACGTGGGTTCAGACTTTAGATTGAATCTTTCCAAGGCAGGTTGGAAAACAGACTGATTTCTGAGCATAAAATCCGGAGGGCTTTCTGAGATTCCCATGCTAAACCAAACTGCCCACATTGCAAATTTTTCTAGTTTCACCAGCAGTATTTTGCAAATTTTCTGTGGGTTTTTTTTCCATCATGTTTAGACTTAGAGCTACCACAAAAATCACACCCTGGCACTAAATGGCAGTAAAGTTTAAAATTTGTATTTGAACAAGAGCTGATGATCCTTTTATCCTGGACCATCCTGTGCAACTAACATACAGTTATAGCCACTCACAACCATGTCATAGTTATTAGGAAAGGTAAAACTCACCTTATGTAAAATAAACACAAGTTTAACCTGTTAGTTCAGGTTACTGAAGTAGCTAGTTCCAAATCCCAGCCATACTTTTCAGACCAGAGCTCTGCTGAAGCTTCAAAATAAATGTAAGGATGATGATGTCCATCTTTTATTATAAAGTTGATCCAGCACAGACTGGAACACAGCCCTTTTCAAAGCTGGGCAGTGTGACCTGAAAGGAGAACTGACCAATGTCAAAAGTTTAGAGCTGACTGGGGACAAAAATATTTTGAAATACATTTGAAGGGTCCTGATTAAAAATCCTGAGACTTGCCTCATCCCTCCAAAAAAAAAGTGAAATCCTCACAAGAGAACTCAAATCCTTCCCAGTTTGTTAGCAACTGGAGTCCAAAGTAGGCCAGCATGTCCACAGAAGGAGTTCCTCTGCACCCTCATGCTCTTATACTGCCAGTGAGTAATTTCCCCAAATATGTTTGTCACGCTTTCCAAATTAGTATTGGATACAAAAGTATAACCTTGTTTGTTTGTTTTAAATTATAATTTTAGTAATGAAAGCATGAAGCATATTTTTCGAAACCACACTGATTTAGCAGGGACTGTAAGCCATCCAGCTGAAACACTTCAATAACATCATCTTTCTTGTCACAGCTTTTTACAGCCCACGACTAAAACTAAAATAAAATTACTTGAGGATCAGCATTTGCAAGAACAAATGCCACATGCATTTTGGAATTTTCACCCCTAAATAATGCAAATTCTATTTCGGTTCCCCACAAATAAACTGAGGTATGCAATTTCCATTTCCTTTCTTCTAGCCTTTTTCAAAGGCAGAGTTGCAACACCAAATCACACACCAAGACTGAATATTCCTCAAATTCTCGCTTCAGAATTCACAAGTGTACCAACCATATCATTTTAATTTAGTTGTTAGTATATACATTAACACTCAAAAGTGTGGTAAAAACCAAACCAAAGTAGTTTTTTTAATAAACAGCATGATACAGACCGCAAAGATAAATAAAAAGCACTTTTTACAGTTTCCCATGAACATGAACTACAATAAGTATCATAGGCCAAACTTTTATTACTTGAGTAGCATAGCAGAAGGGTTAAAAAAGGGGTTGTGTGTTTTTTTTTTTTATTTAAAGTACTGCAAGACTATTCTCAGTATAACACATGCATCTTGCTGCATCTTAAATACCTTTTGGCCCATTATTACTAAAAATGTCTTGCGTTCTACCTACTTTACCACAGACCTTTATCACAGAATGACACACACATGGCAACATCCCACTCTGCCCCAGTAGTGGTTATTTCAAAGGTAGTTGTCTCATTTTCAAAAGATAATTGAAGCACTGGTGGGGGTTTTTACTTTCCCTTTGATGCAGACAGGTAACTGCTCCCAGCTTCAATAAAGTTACACAGCAGCATTGAGAGCTGGCACCCTCCTGGGCTCTATTTACCCAAAATTCCAACAGGATCCTGGGCTGCCTTAGGAAGAGCAGGTCAAGGGAGGTGAGCCTTCCCCCTGCCCCTCTGCTCAGCACTGGTGAGGCCACACCTGGAGCACTGGGGCTCCCAGTACCAACCTGATGTGGATGTACTGGGGTGGGTTCATGAAGGGCTGAAAAGGTGATGGACAGGAGAAGAGGCTGAGGACTGGGATTGATATCCTGGTCAAAGAGAAAGCCCAGGGAGCATCTGGTCAATGTACATAAATGCTTGATAGGGAGGAATAAAGACAGGCAAGGCTTTTCTCAGTGCCCACTGAAATGACATCAGGCAATGAAATAGAAGATATTTCATACAAGTATTATGAAAAAAAAATTGACTTTGGATTCTTCTTTCTCAGACAGACTCTAAACCCAGCTAGACAACATCCTGGGCATCCTGTTCTATTGCTGACTCTGCTTTGAACAGGGTGTCTGGGCTAAGTGAACTCCAAAGGTCTTTGCCAACCCCAGTGGTTCTGTGAAAATTCTGCAGTTGTGTTGCCATTTACAATGACAACAATACTTACAAAATTTCAAACCCGAGAATCCAGGACTTCAGACTACAGCCATGAATATATTTAAAGTCCTTTTCTCCACCAGCAAAGTAGATATTGATAGTGTAGTGGATATTCACAGTTAAACCTTGAAGAGGTGCAAGGGGGCAAAGAGAAAGGATGATATTCCCAGATAATGAATTACTCATTTATCTTCACGTGAGAAATGAAGAATTTGGACCACAGCTGCTATGAGAAGATTAATCTATTCCTTTTCTTTTCCCAGCCTCAAATAAAACAGTAAGATAATTTTGGACAGCCTGGGGCAGTTGATAATTCAGGATATAGAACATTATTAATAAAGTCTGAGCATAGATTAAAAATAGTTAAAGAAACAAGGCAGAATGAGATTCCAGCCATGAATATCCATATTTTGGCTCACAAGAATTAACTAAACTACAACAGACATAAAGATTCTTGAAAAAAACAGCTTCTGCCTGAATTAGGCTTTCAGTAACTTCATCAATACAATTGAATCAGGTTTAGCTGTCATTAATTTCATGACTGGAACAGGAGCCTGACAACATGGATGCAGTTACACCGTACTGAATGGCTCCTGAAGCAGTGTAATAACTACTGGGAATCAGGCACCAGAATTTCAAAAAGAATCAAGAGAGAATAAAGTATTTTTTGTCTTCCTTCTGCCGCAGGAATATTGCATCACATACAGAAGTGACAGTAAGGACACTTAAAACACACACAAACCAGTGGGGACACTAACTTCAAAGTACAGGCAGAACATTGCTTCAATTGATCTTCTCTTACAAATATTTTATGATGTTCTTATGCTCTGGGCATGTCCCAGGGGGGTTTTGGAGAGAGAAGAGAAGGGACAGAGGGATTCACCTCTAGCTTAGAGTCAGGAGCACTAACACAGCAAGACCTCAGACTTTTCAGAGTCTATCCCATAAAGCTCAGAAGTCCAGAACACTGTATGGCAAATAAAGAACAATGATTTTTCTTGCATGTGGGTTCAAGAAGTCTGTATGCTACAAAAGAGTAGGAAGAAGAAATATTTAAACTAGCAAGGAACAAAAATATTGAAATGTCAAGAATTAAACAAACTGTAGACAAGATTACTGTGCTTTTGGAGAGCTGAGAAAGCTACTTTGTTAATAAAGACTTTTTCAAAGTAAAATTATTCAGTGTTTAACTGGGCTGCTACTAAACATTCCTCTCCTTATGGAAACCTTTCATACTGAATCATAGGAATAAATAATCTGGAACTCTGATACACATATAGCCTAATTCTGATTTCATATGCTGTTGTGAATCCAGAGCGATTCAGATGAGGTGAATGTTGTATCAGCATAAAGTGAAATCAGAATTTCTCGAAAAGCAAAGCACCTATAGGTTTGGTTAGTGCATGCAAATAGAGAACTTCCATAGCCAGTTTCCAGTTGGCTTCCCTTCATTAACACAGATGTAAAAGAAAGTAAAACTAAACAAAGAAAAATCCCAAACCAGCTGAAGGGGTGGTGAGCTACACATCATTTTGGACTGATAGAGCCTTACCTAAATTGAGACAACTTCCAGCACAAAATAAAAAGATGCAAATTCATTATTTGTATGAAACATGTATTGCAAAATTAAATTGGGATCCAACAATCTGCAACAACATCCACAGCTGTATAGAGTTTTTTAAAAAACAAGTGTGGTTCTTCCATTCAAGTAAACTAAAACAAGTGAAAAAGTTAAAAAAAAAAATCCTAGAAGCAGCAAGTTACAATTCTTTCTGTAATACCACACCATTTTCATTAACTTGAAGTAATTTCAAGATGTCAAAGACATCAACAAAAATAGTAATTTCAAGTGGCTTTTCTGATATTTGTTTTTTGAATGGGTCCAGCCCAGGTCTGCAACCTGTACAGACATGCAAAACAGGAGCAATTCATAATTACTGTTAAGGACAGACATTGGAACATGCCAGTTATATAATGACAAAGCAAAGACAATACCTTCAAATTGTCAACAAACATGGGCTACTGACCACTGAAGGGCAATTAATACTTTACAGAAAAAGGAAAATTGGCATAAAAACCCACAAACAACTCGCCAAACCACCAACAGCAGGGTCATCACATACAAAGTTCTTACAAATGTGGTAATTTCTATATTGTCCTCAAAATGCAGGCTCATCTCTTTTCCACAAGATGCCAAACCACTTACAATTTTGGTTTTATTTAAAGTCCTTTAAAAAAAATAAAAACTATACTGGAAGTCTGTTTCACCTATGAAAAAACTACTAATGCACCCTTTTCAGACAAGAAGTATGCATATATAAAATCAGTACAGGTTTTTCTGCTACGTTTAGGAAAGCAATGAATGCAATTCTAAGTAAAACTAATATGCAGCAGCCTGTTCTGCAATTATATCATACAGTTTCACAGATGAAAAGGTTACTGGTTTTAAATTTTATTTCACTAAAACACCATTCCCTAATACTTTGTGATAAAACACATGGCCCAGTCCCGGGCTCCTTGCTCTGGCAGTCTTACAGGGAAGCTCCGCAGGAGCAAGGTGCCCAGATCCAATTCAAGCCCAAAATAAACTACTTTAGTATTTTGTGCAGCTGATTCCCAGAACAAAGGGAGCATTTTCAAATCTCCGTGAAGTGGGAATAGTTAAAAATAAGCCAAATTCCAAGCTATTTCTGTAAAAATCTAGGACTCAGTTACAAGTGCTTTCACGGTCTGTAAGCAGATCTTCTTTCTGACGCTGAGAGCAGATGCCATCCTCTCATTTCCACCAGGGTAAGCAAACAGTGCCTCCACTATCCTCAGTGAAGTTACATCAGCATGGAACTGCCGTGACAGGATACAGTAATTAGGGTTCAACACTTTGAAGCTGAGAAAAGGATTGTTGTTTTCTGTGAAACACTGGCAAAATGTTTTTGAAATGCCCATCCTGGTTATGCAAAGAACTGGTTAAAGCCCAAGAGCTTCTCCTACTTTTTAAGTTTGTTGTAAGGCTACAATTTCCCCGAACTCTATTATGTTTGTACCACTCTGAAGTTTCCTTTCTTTTACTATCTGATTCTCATAACTTCTACAGCTTATGCACAACATTTAATTGCAGTAACTTCTGGAAACAGAGCCTCACTCATACCTCTGTCTGGGCAAAAAGGGTGCAGAACACTATGCTTGAACTGAAAGACATTTATATTTACAGAAGGGCTAAGGGAGGGGCAAAGTACAAACAAATTTGGCCTCATAACATCCAATAAATTTGAGTTGATCTTTTCACCCAGGCTGGAAAAGGCTGACCATTTCTTGCATAAACGAGGTAAAGCATTGTTTCAACACCAGATAAATACAGATAATATAGCACCTAATGTGATGTCTGTGCAACAGTTTTACTCAGTTAAATTAAGAATTATAGCCAACAGGGTTTCAGATTTTGTGAACTAAACTTAAACTGAAACTAACCCATTTTAAGAGCTAAACCATTATTGTGTGTTGACTGCAAAGTAATAGATACAAGGGTAACTTTGCTCTAGAAAGTACAACCAATCTTAGCAGGAGTTAAAATATTCATATGAACAAAAAGGAATATGTAACAGTCAATAAAAAGAGCAATGGGAAGTCTATTGGACTACTCCAAAATATTTTGTAGAACTAAGGAAATAAAACTTCACATTTCCCATACTATTCTCGGAACTTCTGTAGTTTTCACAAAACCAGGTTTCCCCCCACAACATCAAGTATCCATGTGTGCAGTAATCAGCTGCAGGATCCTGCCTTTGAAAGTGTCTTGAAACACCAAAGCCTTGGTTTTACAATCCCCAAAGTCTTTGATAACGTAATTGATTGCACATTTTTAATATATTACAATTTGCTAAATGAAGCCAACTGCTCATTACCTCATCAGTACAGCCTGCATGAAGTACAGTTTATTTATATGCTTATATTCTAATCTAACACCAACTGTCAGCATATTTTATATTACACGTGGTATTGCACTTTCTGAGTGGCACCTTGGTGCGTGTTTGCAAGTGAACAAGCTGAACCCCCAAAAGCCCCAAACCTCTGGAATTCAAGTGCTGCCAATCTAGCAAGTTTAAAATGTTAGGGTGAACATCACCCGCAGAACTATTGTGGGCTTCACTAACTTTAAAAAAAACTGTTTAAGAGTTAGAAAAACAGTCCTACCTGGAGTTGTGCATAAGGGCAATCTGAAATCCTCGGTACTCTGAACAGTTTCAAAACATGGTGCCAATTTCATTGATTGCACACATTGTAATTGTGTTAAAGGACAACAACTAGATTTACAAATATATATTACACACACGCACGAAACAGACAAAGCTATAAAATGTTTGGTAACTCCACATGCTTTGAGCTAGCCAACATATCTGTCTGCTGAACTGCTAATTATTGACCATATTGAAAATCTAAATTGCTACTTCTGATGTATCTTACTGGATTCGACAACCACTTCAAAGGAGGAAGAAAGAGGAGAAATGTCTGAGGGCTTGAATGAGCGTTCTTGGAATAGCCAGCATATCGCTTCAGTAATGTGAAGAGTGATTCCCAAAACTTTTTAGAGATTTAGGCCAAGTTCACCTCTGGCTTTAGTGGGTGTATTCCCACTACTTCACTGCTATTTGTGTCCTCTTTCACTAGGGCTGAATTTGGTCCTAGGAGTATGTCTGGTCACCTTCAGTGACGTTAATGAAAACGGGAGTCTTGGACAGATAGAACTGGGTTGCAAAATTAAGAGAGTTAATATTGGACAAATCATGTAAATAAAGAATATATATTAATAATAGTTCCTATTATATAAATAGCCTTTATAAAAAAATAATCTTTCAATAATTTTAATAACTCACCTTTCTTTAGGTTCTGGAAAACATGTATGAAAAAAATCTATTCAGTTCAAGTTAGATTAAAGCAAACCTAAGATGAACACTACAGCTCTCTGTTGCACTAAACCCAATTCTGACCATTCAATTTCCAGGTTAGTCAGTTTTTGGGGATGATAGGGAGTTTCTTTGTGAAAGTATGAATTGCACCCCTAGAAATACTGAGCAGAAGAAACACCATACTGAGTGGGCCTATTTCCTACTGCTTTCAGAAACTGTGCAGATGACGGACCCAGAAATCGAAGGGCCACCCAAACCCCACAAATGTTAATGCCTCTGAGCACATTTAAAAGGCACTGTCCTCTCACTATTGTTTTACTTATTTTCAAACTCCTTCCCTTTAAACTATGCTGCATTTAAGTATTTGCTATCACTTGAATTGTCTTTCCATTCTTCACAATCCAGCATAGTCTCTACCTGCTGTACAAGATCTAAGGTAACACATGATGCCTGTTCACACTAGCACTATTTTCTTTTTCCTTCTAATTTATCCTATCAACGAGAAAAGGAAACATTCTTCCAAGTTTACCTTTTTGAGCTTAAGGCATAACATGAATCAGATCATAGAATGTGCTGAGTTGGAAGGGACCCACAAGGATCATTGAGTCCAACCCCTGGCCCTGGCACAGGACACCCCAGGAACCACACCCTGTGCCTGAGAGCCTTGTCCAAATGCTTCTTGTCAGGCTTGGGGCTGTGACCACTTCCCTGGGAGCCTGTTCAGTGCTCAACCACCCTCTGGGTGAAAAACCTTTTTCTAATATCCAACCTAAGCCTCCCCTAACTCAGCTCCATGCCATTTCCCCAAGTCCTGTCACCAGTCACCAGAGAGAAGAGATCAGTACCTGCCCCTCCACTTCCCCTCATGAGGAAGCTGCAGAGCCCAGTGAGGTCTGAGCTCAGTCTCTATTCCAGGCTGAACAGACCAAGTGACCTCAGCTGCTCCTCATACAGCTTTCCCTCCAGACCCTTCACCACCCTCGTGGCCCTCCTTTGGACACTCTCTAATAGCTTAATTTTAGTTTTAGATTGTGGCACCCAAAACTGCCCACAATATGCAAGGTGAGGCCACCCCAGTGCAAAGCAGAGTGGGTCAATCCCCTCTGGCATCCCACAGCAATGCTGTGCCTGATGTCCCCAGGACACAGGTGGCCCTCCTGGCTGCAGGGCACTGCTGGCTCATGTTCAACTTGCCATTAACCAGGACCCCCAGGTCCCTTTCTGCAGCTGCTGTCCAGCCTCTCATTCCCCAGACCATAAACACAACCAGGATTGCCCCATTCCAGCTGCAGAATCGGGCACTTGCCCTTGTTAAAATTCATCCACTTGGTGATTGCCCATCTGTCTAATTTGTAGAGGTCCCTGCACACATCGTACTAAAGCTTAATTTTTGAAGTTTATAATTTTAGTGCTATCTGAAACCCTGTTTTACATTATTTTCCAACAGTTGTCTGAACAATTCATCTCTTTTCTTGCCATAAATTCTAATGGTGTTCATGGTTTGTGCAATTCCTATGCAACCAGTCTTTGCTGCTAATGGGTATTAACAGTGCAGTACCCACAAAGCTGGGTATCAGTTCTTGTTTTCTTTGCTGTCAGTTCAGTTCAAAGCATGTTGCTTTATTGTGTGGAAGATCCAGTCCATCTTTGTTGTCCAGCCACCATGGTGAGCATCATTCATTTGCTTCATGAAGTACTCAAGAGCCTCCTGCTCAGTTTTGTCCAATGCAAGGGTTTTTCGAATGTATGCAATATCATCAAAGGACTGCAGTTCTGGCATTCCTGAGCCAAGCATCATGGAGAAAAGATTGATGAAGAGATTGGCATGCTGCCGAATTGCTAGGTAAGCCTTATAACACATCTCCTGAAACCTGGAAGAGACCAGGGGAAAAAAGCTTAGTGCATTTCTCTACTGGGTGCATATTACTGCTTCAGCTCCAACACAGTTTTACAGGTAACCAGACACTAAAAAAGCAGGCAGTCTTAGTCTAGTAAGAACACCATAATCTAGCTGAGAATATGCACTCATTTTCCTGCTTAGTTTATCTTCATTTGTGTAAGGATTAATAGTAGTCAGACTAACACAACATCCAAAGACAGGCTTTCTAGTCTTAAACCCCATCTGCAATTCATACAGCTGCTCAACATGGATTTATGTGAACTCACAGGACCATTTTTGTCGCTGCTACTGACATTTCAGATTTCAAAAGATATTTCCTGATACACTGCTAGAATCAGTTTTCCTGGCTATCTTCGGAGTTGCATTTCTCTTGTAGCTTTATGAGGGCAGCAGCTGTTGCTCCTTAGGTACTCTGAAGAATGCACTGAAAACAGGGGCATTCACTATACCACACTGGCTAAGAAATACCCAGATTAAGGGAAAAAATGCAAAAAAGCTTCACTGCAGTGTTCAGATAGACACTGTAATTCAAAATCTGTCTCCCGTTGCCATCAACGTAATGGAATTAAGATTAAAATTGAAACCTCTCAAAGACTGGATTGCTGGAAAGAGATATTAAGAATGACTACAGCAACAGATTAATTTCTTTACTGTTATTATTTTAAAGTTCTTTCTCCGCAGGTTCTGGCTATTGTCACAAACTACACAGGCCAGCTGAAGAGCTGATCTCAGAGCAGCTATAGGAGAGAGAAGTAGGGCTGAATGACCAGCAAGGCTCTGATGCACACAACAACCAACATTTCAGAATTCTCAGTAGCTGGAGTTTTGCCATCTCAAGAGGATTCTAAATCTAAAGTCAAAGAAATTTCAGATGTTTGAAAAATTACCATCTTCATTCATATGTGTTGACCCTGCAAATCTCAAGTGAGATTTCATGTACCAAAGGTCATGTAAGTGCTAAGATTACCCACAGATTTACAAGTGGATGGCTGATCTTCAGCTGAAGAATTAGAACATAACCACTGCAAGTCAATTAAAATACTACTGTTCAGTTACAAGGTCTAATTATTAAAGGTCACCAGTAAAGTGCATTTTAGGTTAATTAACTGGAAGTTAAATGCTTGAAAGAAAGCTCACCTTTCAAACTCCCTCGTTTTGGTACATTCTTGGGCTCCTTTACTAATCACTATTAAGAAGTCTTGTGTTAGGACAAATGGCACACGCTCTCTTTTGTAACCAAATTTTTTCTTCTTGTGATCGAGGAAGTGCCCAAAATCAATGTGAAACAGCTTGGAAAGACAGGAAGGTATTTTAAGATTAATAACTCCTTGTTTAAATGAAGTCAGAGTAAAATTGATAGTTTACTTATAGTTCTGATAGATTTTTTTTCCCCCAAAACAAACTCATACCAAAGTGAGGATGACCTTAGGGTATGATTTTAGAAAAACAATCTCTTACTTGTCCATCATCTTTGACCATGATGTTACTGTTGTGACGATCACCAATGCCCAGGATAAAGGTGGCAACACAGTAGCCAGCACAAGAACGTGTAAAGAGGTCAATAGCTGCATCATACCTATGTGAACAAAAAAGGAGACACTGCCCTCAGATATTCTAATAACACAGAAGTGCACATTTTTCTTTTGCAAAAGAGCTACCAGGCAAACAAAGACAGGTAAAAAAGAAAACAAAACCTAAAGCAGATGGATATAATTATGGACATAATCTCCCACATGATGAACTTTAGCTCTCTTGAAGTTTCCATCAAAAAGAAGCATATGGCCAAGAAAAACAGGTGACAGGGAATCTCACATGTCTCCTTTGTTCTTGTCCTTGAGCCACTGGTGCAATGTATGGCTGTTGAACTGCAGTGCTCCTTTTAAGCCTCCTTTACACTGAATCTGCATGATGGTGTGAGAGCTCCTCACGACCTCGATGAGTCCCACACAGTCACCGATTGACAAACAACCGTAAGGCAACATCCTGAAAGACAAAGGTTCATTGTTGGCTTTTTTCTTCCTTTAGACAGAATGGTGGCAAGAGGTGGAAGAGGATGTACTTTTGCAGATTCCTATATCTGACTACTCTTTAAGACATGGGGAACTGTAACCATTCTGCAAACCATTCCTGGACAAAGGCTTAATTCTGCCACTCATTACAATACTGGAGACTGTGACATAAGAGAGATAACACAGACCAATAGATCCTTTTGTCTAGATAAGGAAATGAAAACTGGTGGTTTCTAGACAGTGCACAGGCAGCTCCTTTGTTCCCACCTAAAAACCTACCACAGCACACACAAATTTGAAGGTGTAACCTGTCTAGGATGTTTTCCAGAAGCAGAACAGTTTATCCTGAATGCCCTGCAGAAGCTTCTGCACCCACAGGCTGTCTGGAGGTGGAGAAGCTCAGGCAGACTGGGCAATATCTACTGTGTGGACTGAAGTGAAGATACTGACTACAAAGAGTCACTGCTCAGCAGGGCTGAGGGTTTGGCACCTTGTTCAAAGCCAAACCTACAAACACAATCACTTGGCCACAGTGTGGCTACTGCACCTTAGCTCTTGTATCCATTCCTTGTACATAGCTCACTCAGGCCCACTTGAATGAGAATTAAGTATTTTTCAAATATGATCTTATGTTTATAAAATCCAGTAGTTTAGTTAACTGAAAAAATTAAATACTGCTCTAACATGCACAAAAATGTCTATTTATAGCTTTTCATTTATTATCCTTGGGAAAACAGAAGCAAGCTCTGGGAACAAACCAATGCCAAAACCATTAAGATCAGCTTTACTTGGGAATGACCTCTAATGCTTACCGAAGATCAAGACCCTGAT
Source organism: Certhia americana (assembly GCA_018697195.1). Lineage (NCBI taxonomy): Eukaryota > Metazoa > Chordata > Aves > Passeriformes > Certhiidae > Certhia > Certhia americana. The sequence goes on along the minus strand of CM031865.1, from coordinate 10,228,664 downwards.
TTTGCCAGATGTTTTCCATAATTCGAATTATCTGAAGTGTCAGCATGTCCTGACGCAAGTCTGAAATAGTCAAATACATTAAATTTGCAAATTTTGTAACACCAGAACATTTGGTTAGATCTTTCTAACTTTCCCTCCCCAAACTGTGTCTAAATACATCTTAAGGTAATGAGGTTTGCACTAATGATAGTTTAGTGCAGGTTTTGTTCCCTCAATAGAGAAAAGCAGGTTTTAAATAGTAAAAAATGAATATAAACTTTTGGTGGTGATTTTAAAAACATACACTCAAACAAGGACAATAGAATAACAGCTTACACTAATACCCTGAAGACATTTACAAGTAAAAAGAAAAAATATTAAATAGTATTGTGTTCCACCTTGACAGACAGAGCATCTTAGAATATATAAAATTTGTACTTGACAGAGATAAATACTTATTTGTCTAGCTTAATTTTTCTGGAAAAGAAAATAGCTTTGCTCAACTCATTTTCTGTTTATATATGTACTTTATAAGCTTATAAGCAAGAGGTCAGGAAAATAAACAGGTATGTAGCTTTTGAATTACACTTATCTTTCCTTACCATCTCCATTTTTAAATATTATCTCATTGTTCTGAAATAACAATTCAGACATAATATCTGGGTTTTCCCAGTTCAACCACAGCGGCCTTTTTGCAGATGACATTATCCTGCACTCCTCAAGCCTAAAAGAGATAAGATTTCTATGAAATAGGCAGAATTTGATTCTTATACCATGTTTCTCTAATACTGCTAAGTTCTCCCTGTTTTGGTCAAACTATGAACTAGCACCAAATTAAAGATACAAAGATAACTGACAATCCACCATTTTCACTTTCAGACTCAAACTTAAATTAGTAAGTGCTATGTTAACCATTTGCTAAGACCAAGAGAAGAATTCTGTTGTAAGGGAATATTGTAAATATTCCTTTGGCAATATGAGCTCGTGACAACTGGAAAAAGGACTGCAGCTCCTGGAACCTTAAAGGAACAACTAAAGGTCATGTTGTTCCCTGATTTGTTAAACAATTAGATTGAAATGACTCTACACTTTACAGATTACTCTGCTACAAACTCTATTCATGCAGTTTGAAGATACTGACATTTACTAGATTAACATCAACCTCAACACTGTTATTCTTGCCATTACTTAAGATTTACTTAAGTATCTAGACAAACTTCGAAACTGGATACAATACCGAAGGTTTCCCAGTTGATGTGCAGGATTAAGAGGAGAGATAAAACCTTGCAAGGCATCCATAAAATCTGGCCGTCTCATTTGTTCAACAAGAAACTTCATCTGTACCTGACAAATAAGCACATTCAGGTCTTGAGAACACTATTTACATGTAAATGAAGCTATCAGATTTTAGCTTTGATTTTCAAGCATGGTTTTGCATTGTTCTAATGTAAGTACAGCTCAGCTACATATTACACAAATTGAAACCTTTAACTTTAGTTCTACTGAGAGCTAGACAGTGGCATTGCACAGAAAATACTGCTGCTCCCCAGAAAACATAGCACCTACTGAAATTAGCATTAACACTTTCCTCATTGATCAAATAGAACAGTTCTTAGTAATTCCTGTGACTCAACAGCAGCAGTTTTGATATAAGGACAGTATTTGATACCTTCTGGGTCTCATCCTTTTTTTCCTGCTTGAGAATATCTGTGAGGTTAATTAACTTCTCCATGGCCTCCACCTGCCTGCTCAGGTGCTTCAGGTACATTCCACAGGCTCGGCAGTAGGACTCCAGAAGTAAACCAAACCTCTGACTGACAGTTTTGTTGTGCATTTCAGACCTACACAGGGAGGAAGAACAGTTCCAGCTTAGAGACAAGACCACTTAGAGGTGCCAAAAATGAGGCTGTACTTGTGACATCTTCATACATTCCTAAAATACATCCCCTCAAACAATCCCCTCCCTTATCCTTGATGACACCAAGGCAAGAAGAAAACTGAGAGCACAACAAAGATGCCTTGTTTCTATTTCTGTGTCCGATTACACCACCTTAGAACAGAATTTTTAGGTGACCTCTAGCTACAATCCAATATGTTACAGACTGAGTTATCAAGCTCTGTAAGAAGTCTTTAATAAGGAAGTAAAAATAAAGTTTTTATTAGTCTTTTTTAAAGCTTTACCTTGTTGAAATGGGTGGCTTTCTTTAGGTCTTATATATTTGTAAAGTTTTCTGGAAAAACTGATGGGGTATCAGGCAGTTAACAACATGGGAGGCTTTCAGCAGTCTTATACTACTTTGTTTTTAGAATAATCATCATCTGATAAAAAGGAGTACAAATCTAAGTACTATTAAGTAGCTTTTGAAACTGCAAGGCATGATTTCTATCACCAAACTATGTATTCAAACTCTTCACCAACATAACTGCATTTTTATTTAAATGGTAATATTTTTCTAAGAAAGGACATTAAGTATGTCAAACCTTTAGAACAACTAATTGTTTACAGCTAAAAGGAAGCCTGCCACCCCTTAACATCACAATGAGCTTACTTTAAATGCCAAAAGAAGAAGTGTCCTATCCTTTGATTGGTCAGTGCCTTCTTGAGTAAAAATCTCACAAGCTGATTATCTAAATACTGCTCATATTTCAGAACCTAGTTAAGGATAAAGAGAAAATGTTAACAAATCAGATACAGTTGTTATTTCTACGAACAATATACATATTAAAGGCAGTTAGATAAAAAGCCATCTATGTTTTACATTATTTTTTCTGGAATGACTGATCTTGTTATTAATATTTGCATGTGTTAGGCTTTGAACAATATATGGCAACTGTGCACTGGTGTCTCTATTTCAGGAACTTACCATCTGATGCTTGCTTTACTGTTACCAAATATTTTAGCCTCAACTTGCTCAAAATTTTGAGAAGATGCTTCTGCTCATCCTTTCCCATATGTTAGGACAGCTGAAATAGCTGCCTGTTCCAGTTGGTGGAACAGTTTTGCATCTCTGCAGAATTCTGACATTTAGTACCAACAAGCAAAACCACAGCATTGCAGAAAAATTAACATTTCATCTCCTCCTAAATAATCCGCAAAGCAAACACACTTTTGATGACATCTTTTTCACAGCAACTTATTGCTGTGATCACTGAATATACACAAGACAACAAACATGCCAAAGTATGTTCAGTACCTGTACCAGCTGGATTAGGTACTGAGAGAGTTTGTCATCTGTCAGGGACTTCTCCAGACACCGGACTGCAAAAGCTCGCACCATTGGGTCTGGGTAATTGCAGTCCAGGAGCTCCATGGCTTGCTCTGGTTTGATTGAGGGCCAGTCCTTTACCAAACAGTACATCTGTGGGCAAGAAGGCCAAGCATGTTACACCTTTGCACTGCTGTAACACACAGCCATCAAAAGGCATTGTCAGACACAAACTACATCTGAGTAGAAGCTGTTTACTTGCTGGTCCTCTCAATCAGCCATCTGGTATTAGTTGCCAGTTGACTTTGTTTTTTTTTCCACTCTAAAAAGAATGAAAACAAAGCCTCACTTTGAGCTATAATTGACAAGTTGGCAGCATAAGAGGGATTCAAGTAATGCCAGCAAGAGGGAATCTTAAGATCAGACTGAGCTGAAGAACAAGAACTATGGACCAGAGACATCTGTCAATCATAGTGGCAACTCCAACTATTCATTCAATGTATCATGCACACATAATATGTTTTCAGTTTCCAGAAGTTTTCTTTAAAATAACATATTTTTAAAGCTTCTTCAAAATCTAACACTTCTTCAGTGTTTTATGTTACCTGGGCCACTTCATCTCTAGAATTCCACTTGACAGACAAAAGTAGTTTGGGTAGAATTTCTGGAGTATTCACGCAATAGTGTCTGCAAAAGAGGAAAAGGTTGTATGTACAAAACAACACTTTTGCTTTGTAACCATCAACTATGTCCCCACAGCCTTGCACCTTTTTCTTCCTTTGTCAGCAAGGTGCTGTCTGGATCCATCCATGCAGGCAAAACTGCAGTAAGAAGGAAAATGGGAACTCACTCAACAACTTACTTCTCTCCACAGGATTATAACCAAACCACACAACGCAGTATGCTTTACAAGCCTTGTCTAAAACACTCAGCATGGAAGAAAAGGCAGCAAAAGCCATGACATGTTTGGAATGAACGGGGTGAAGTTTGATTATGCCAAGAAGGGTTTTTCTTTGGTTTGGTTTTCTGGTTTGCAGTACCTGTGTCTCCAGAGGAAGTCCTTCTCTTGCTCAGTGATTTCAGACAAAGGGTCTCGGGTACAAATGGCTCGCAGTTGCTCCTTGTCACTCTCTGTTAATTCACTATCCCGAGCTATTCTGTTACTCTGCAGAGAGAGTGGCACATTAGCTCCCCACACAACTCCTTCTACTGCCAAACCACACACATCAAATAAATCAATAGGGGCACAGCAACCACTACAGCCCATGTCATGCAATACTCTCTCACTGTATCCACTTGTTATAACTGAGAGCTTAAAATTTAGAAAGAAGATGAAAGACTAGGCCTTTGATCTCTCCAACTGCTTTTAGTCACTGCTGGCACAAGAAGAGGCACATTTCAACTAAATCAGCTGTGTGGAGAAATAGCAGCAGTTGACATCTGATGAATGACACAATGCAGCACAAAGTGAGACTGGTCATTTCTGACCCCAGCTTGAGATTGCTGAGGGCTGCTGAAAGGAGTGAAAAGGATTCAGAACTGAAAAAGCAGAACATGGGGGATGAAAACAGGTAAGTAAGGGGTAGAATGCTGTAAGAAAGCCTGAGTAAGAGGAAGATGGAAAATATTAAATCACAATTAGTGTAAGACATTCCCCAAAGAGCACAGAAAACAGAATGCTACAAGCAGACGTTGTCAATGAAGTGAGTTTATCCTCCTCACCATTTTGTCTTTGAGCCAGATGGAATAAAATAATGTGCTGAGAGTACAGAACCCCAGGTAAGAGGCTGGGGAATGCTATTTACCAAGAAGACAACTGTCCTGAAGCATTAAGAGCCCTGCTCAGTCACAGCAGAAATGCTACTCTGTGAGGGACATCCTGCTGAGTACTAAGAGAAATGCCCACATTGTATCCTGTTGTTCAGGATACACTGGGACAGGACTGCTACAAATACCCCCAGAATTCCCCCTCTGGATGCTCCCTGCCACTTTCCCGCTCTCCAGCCAAATTCCCACCACACCACTTCTGTGTGAAGGGCTCTTCACACAGACCATGGAGCTCTCTTGGGCAAACCCAAGGCTCTGAGCCAGCCTCCAGAAGAAAATGTAAAACACACCAACCAATTTCACAGCCTTGGCTTTAAATAAAGAGCATTTTTAGCTTTACTGCTTTTCTGGTTTTACTTCTTTTCATCATCCAAAAAGTGCTTTGAAGAAAGCTCCAAACCTCACCAAAAAGCCAGTTGTAGTGCACAAGTTCTGTTTGTGGAAAAAGTGAGATAAAGGACTACACCCTTGTGTATGTCCATCGATTCCATTAAAATTCCCTGTGTTTGTGGTCACAGCTAGCCCATAAAACAGACAGGAAAGAGTTCTAAGCACCTTTGGGTTACAAGGGATAGGCCTAACTATAAACATGAAACTGCAACAAAGAAAAACAGTATCATTGAAGAATTGCAAGTTTTAAAAAGTTAAACTAAGTAGTTCAACACCCAAAAGAGTGATACAAAAATGTCAAAACTACAGTAAAACAGTTTCTCTTTGGAGTGTTTTGGTTGGTCAGTGAAGCACTAGGTCACTTTACTGGCAATATAAAGAAAGAATATATTTTACCAAACACACAACAAAAATTTGATTTTTTTTGATTTTACAATAAATGAGGATGCAAAAAAAGAAGTTTTGTCACTGACACACTGAGTAAAATGAAGTAATAAATAATATTTTCATATTTGAATAGCTAGTCCTGGAGAGGAAGCTTGCCTTACCTGCCCTGCGTAGCTGTAGTTGAACCCCAGCTCCCGTGAAATTGTCCAATTTGCATGTTCTTCAATCACTGTCATATCTGGAAACTTTACAGGGTTGCTAAACCAGTCAAATTCCAGCTCTAAGCATGGAGTTTCCTATATCAAGGAATTCAAATTACTTTTTCTGCTGAGAGATAGCAACCAGAATACAGCATATTTTGAAAATGTACTCTTAAGGGGGAAGCTGGCATGCAAATACCTTATTTGGATTTGATCCAGTAACACCAATAGGATTCAACAAATCCTCCAGCCCATGAGGTACTGCCCAAAGATTCAAAGCCATTTTCCCAGATACCAGAGTGTCTGTGTAATCGAACATGTTTATATTTCCCCAAGCCAATGGACAGTGCTCCTTAAAGAGATTAAAATATGATTTTTTTCAGTGTCATCTATGATTACTGCAGAGTGAGTCAGGAGAAGTAACATTTTCACCCAGATCAAGTTGTTACATTCCCAGATTAGCAGAAAGCAAGTCATGGAAGCTGTACCATGTTTTTCTATGAATGGCTGTCATGGCAGTCCTTTAAAAAAATGATACTGAAAGAATTGTAAACACATGTACATATCTTCCTCACACCAGAATAAGTCAGGATGATGGAGAAAGTTTTTCTGACAAAGAGATTTTTTTACCAAGTTCCTGCAGTGACAGAACAAGGGGCAGCACTTTTAAACTTGAAGCCATTATTTTTAATTGGACAAAAGAAATATTTTTTAATAATAAGGGTAGTCAGACACTGGCACAGGATGCCCAGAGAAGCTGTGGCTGCCCCATTCCTGGAAATGTTCAAGACCAGGTTGGATGGGGCTTGGAGCAACCTGGGCTAGTGGAAGGGGAGTGGAACTGGATATCTTTAAGGATCCCTTCTAACCCAAATCATTCTGTAAGGTTCACAGACCTGCTCATAGACAAACACCCTATAAATTACCAGTGACACACACTCAAACCCAGAATGTAATGATGTTGCTGGCTAAAAATTAAATGTTGCATGTAGATTCTTAAAAAGTACTCTTTGACATCTTGCGTTAAATACTAAAGGAGTACAGAATTTCTTTACTTGAAGATTCAACTCTAAAGGTACAAATATTGTCCTTTAAAAATAAATAGGTTAGTAACATGGGTTTTGAAAATTAATTTTAAAAGCACTGCCACCTCAAAACACTAACACTGTCTTTGTGTCTGGCAATGCAGCACAGGCACGATTTACAGTGCTGAACTGATAAGCTTTTTTCTGTGTTTAACTTCCAAACATGAGAAAAACCCCACAAGAACAGAAACACCTCTATTTTAATCAGATTCAAATCAAACACTGCACTACGACTCATTGCTGGGACAGCATTTACCAAATATCTTCCCAAACTTGATTCAAGTAGCTTTGGCTCATTAGTACAATAAATCCCTGAGGTATTTTACCTCCTTGGCACCCTTGCGGCCTTTAACAGAGCAGATGGAAAGGCAGAGGCGAGCAGCACGTGGGAGATCAGGAATGTACATGTCATACAACAGCCACTCATTCCACCTGCAAGATTCAAAAGGCAGAATTGGACCAGGTTAAAGGAGACATCAGTCACTCAATCAAAAGGCAGGTGTTATATTCCTGAACTGTGTACTCACATACAGAGCACACTTGCTAACTGGAAAAGGGTCCTCATATATGCATCTGGCCACACTCACTGCTTTTGGGACTGGAAACTTCCCCAACAGCCTTCTAGCCCCAACACTGCTTAAAAAGCCATGTCATGTTCAACTCCTGCAACCTAAAGATAATGGATTTGCGTGTATGCTACACTGATGTAAGGTTTAGCTTGTGAAACAGTTTTCCCTTCAGGGGAAAAAGGCAACTGGGAAAAAGAGCTTTCAAAACCAAACCAAACTTGAACTGTTGGAACATAAAAAGATATCTGCAAGATGGGGATAGAATGTGGAAACCCAAAGCACTATTCCTAAGTCAAATATTTTTCTATTTACTATAGTAATAATAGCACAGATTGGTTCTACAGGAATAGTTTGATTCTGTTTTCATGAATTTCTCTAAGCAGAATTTAGGTCTCAGTTGGTAGAACTGTGCTTTTGAAGAGGAACTTCTGATCCAGTTTCTTCCCCTAAGCGGATTGTCATACAGAATTTTCTCAGTTGAAAGAGACAGCAGCTTCCAAGGACAGCATTAATTTTTCAATGTATCTGTAGCTACTCAAAGCAATTTTACAAAGAAATAACTGTGAAAGCCCTTCTCTAAGAATAAAGAAATTGGCAGATAAACTTTAATTCACTTTTCTTATGTGTTCATTTAATATAATACAGATTTATGTGACCATATCCATGATTTCAAGGCATAACCTTCACCACCTTTCCAAGACTTTCTCTCTAAAATAGTTTAAACTATCAGCTCAAGAACAGCAGTATTCGGGGCAACTCAGGAGGAGAGCCTATTTTTCACCAACTATGTATATTATTAGTCCTTTAATTATAAAACCTAATCATATTCATAGGAAATGTACAGATAAAAATAAGAGTTTTGAAAATCATTATTAAAGACATGAAGTCAGAAAATGCAAGCAAAGAATTACTTCTGCACGCATACTTTGCATCTAATCTTAGCAGGTGCTAAAATTTGACACTTCTTCATTAGTTAAAGTTATGAGAACAGGTGGCTAAAAGATGTCCCCAGTGTTTATATATGCTCATATAAAACTTCTTTTTGCACTTGTAAATTCAGGTGATTTATTTTTTCCAGATAATATTGATGGTTTGTGAAACAATACATTCTATACTGTACTGTTATGTGCAAGACAAAATGCTTATGTTTGAATTAAATTAATACTATTTATATCTATAGGGTTATGTAATATATTTTTATAAAACTTTAAATAAAGGATTCCCAGCAAGGAGCTCTACCTGACTAATGGCTAAGTTGAGCCTTTACTCCTTCAGTGCTATCACTTATGATGCCCAGAAAGTCAGGTTTTCTACAGTCACCTAGGAATTCATCTTACCTGGGATTAGAACAAGGTACCCTCTGAGTATTCACATTGTCACACAAAGGTTCCCCTCCATGGTAGATACCTGTCCTAACATAGATCTGAAAACAACACTCATATTAGTCTTTGAAATGCTACTATAAACAACTTTTTTCATTGCAATCAACACATACCATGATTACAACACATTATCATTTCATTTTCAGCAAGTGAAAAACAAAAACAAAATTGAAAACCAAACAGCCCCACCACTCCCCAGCCCAAATTAATTGCTGCTCTGTAGGGTGTGCAGCACAGTTCATAAGCATATCCTTCTAGAAAAAGTGTTTTGGTCTTTTTCTTTATTAATTGCAAAATTAGTTCTTAAAAAATACAATAACAAATTTGAAATGAACATTAAAAAACACCCCTAGAACTTATTCTCAAGTCTTCCTGTGCCAAGATATTGTGAAAGGAATTGCAAGGAAAGAGAGCTAGGGTTGTAGATATCTGCAGTGGAATTGAACCCTACACCTGCCTTTTGCCCCCTATCACCCCACACTTTTACTTTCATAAACAAATATAATATCCCCTCATCAAAACACTCACAGTTACTGTCATACATTCTTAAACATCATTACTTAGAAGACAGATAACAACATTTCTTTTTTCATCCGTTACATACTCAGCTGAAGAGCTACACAAACTGAATCCTGCTCCTAACAGGCTGAATATTTAGCTAATTAACCACAACTCATGCTTTTTAAGCAGCATAGAAAAGTTTCCAGATGCTAAAACATGGGTGTGTTCTTTAGAATGAAATACTCCAGTTTAAGTAGAAGAGTGGTATAATTCTTTAACATGTTCAGTAACAATTCTTTTCCAGTGTCAGAACACAACAGAGCACTCAGGAGGGAAACCATAAGCTGAGAAAAGCCGCCTGTGACGCCATACCTTGTCTATGTCTCTAATGTTCACATTTACATAGGTTGCACACAGGATCCTTATTCTGAGAGCACTGTTTATAGTCCAGAGGGATTTGGTGGTGGCCTCCCCGTTCATGTAGGGCGTGGCTGTGGAGATCCGTCTGGAGTAGGATGGCATGGTGAAGGTGTCCAGGGGCAGCTGTGTGTACAGGCTCTCCTTGGCCATCAGCATCAGGTTGGGCATGCGGCCCAGCATGATACAGCTCCTTATGTACTGCAAGGGAACAACCAAAACACTGGGTCTTTTCAAAGCCTACGCTTTTGGAAATAGAAACTTAAAGATATTTGGGGAGATAGAAAAGTGGAAGAGCTTATCACATCCGGCATGTACACCCTGTTACAGTGACAGCAGGGACAGCATCCAGCTGTTTGAATGTATTCTTGGGTAGGGTCACACAGCCACACTTCATGGTTTTGCGATGTCAACACCTACAACAATGGGAGGCTGAACTGGAGAGAGAGATGGGAGCTGAGAAAAACACCAGCCAGGATTCTTGTAGAGCTTCTTAGCCCAGGCACAGAGCAGATGGATTTGAGCTGTTCCTGGAAAGAGTTGAGCTGTTTTGGAACAGCAAGGGCTGTACCTGCCTGCAGTGCAGCACAGGTGACTGATACTGCCAGCCCCAGACAGGCAGCACAAGGTAAGCAGCAGACACGCTCATTTTTGGTTCAGCTGTGCTCATTACCTTACGCTCAGCACTGATCCTGACACACTTCACCTGTCCATTCAGGTCTGAGAGCTGAGAGCATTTTAGTCTGGCAACACTACCACAAAACACAGTGTGTTAGGACAGGTCCAGCCTGGAGTTAATGAGCAAGCTCTGCTGGGGCACAGCAAAGGCAGACCAGATGCTTCTGAAGAAACCACGCTAGATCAAATAGCTCTGGTGTTTGATCTTCAGATGACTCTGCAAAATTATTCATGTATGCCTGCACTTGTTCCCCAGCTCCCGGAGTATAGAGATACTTTTCCCATTATTCAGGATCCCCCACCCCTGCTCCTCTCCTCCACTGCTCTGAAGATCAGATTGTCAACCATTTTAGCTGAAGGAATGGGAGCAGTTAATTACAATACATTCCTCCAAGAGGAAGCAGCAGCAGCCTGTCAGGAAATCTACAGGGTGATGTTGTTGTCTGCTCCAGAGAAGGCTGCTCAGACGCTCTCCTGTCCCATGCTCTATCTCACACTCCCAGCACTAACAAAGCCAGGCAGTGAAGGGCAAACAGACTCAAGGAAGGCTCAGCAATGATTTCTGTAATGCTGGAAATCTACGTTGTTTATCTTATTAAAGTAACGATAAAGATGGAACAGGAAAACAGTTTCCCCTTTTACAGCCCTTTTAGGACAGGGTTTGCAGTAGCAATGGTTGTTTCATAATTTACAATCTGATCAAATTTCCTGTTTTATTACATCAGCACCATTCAAATATAGCTCATCACTTGCCATCAAAAATCTATGATGTTTCTGAAAGTACCTACCTCTGATTTAGCACTAACGTTAGAGGGAAACATTCAAAGGAGAAAAATTACATGAATGATACAAATTCTAGTTCAAAATACATTTTCTCCCCCTTCTCCCTTCTGAAGCACATGGATTAGCCAATATGTGCACACCTGTCACTTCCTATGTTTTGGATTAATTTAATGAAAAAGCCAGACCTAATACTGATGATGTTTCTCACCACAAATTTGGATTATTTTGGTGTAGTTCAGAAGAAATCCTTTATGTTACTCACCTTATACTGGCTCAGTGGACATTTTTCTAGCAAGTATTCATCACAGCCACAGACTTTTAAAATATATTTGCCCTGGTACTCCAAGACACAAAGTTTCAGTTGTTCAGACGACAGCAACATACTTCGAGTTTTCTTCCTAATTGCTTCAGCAATAACTTGCTCAGGCACACAGTCATGATTGATTTTTAAGGTGTATTTCTGCTTATCATTGTTTGGTGAGACTATTACCCAAATCACCACTATAATTTGCCCTGGAATAAACATAAAATAATGTCAAGCCTATAATTTTCAATGCAGTTTCCAAACAAAAAGCACGAACTCAAAAATAACCCCCAAACCAAGTAACTCCCACACCTCTCCAACACAGAGATTTGCTTTTAGTATTAAAAGAAGATGTAAACAAGATTCATTGCTTAAACTGAGAGAGGATTTATAATTTCTGCAAGGAACTAGATGCACTAAGTTTATTTTTTACTCGAGTGGAAATTCAAACTTTTAGCCCTGAGAATAATTTTAGCCCTGAGAACAATTTTAGCCCTAAGAATATTTTTATTAACTGAATACTACTGAGTATTTGGCCCTCAAGAAAACAGTAATAACTTTCATATTTGAGGAGTGCAAGGTAATTCAGTGGTTCAACATCATTTAATTCCAGATAGCTGAATGCCATAGAAAACTGCAAAGCCAACAAGTTGTTCCCACCCACTAAAAAAGTCACTTCTATTTACTGAGTTATATTTCAAGAGTCACTTAGAACGTAGAATCTACTTTTGAATGTCGAGTCTATCAAGAAAATTATTCTGAATACTTAAGGTGCAAGATATTGTTGGAGTGTACTAAATACAGCACATAAAACAGTGATCTGCCTAAGTCAACAGCTGTACTCTTTGACTTCAGACACTGAAAACGTATTATGTTTCTGCTGTAAATATTGCCCTTACCTTTGTCTAGTTTGTTGTAGATGTGTTTGGGGAGTTCAGCTGAGGATTCTACATTTGGAGGATAGACATACAGTGCTCTGCTGTGGGGAGCATTGGCATCTCGCAGGTCCACAGCTTCTTTACAGACATTAAGAATGTTTCTTCTGAAGTCTTGTACTTCTGGATCCTTGACCATGTCAAACTCACAGACAGGCATGCCAATAGCAAAACCTACAGCATTGGAGCAGCAGGAGGATATAATTGTAACTGACAAGGAGAACTAAACACTTCTACAATCAGTCACAAAAAAAGCCATATGAAAGCAAAACACAGCCTAAAATATGTGCCAGCTTCTACTTGCATATAGAATTGTTTTATATTATTCAAGAACTACACAGTTCTAAACTTAAGTGCACTCAGCAGACACAGAAAAGGTTACAAAACAGGTGTACATTCCCTAAAGATCCTGGAAGCCTTAAATCTCTCACAGCCAACATTCCTCCTGAAGGAAAAGGACCAGGACTCAACTTCCTTTGAAGTCAGCACAGTTTCCTAAGGGGACCAGAAGAGCTGTGAAATCTGATTTTTTCTCAAACCCTGGCAGGATTATTGGTAGCTATTAGGACCATAATCAACTTTGCTTACAACAGAATAACAGCTATTAATTTTTTTTTTTTTTTAATGACCTACATTATTTAAGAACTGCAATGAGCACTCCAAAAGACACTGAACTTAAGCTCTTTGACACAGATTCATACAATAACAGTGCATTTCTTTCAGGTCCTCAGTCTCAGATGTAATTCCATTTACTTTAATGAGATTCCTTGGATAAATCATCATTTATGCATTAGTGTTCAAATGGAAACTTTCAATTGTCGTGTTGCATGGTTACCTAACCACTGCTCTCCCCAAGTACTGAACATGTTGAGCTTTACAAAACAGAAGTAATTTACTTATTATGCATTCGTCACAATTAAATCATTTAACAATTAGTAGTACCTCAGAACAAGTATTTCCAGTTGACAAGTCTCTGCCACTGCAGTACACATTTGTTAGCAATGAAACAGGAGTGGGATGTTTGTACTGCCTCAATTTAATACTTAACCAAGATGTTGGAACAAATGCCAGATTCCCTGTGATTCCTCAATGGATTGTGGAAAATCACAAGCTACTACAGAGATGATTCAAAACATGACAATTTGTCTTGCTTTTGCATCTCCAACCTCAGGTGTTTTTTTTCCCCTCCTCTCCCTATGCTCTTCTGTCAGAAGGGGGAAGAGTGAAAGGTGAAAAACCCTGATTTCTGAAATTTGATTTGCTAGACCAGTATTAAAACCTGTGTCCACAAATGTGGTTTAAAATTTGTAGTTAAATCTAGAATTTACAATTCTGTAAGCTCCAAAATAAATTATAACCGACTTCCCAAATAATAGGATAGGCATTGCTCTGGAATAATATGAAATCCTGCTACTAAAAGACAAGCAAAAGGACACCCTCTAACCCACAGACAAATACACTTTACAAAGCCAGGGTGAACGAAACAGACAAGAAAAAAGAAGTTTAACTCACTGATTATAAATACTGGCTTTACAAAGAACAGCATCTTTGAACATTTGATGCAACAACTGGCAGTTATGAAACATGACAGATACAGGTGACAAACATGACCTATTTAAATTCTTTATATTTTGAAGAATATTATCAGTTAAACAGACTATGTTTAAAAAAAAAAAAGATAAATCTCACCTATTTCTCTATTAAGAATCTTTTCTTCTCTGTTACCTACTGGTTCAATAACTTTTAGGAAAGGCTGAAACAGTCGCAGGTCACAAAGTCTCCGTGTTTCATCAAAAAACTCTTCTCTCTCTGCTTCTTGTGTAACACTTACAAAAATGTAAGAAGATTCATCTTGAAGGAGCTGATAGAGAGGGTACTTCCTTGCTTCTTTAAAGAGTTCATGTTTAATAGTTAGTAAGGTGGCCTCACGGAGGCATTCTAGAGTCACTATCATTCCATTTGGGAGGAGACACTCCACCAGGATCCTGGGGGGCATCAAGTGGATGCCCCATAGTTCACCAGAAGACGGCCGTGGAGGCATTTTTAAGTCTTGGGGTAACTTGGTACTTCAAGCTTTTTGAGCAGTGATTCGTACGCCTAAACCTGAGTGAAAATCAGAAATTCAAATGTCAAAATTTAGAATACAGACATCGCCATGAGTTTCAGTTTTCATGCCACTTGTAATTGCAGATGAATATTCATGGGTGTATTTTACATTCATAAAAAAGACTTGATAAAAATAAGCCTAAGAACTTGTATTTGAATCTAAATATTTACTCAAACAAAACAGTTAGTAGAATCACACTAGTTTGGAAAAAATGCCAATATACATATTGTCTTAAGAATAGAGGATTCTTTTTTATCTGAACTTTTAATTAATTGATAGAACACTTCAATAGCGAGGTGATGAAAATATCTAATACTCAAATTATTACAGAATTTTTCAACCAAATCTCAAGACAAGTTCTTCCCAGTTTTTATTTGGAAAGTGAGGCATTCGTTATAATTTGGATGATACAAACCATCAGTTCTTTTAAATTTAGCGAAGTCACTGCTTCCACATTAAAAAATATTTTTTTCTCATCTCAAACCTCTAAAGTATTCAAACAACACATACATAATAGTTATCAACATTTACTAAAAGCTCTAAACTTGGTTTTAAGAATCCATGTACGCACAAGACTTGGCCATAGCTGCTTCAGACCTGTATAAGCTACTTACATCAACAACAAACCCCTTTTTCCATGAATGAGACAGAAGAATGAGCCCCACTAACACTTTGTAGCTGGGCTTGTTTAATTTAGTGCCAGTGCCCTGTTCCAGTTCCCTTTGGCAGCTGCATGAATGTCCCTGCCAAGCCAAAGGAAAGGAGGGGAACACGTGTGACCTTCTATCTGTGCTGCTCATGCCATCTTAGAGCAGAGGAAATGAGTATGAGAAAGAGAGAAAATGAGAATGGGACAGAGTATGAGAAAACCAGAATCTGGACAGAGCAGAGATGTTTTATAGATTAGTGGGTGAGGGGAGATGCCAAAAAGACAGCAGAACTACCCAGAAGGCACACAGTGGTACTTCACCAATAAACACTCCTAATCCTTACCTATTTTTAATTTCCTTAACCAGGGGCAATATTTGTATATTTGCAAAAGGAATCCAGTTTGTTCAGAATCCTTTCACATACAAACTGTTGTCATCCAGTGACAAGCAGGACTGGGGAACACTTCATGTTACAAAATTTTTGGTCTTTACTGGAATCCTGATAGTTTCACACAGTATCATGGATTTTTCTGTAATTAAACCAAGTTGCTTATCTGTGCATTCATTGCTCTTAATTTTGGAGAGATCCATCACAGAATTATAGAATGTTAAGGGTAGGAAGGGACCATAAAGGCCATCTCATTCCAACCTGCCAAGGGCAGGGACACCTGCCACTATCCCAGGTTGCTCCAAGCCCTGTCCAGCCTGGTCTGGAACACTTCAGGGATGGGGCAGCCACAGCTTCTCTGGGCAACCTGTGCCAGGGCCTCACCACCCTCACAGTCAAGAATTTCTTCCTATCTACCTAGCCTAAATTTACCCTCACTCAGTTTGTACCCATTACTCCTTGTCCTATCACTACAGTCACAAACCCCTTAGGACTGCCCCTGTATCTGTTTTCTTAGCAACAGAAAGGAAGGGAAACCCACAAACCAACAGCTTCATGTCTCTTCTGTTGGATCAACTTCCTGAAAGCTCTTGCTGTAGAAAAGCAATGGTTGTGATGGCTGCACTTTGCTCAGCAAATTTTAAAAACATGTATTTATATAAAAAGATATTTCTGTATATATTAGATTATGTACATATAAAATTTATATATAACATTTTATATATAATTTTTTTAAAAAGTGATCCTCCCTGCTGCATTAGCATTTCTTTTCTAAAAAGTTTTCTTCCAAGTACATTCAGTACCTGCTCTTGCCACACTTCAGTTCTTACAAAGAAAAATTAGAATGAAAATGATGTTTTCCTAAATCCACTGCTTCCTAAGCACTCTGAGCAGCAATAGGGTTGTCTTTTTTAATCCCTCCTTTGTAGTTACAGTTTGGGCTTTTAAAAATATCCACGAAAGTATTGAAGTGCCACTGCAGATTTAGAAAAATCCTTTTCCACTACCACCTCATGCATATTTAGAAACGCTTTGCAACTGACTTCTTTTTAAGAAAGCACTTAAAGAAGCTGTTTTATTTCCCTCATCATTTAATAGCCCCAGCGAGCGGATGCTGAAATGGAAAGCTCTCAGCACACACAGTGTATTTACAGAGACAGACTTGGGAAGCTTACCAATTACAAAACATTACCAGTGAACCCAAATAACACCATTCAGAGAACTTGGAGGGTTCCAAACCACTGATAACTATCCTCAGCACACAGATATAATACACAAATTAAATGGCATCTTTTTGATCAGGCAAAGCATGAACTAGGTTCCCTCTCCATATCACTGAGTCACATGCCTATTTACATCTCTTAACTGCAAACACAGGCAGAAGCACACCACTGTTATGGCACAAACCAGCACAAAGCCCCCAAACAAACAATATGCAGTCATATGAGCTTTCCTGTCCTCACACACACAATGGTAGTACAGACAGACCGCAACCAAATTAAATATTCGCAACACAGACTGAGTTTATACCAGCAGCCTTTTAATTTCAGTTCCAACATCCTGCTCAGGCTCTTCTGGACCATGAGAGCCCATTTTGAGCCCTGCTCAAGGCGTGTGTTCTCCCTCCTCACCCTGCTGGCACTGGGGTTCTCTGAGCCAACTGGTTACAGGTCAGACGGGTGGAAGAGCAGAGAACAATTCACTTTTGAAAGTGATTTCTTGTGCTGCCTTCTCTTGCTTCAGCTCCTTCCTGAGATCCTCACGGAGTCAGCCATTAGTCAGCCCCCCGTCTGCACTGGGGGCTGCCTGACTGCAGCAGTGCTGGGCAAGAGCAGCTGCAAGGATGGTGCCTTGCTTCACTGCAAGGTTTCTTCCCTCCATACCAGCAACAAAGAAACAGAAGCAGGAGTGGGGGACACACTTACATCAAAAATGTAAATCCTTTTAGCTACACATCTCTTCAAAATAAACATCAGCCCTGGCTTCCTTAAAGAATTCAAACCTTAAATGACAACTCAATACCTTTTCTTTAAAAACTTGCAAATGGGCCAAATGTGACATCCCCAAATCTAAAATTTTTAGAGCAACTGCACCAAGACAGCAGCTTTTGTTTCAAGCTGGGATAGAGGCATGTGCTGGAACAGTGCATGCAGTCACTCTGTGTGCACATTCATTTCACTTGCACATGTAAGCACGCCTCCAGGGTTTGGATTTGGAAAGCAAGAATGTAAACAGAAAC
Organism: Certhia americana; assembly: GCA_018697195.1. Classification (NCBI taxonomy): domain Eukaryota; kingdom Metazoa; phylum Chordata; class Aves; order Passeriformes; family Certhiidae; genus Certhia; species Certhia americana. The sequence continues at coordinate 10,210,637 of CM031865.1, read as the reverse complement.
AGTTTTGAAGTATAGCTGGCAGCTTGTGTTTCTGTGTACACTTTCAAATCTGGAAGGCTGCCTGGAATAAATAGAATCAATTATGTTCTTCGACAGTAAAAGGACTGTAATTTTACAGGAATTCTAGAGAGATGTTATTTAATCAAACTAAGGGGACATGCAAACACTTCAAATGAACACTTCATCACACCTGCAATCCCTGACCTTTCTAAAGCACCTTAAACATTTTTCCCCTGCCAAAAGCTTTGGGACATCTGGACTAGTGCAAAACAATCTCTAGTTTTCAGATCCCATTCAAAAAGAATAAACATACATGAGGGAAGACAGCAGGAAGAGAAACATACCTTCTATAATACAGATTCCTACTTGCTTCCAGATACACTTAGTGCATGAATGTTAATTTACATAACCTATTTTCTTATAGGATAGAAATTAGCTATCATCTGATATAGATGGTACAGGTCCTTATTAAGAATATGAGATTCCAAGTTTAGAAAATTTGGTTTCAGCAAACTCTGACAGTTCTATCACCTCACAGATGAAGACACGCTGCATGTCAGGGGGGCAATCTAGGGGAAAAAATATTGTTCACTTAGCAGACATAGTTAAGCCTGTCATCAGCACAAGTGCCTACAGTTACTCTTGAGGATCTGCGTGCTCTTCCCTTTCTAAAGTACGAAGTAGCAAGAGTTGCAGCAAGCATACAAGGAAGCAAGAAGTGCACTGTGCTGTAATACTGTACTGAAGTATAAAATATGGGATGCTTATGCAAAGAGGTATGCACATCGCAGTGACTGAGCACTGGATAATCTGCACTGCTGTACACATCAGTCAGTGTTTCAAAACCCATTCAAAAGCACAGACTGAACACTCGATACAATTTTATCAGCCCACGGTTGAAATTGAATGAGTCATTCAGCAAACTGCTACACTTTAATTGAAGTCCATTAGTTTTTCCAGTCACAAGACAAATCCCATTACACTGTTTTTACAGACAGGATACAGCAGCATTTTATAACATTTTGTGGCATCTTTGGGATAGGAGAGCTGCTCATTAGGATCTGTGTCTGGATTTGATTTCTTTTCCAGGCAGAAGTTTCCTCTAGACTCCTAGCATTGCCTTCTATTCATTTAACAACCCACCAGTTTATGATCCTGATTTACTGTGCACTCACGTGTAGGTTAAATGATTTTCCTAATTCTCTATCACACTGACAGAAGTATCAGTAACAAGTATGACCCCAAATAATCTTTTATAAAGTACTCTGGAACAGTACTTTATAAAGTACTGAAAGCTGTGAGTTTGTGCAAACGAAAGAGTTCCTGGAACAAGAACAACACTTTTTAGAACGCAAGGAACATTTCAACCTTGCTAAATGCCAAAATGTTTTATTCTCACCATCAGACAGATCAGGCACTCTAAAACATGAGGAGAACTGGGCACAGTTGTCTGTCTAATTTTGCTGCTGTCCAGACCTGCTGTGTGGTGACGGTAAGACTGCTCCAGACTAGATATTTTCAGTACTGTCCTTTTGTTCTTCCTGTTTGCTAAGCTGGCACTCTTCCAGAATCCAGGAAGACTAGTACAAAGATGTTGAAGCTGTCCTCCATGAAAACATTATTATTACAGATTTAACTGGTAAAAATACTGCTTTGCTCAGAATAGAAAACAGCAGACTGTTGCATTGCAGGCGTGCCTTGTTTCATACACATTGCTTTCGTCCTTATTTCCCAGAAAACGTGCAGATACCTGGAACTCCTTATCTGATCACAAACAGCAGCCCCAGGGAAGCAAACAGAAGGATTTAACACTGTCAAAAACATCTTAACATTTAGTTTCCTTCTAAAACAGGCAAGTATTTCCAAACACTGCCAATTTTATTTGTAGTTACCCATTTCTTCCACCCTTCAAAAACAGTGCTGAGTACATTTGCCTTGTTCTAGACAGATAAAGCCCCCTAAAATTATTGGCAACATCTGTAGAATAATAGTACTGCTGAAATACAAGACTGTTCTTTCCTGTAAATGCAAAAGCTCATTAGAAATTAGTGAAAAACAGTTTCACTTTAGTTAGACCTGAGACCACGGGGTGGCTACATTTCAGAGCTGTTCTCTTTAAAGTTATCTTACATCCAGATTTTTTTTTTTTTTTCCCAGAATACAGTATTCTCCTGTGAGTTCCAGATACTATGAATAAAATTAATGGTGAGGTCATCCTGAAAACAGAAGAACTCACTACAAAGTATTTCCCAAGAGGAACTATGTGTGTTATGTTGCTGCAGGATCAAACAGCTGAAATAAATCCAAGATGATCAGTTTAAAAAGATTTACTATTACTGGAGTATTTTTTTCCTCTCCAAATGAACCAAAAGACCTTTGTGAATTGTTATTCTGAAATCCCCTTGCTCGCCCTCCCCCACCCATGCAGGCATAGTGTTTATAGCTTCCCTCACTGTCTGGGAGCCATGAAAACAGGATCACGAGAAAGAAGCATTTTCAAGTTGTTGGTGACCTCCAGAACTCCCAGTATGACTGTGCCTTCTCCCTAGGGATCCCATGACATACCAAAGGCAGAATATCTGTCCTAGAACATTTTCTTCCAGCTAAAGGCAGAACTTTTTCTCTTTGTTAAACCAAGAAAAGCCTAGAATTAAATTTTCCATTTTAGTCCAAAATCATTCAGTAATTCCATCTCTAGCTCCACCTCAAAGGAGAGGATTTTGTTATTTCTAGAGGACTAGTAGTCATAAAGCACAACAAAGAATTAGAAAAGCGACATATCATCTATTTACACTTCATGTATCTGCTTACTCATTATTTCAGCAATTAGCTTGTGTAGCAGGATGAGAATTACTTTTTCACCTGGCTCTGTGCTGTTCTTCCACTGTGAGCTCTGAAGATCAGTGAACAGTACCCAAATACTTTCAAGCTGTTTAAATCAAAAGCTTTAAAGTTTGGCAACAAAATCAGAGCAACATGCCATTTTGTACCCACAGAAATAAGGTTTTCCTCTGATCACCTATTTTTTCTAATACTCCATTTCATATGGCTAACAAACATTATTTTATGTGCACATCAGGATGAACACAAAGCCAAAGCACATCACAAAACCTTACTCTGCTCCTTGCTGCAAATATTAATGGTTTCAATGTCAGCTTTCACATGCAGTTCTGCTTTTGGAAATTAGTGCCAGACGATGGAAACAAAAGCTTACTCTAGGATGTAACTAATGTAACCAGGTTTGAAAAGTAACAAATGTCAGTTATGTAACTAAAAAAAATTATAAAAATTCCACCTTAAATAATGCTGTTTACTTTTCTTCCCATGTTTCTTCCCATCCTCCCACTTTCCTGGGATATTTGGAATGCAGACAGTAAACAGGATCTTTAAAAACAGGAAGTGCTGGCACACAGACAAGGAACCAGAGCAGAGTTAATCCAGGTGTTCTGCGCTCCAGTCTAGTCTAAATCCCCACCCAACATGAGCAGCTGTGTAGCAGACCTATAACTCAGATCCAGGGCCTTTTTCAGTGCTCATCTCCCCAGGTTTATCACCTTGGCTTTTAGAAGTAACTGCTGCAGCATGATGAAGCCCCAGTCGCACTGAGGAAGAGGAAAGATTTCCTCTCCCAACTGTCCCTACCCAGAAAGGCAGGGAAAGAACTGCAATAAAACTCCGGAGGTACTGCAGACCTCACACAGCTACACTTGCCTCTCTAACACAAGCAACGGCATCAAGAGGGTTCAATTATTAATTTATATTCATCTTTACACAGAATAGTCACCCTGTGAGCCCTTTCTTTACTAAGAAGCAGCTGAAAAAGACATCAGACTCAGACTGACTTACAGTATCTTGTTTACTTCCCATGTAGCATTTCTTAGGATGCAGTCTGGCAGCAGCTTTAAATTGAGATAAAGTGTTTCTGCTGTACTAAGTTACTCCAGACCCTGAAAACAACCAATGTGTAAAACCAGAAAAAGCTTTTGGAGTGGCAATGGATAGCACCATTTTTGCATCTTCACAGATTTTTAATAGTAAGCCTAGAACACTGAAATGGAAGTTTCGGTTCTGTAATCCAAATATAAATTAGCTTTCCATTTATGCTATCTTTACAGACTTCTGTAGCCAAATAGTACTTAACAGGAGCATGGGTTTAGTCTGCATGGACTTAGTGAATTCAGTTAGCAGAAATCATTATCTTTTATTTACTGGCAGAGGATAGCATGCAACTTCATTTTTGTTACAGGATTTGTAACCACATGTCTCAGCAAAAGCCGTGGAAGTAGGCTGTTTTGTTTTTCTCTTTGTTTAAACTCCTCAACTGAAAAACTAAAACAATGCTTTCTCCACTGAGCTACTCCTTAGCTCCCTTTTCAAAACAATTTGTTGAGTGAAGGAAGTTTGCAGCAGAGTTAACACAAAGGCACAGCCACTGTAATGAAAAAATTCAATTCTGAAGCTAAGTACACTTGTCCTATAAACAGCCGAAACTCCCAGTCCTTAGCAGGTTATCCCATACAAAGACACATGGAATAAGGCAGCAGCAAACAAATCCGGTTCCATGCAAACCCTGCCCTGTGGAAGCTGTTGTCTACTTCCACACGAGCAACAATCACAACAGGAAAATACCTCGGCTTTTCAAGGGTCAGTCAGAAATGAAGTCCTACTCCCTATCACTTGTTTGTGATACAGTCAATGGTGATTAACTAAATATTTATTTAGCAGTAGATGATAGCCCTGCTGAGAAGTAAACAGAAACAGTTTTCCATAAAATATTTTCAACAGAGCAAGACTGCCCTGCCTACCCCCCACACCAAGTAGGGATAACATTCATCTGCAAAGAATTTGGCATCACTAATTGCTCCCATCAGGTTTCATCTCCCTAAAGGTCACAGATTACATCGGTGTATTGCACCTAAGCACGTAGGAAAACTGGGCCCTCTATGTGAAACAGCACTGCAAAACGAAATTCCCGATTTTATAAACTTGTCTGACTAATTATGTTACACAGAAAACAAAGTTCTCTGAAAACCTCAAGGAGTGTTTATTCTTGTTGTAGCTGTTGACCCTGGTTGAACAGCCAGCACTTTTCTCTGCATTTACAGGTTGGATACCACAACTGTGATGCTCAAGACATCAATACATTTGCGTTCAACAAGTGCAAACAAACATGATTCACTGTGACTGTGTGTGTCAGTAGGCCCCACATGCTCCAGCCTGAAGCACAAAACCAGCTCTGGGAAACTGGGACAAGGTTCTTCAGTGTCCTTAATCAAACATTTATCATTCCTGTACATGACTGTTAGAAGCATCTGTTATGATTTGATGTTAAAGTTCCCTGCACAAACTAGGCTGCAGTTGAGACCAAATGCCTGTTCAACAATATTAGCAATATTCTGCCACATTAAGATTATAAGGGAAAGAGGAGAGAGAGAGAGAGAGAGAGAGAGAGAGAGAAAGAGAGAGAGAGAGAGAGAGAGAAAGCAGAAGAGTTCCGCCATGGATCCTGGGTGGTGTACTGTTGGTCCTCCATTGCTCTGGGCTTCTTCCCAGAGGTGGTAGAATCCCCACACGGGTTAATCAAGTTCAGTTTTAAACCATCCCCACTAGAGTGAGAAGCTTGAGTGGTTTGGGTTCCTCATTACAACTGAGAGGTGAGAGTAGGCATGTTTTCTGGATTCTCATTAGAATGAGGCCAGAGTGGGAGCGTTTTTTGGTTCCTAATTAGAATGAGATGGTGACAGTGAGTGTTGTGTCACCATTGCACATGGTCAGGTCTTATTTTCTGGTGGTCATTTAGGGTCTGCTGTGCGGTCACACAAATGGCACACAATCCCTCAAAACCAAGTAGCTCCTCTTTGTGACTCCAGTCTTGGCTTGTGCAGTACACACTTGCTCTATAACCACAATGGAGCATCGCTGTGAAATGTGCAAAAGCATCACATTGGTCAGAACTGAAACTGTTCGTTTTTGCGGTTCATTGAAGAGGAAGCTCGGTGTTTCATGCAACAAAGTTTCACTACTGAGAAAATTGTTAAGGCAGATGCTGTAAATGTTATACCCCTTTACCTTACAGCATGCTTGGCAAACATGTTGTTGCAACACAAGAATGGTAAAGTATAGGGCTACGTGGGGGCTACTGAGGACACAAACCGTGTGCTGTGCAATCTCCTTTTCCTTAATCTAGCTGTAACCCAAATAGTTTCTCTGACAGGGCAGTGTAACAGCAATTTCGTGGTTGATGCATCAGAAAGAAATGCTAGTGTTTTGTTAAATAGATAATGTTTGTAGTGAACATGAACTTCCCAACAAAGTGACATAAGTTCATAGGATTTAAAGCAGTGCCTATCAGTCACATCTCTACTAGGTAGTTTAAGGATTGCCAGCTTTCAGTTTAGAAAGGCCATCCATATCCAGGAGTAATGGTTTGAGACTAAGGCACAGGCAAGCGACTACTTACAATAGAGCTCTGCAAGAAGGATATACTAAATGAAAGGCCTTTATTTTAAAAAGACAAAATGATACCGGTAGCAATCAGTCACCACTATTGGAAGAAAATTGTATACATTTGCACAAAACAAGAAAGAATTTTTTTTTAAAAAAAACAAGGATGGTTCTTTGGAAACATTTCATTAAGTTTTTTGTAGGTGGTTATATTCAAAAGACTGAAATCAGTTTTTCAGCCTGGTGAAGTTTAAAACGTGGAATAGAACAGAAGGACCACAAAGTATCAAGCGTTTTGGATTTAATTTTCCACCCTTTAAAAAAAACACCAATTCGGGAAGATATCTATCTTGCAAAAGCATCTTTTTTGTTGTTTAAATAAATAACCTGCTCCACCATACCAGGCCAACCAAGAAGGACAAGAGACTGGAATCTATAATCACGGTTTACGCTTCTCATATCACCTTAAGCTGTTTGTTGGATACTGCACTATCCGCTGATGTACAAATGAAAAGACTGCGACAAAGAGTGATGGAACAAGAAGACCTTTTTTGTTGTTGTGAAAATAACACAAGAGATAGGAGTTGTCAACCAAAGCACGTTTGGACAAACATTATGTTAGCATATAAGCTGTTACTACTTAAGTACGTTGTCGTTTTTTTGTGTTTGGAAGGCAGAGGAAGAGGAGGAAGAGCCGGAAGGAAAAATAAACAGACGGTTAACATAATAATATGTTATCGTTCACACTTTAACGCCTTCTTCTTTTTTTTTTCTCCTCAAAGTGCTTGTAATTCCAGCCTCTTCAAGTCTATTTCATAACACCTCTTTCAGGCTTTCATGACACAGCAGATAGTGCAGTATCAAAACAGTCCGGGTGATATGAGAAGGCGTAGACCCGTGCATTATAGATTCCAGTCTATTGGTTGGTTTCTTCCCCCCCCCCTGGGATGTGAGCAGGTTATTTATTTAAACAAACAAAAAAGATCTCTGCAAGATAGATATGCGTCCTAACTTGGTGTTTTTTTAAAGGGTGGAAATAATCCAAACGCTTGAGCTTTTGTGGTCTCTGTCTCTGCCACGGTTAAACTTCACCAGGCTGAAAACTGATTTCAGTCTTTTTGAAGATTACCACACCTACAAAAACATTAATGAAATGTTTCAAAGAACCATCCGGGTTTTAAAAAATTCTTCTGTTGGTGCAAATGTATTAACATTCTCTCAAAGGTGGTGACTGATTGCTACCGGTATATTTGTCTTTTAAAATAAAGGCCTTTTCAATTTAGTATATCCTCTTGAGAGCTCATTGCTAGTAGTAGGCCTTGCCGTGCCTTAGTCTCAAACCATTTACTCTGTAATGGAAGTGGCTTTCTAAACTGGGAAAGGCTGGGAAAATTCCTTAAACTACTGTGAGGAGGTGGACTGATAGTCACTGCTTAATACCTATTGAACTTAGTCACTTTGTTGGAAGTTCATGTTCACTCCAAACATTTATCTATTTAGACAAACACTAGCATTTCTTCTGATGCAGGCAACCACAAATTGCTGTTGACACGCCCTTGTCAGAGAAACTATTGGGTGACAGCTAGATGTAGAGGGAAAAGGAGATGCACAGCACACGGTTGGGTCTCAGTAGCCCCACGTAGCCCTAATATTACCATTGCTGTGTCGCACACAACATGGTTTGCAAAGCAGATGCTGTTAAGGAAGGGGTAATCACATTTACAGATCTGCCTTAAACACTTTCTCGTAGTTGAAAAACTTGTTGCAGATAACACCAGAAGCTTCCTCTCAGCGAACCGCAAAAAACGAACAGTTTTCAGTTCTGACCAAAGGTGATGCTGTTTCACAGCGATGCTCCATTGTGGTTATAGAGCAAGTGTGCTAAACTGCACAAGCCAAAGACTGGAGTCACAAATGAGGACACTTGGTTTTGAGGGATGTGTGCATTGTGTGACCGGCACAGCAGACCACAAATGACCACAAAATAAGACCTGACCAGTGCAATGTGGACACCACACTCCACTGTCACCTCTCATTCTAATTTAGGAAACCAAAAAAACGCTCCCACTCTGCCTCATTTCTAATGCAGAATTCCAGAAAAACATGGCCTACCATCACCTCCTTCATGTTAATGAGGAGCCAAAACCACTCAAGACTTCTCACCCTACGTGAGGGATGGTTTTAAACTGTACAGGGAGTGAACATGTGGGATTCTACCACCTCTGGGAAGAAGCCCCAGAGCACTGGAGGAACAACATGCGACACCACAGGATCCCCCAAAATTGGCGGAACTGCTTCTGCTTCTCTCTCTCTCCTCTCTCTCTCTTCTCTCTCTCTCTCTCCTCTCTCCTCTTCCATTATAAGCTTAATGTGGCAGAATATTGTTAATATTTTGAACCGGCGTTTGGTCTCAACTGAGCCTAGTTTGTGCAGGTGTGAACTTTAACATCAAAACATAAAACAGATGTTCAACAGTCATGTACAGGAATGATAAATGTTTGTTAAGGACACTGAAGAACCTTGTCACAGTTTCCCAGAGCTGGTTTTGTTCTTTCAGGCTGGAGCATGCGGGGGGGGCCTACTGACACACACGTTCACAGTGAATCATGTTTGTTGCCCACTGTTTGAACGCCAACTGTATGATGTCTTGAGCATCACAGTTGTGGTATCCAACCTGTAAATGCAGAGAAAAGTGCGGCTGTTCAACCAGGGTCAACAGCTACAACAAGAATAAAACACTCCTGAGGTTTTCAGAGAACTTGTTTTCTGTGTAACATAATTAGTCAGACAAGTTTAAAAATCGGGAATTTCGTTTGGCAGTGTGTTTAACATAGACGGCCAGTTTTCCTACGTGGCGTAGGTGCAATACCACCGATGTGTAATCTGTGACCTTAGGGAGATGAAACCGGATTGGAGCAATTAGTGATGCCAAATTCTTTGCAAGATGAATGTGTACCCCTACTGGTGTGGGGGGTAGGCAAGGCAGTCTGACTCTGTTGAAAAAATATTTTATGGAAAACTGTTTACTGTTTACTTCTACAGCAGGCTTCATCTACTGCCCGTAAATAAATATTTAAGTTAATCACCATTGACGGTATCACAAACAAGTGATAGGAGTAGATGACTTCATTTCTGACTAACCTTGAAAAGCCGAGGTATTTTCCTGTTGTGATTGTTGCACGTGTGAAAGTAGACAACAGCTCCACAGGAAGGGTTTGCATGGAAAACCGGATTTGTGTGCTGCTGCCTGATTCAATGTGTCTTGTATGGGATTAACCCGAATAAGGACTGGAGTTTCGGCTGTTTATAGGACAGTGTAATTAGCCTTTTTTTTTCCCAGAATTGAATTTATTTTCATTACAAGTGTGTGCCTTTTGGTTAACTTGCTGCAAACTTCCTTCACCCAACAAATTGTTTTGAAAGGGAGCTAAGGAGTAGCCTCAGTGGAAGAAAGCATTGGTTTAGTTTTTCAGTTGAGGAGTTTAAACAAAGGAGAAAAACAAAAACAGCCTACTTCCACGCGTTTTGCGAGACATGTGGTTACAAATCCTGTAACAAAAATGAAGTTGCATGTATCCTTGCCAGTAAATAAAAGATAAGATTTCTGCAACGAATCACTAAGTACATGCAGACTAAACCCCACGCTTCCTGTTAAGTACTATTTGGCTACAGAAGTCTGTAAAGATAGCAATAAATGGAAATCTAATTTATATTTGGATACAGAACCGAAACTTCCATTTCATGTTAGGCTTACTATTAAAAATCTGTGAAGATGCAAAAATGGTGCTATCCAGTTAGCCACTCCAAAAGTTTTTCTGGTTGTACATCATTGGTTGTTTCAGGGTCTGGAGTAACTTGTACCGCAGAAAACTTTATCTCCCAATTTAAAGCTGCTGCCAGACTGCATCCTAAGATATATATTTTTTGGGCGATACATGGGAAGTAAACAGATACGGTAAGTCAGTCTGAGTCTGACTGTCTTTTCAGCTGCGTCAGTAAAGAAGGCTAACAGGGTGACTATTCTTTATGTGTAAAGGATGAATATAAATTAATAATTGAAACCATCTTGATGCCGTTGCTGTGTTAGAGGGGCAAGTGTAGCTGTGTGAGGTCCTGGCAGTAACCTCCGGATGTTTTATTGCAGTTCTTTCCCTGCCTTTCTGGGTGGGACAGTGGAGAGGAAATCTTTCCTCTCCTCAGTGCGGACTGGGGCTTACATCATGCGCAGCCAGTTACTTCTAAAAGCCAAGGTGATAAACATGGGAGATGAGCACTGAAAAAAAACAAAAAGGCCCTGGATGCTGAGTTATAGTCTGCTACACAGATGCCTCATGTTGGGTGGGGATTTAGACTAGACGGAGTGCAGAACCCGGATTAACTCTGCTTGGTTCTTGTCTGTGTGCCAGCACTTCCTGTTTTTAAAGTCCTGTTTACTGACTGCATTCCAAATATTCCCAGGAACGTGTGAGGAGTGGAAGAAACATGGGAAGATAAAGTTAAACAGGCATTATTTAAGGTGGAATTTTTATAATTTTTTTTAGTACATAACTGGAATTTGGTACTTTTCAAACCTGGTTACATTAGTTACATACCTAGAGTAAGCTTTTGTTTCCATCGTTCTGGCACTAATTTCCAAAAGCAGAAGCATGGAAAGTGACATTGAAAACATTAATATTTTGCAGCAAGGAGCAGAGTAAGGTTTGTGATGTGCTTTGGCTTTGTGTTCATCCTGATGTGCACATAAAAATAATGTTTGTCAGCCATATGGAAATGGAGTTATTAGAAAAAAATAGGTGATCAGAGGAGAAAAACCTTATTTCTGTGGGTCAAATGGCATGTGCTCTGATTGGGATGCCACAAACTTTAAAGCCTTTTGATTACACGCTTGACAAAGTATTTGGGTTACTGTTCACAGATCTTCAGAACTCACAGTGGAGCGAACAGCCACAAGAGCCAGGTGAAAAAATGAATTCCCATCCTGCTACAAAAGCTAATTGCTGAAAATAATGAGAAGCAGATCACATGAAGTTGTAAATAGATGAGATGTCGTTTTCTAATTTCTTTGTTGTGCTTTATGACTACAGTCCTATATAAACTAACAAAATCTTCTCCTTTGGGTGGAGCTAGAGATGGAATTATGAATGATTTTGGACTAAAATGGAAACTAATTCCAGGCTTTTCTTGGTTTAACCAAAGAGAAAAAGGTTCTGCCTTTAGCTGGAAGAAAAGTTATAGACAGATATTCTGCTTTGGTATGTCATGCGGATCACTAGGGAGGAAGGCACAGGCATACGTGAGTTCGGGAGTTTCACCAACAACTTGAAATGCTTACTTTCTCGTGATCCTGTTTTCATGGCACCCAGACAGTGAGGGAAGCTATAAAACACTATGCCTGCATGGGTGGGAGAAGGGCGAGGCAAGGGGATTTAATGAATAAACAATCTCACAAAGGTCTGTGGTTCATTTGGAGAGGAAAAAAATACTACAGTAATAGTAACATCTTTTTAACACTTGATCATCTCTGAGATTTAGTTCAGCTGTTTGATCTGCAGCAACGTAACACACATAGTTCCTCTTGGCGAAATACTTTGTAGTGAGTCTTCGTTTTAAGGATGAACTCCACAATTAATTTTATTCATAGTATCTGGAACCGCACAGGGAACGAGATACTGTTATTCTGGAAAAAAAAAAAAAAATCTGGATGTAAGATAAACTTAAAGAGAAACAGCTCTGAAAGTAGCACCCGTGGTCTCAGATCAAACTAAGTGAAAACTGTTTTTCACTAATTTCTAATGAGCTTCAATTTACAGGATCAGACGAGTCTTGTATTTCAGCAGTACTATTATTTACAGATGTTGCCAATAATTTTAGGGGGCATTAGCGTCTACGAACAGGCAAATGTACATTCCAGCATGTTTTTTTGAAGGGTGGAAGGAAATGTGGTAAAACTACAAATAAAAATGGCAGAGTGTGGAAACTACTTGCCTGTTTATATGAAGGAAAATTAAATGTTGTTAAGATGTTTTTTGGGGACAGTGTTAAATCCTTTTGTTTGCTTCCCTGGGCTGCTGCTTTGTGAATTCAGGATAAGGAGTTCCAGGTTATCGCACGTTTTCTGACGGATAAGGACGAAAGCAATATGTACGTGGAAACAAGGCACCGCCTGCAATGCAACGTCTGTGTTTTTCTATTCTGAGCAAAAGCAGTATTTTTACCAGTTAAACCTGTAAGAATAATGTTTTCATGGAGGACAGCTTCAACATCTTTGTATAGTCTTCCTGGATTCTGAAGAGTGCCAGCTTAGACAACAGGAAGAACAAAAGGACTAGTACTGAAAAATCTAGTCTGGAGCAGTCTTACCGTCACCACACAGCGGGTCTGGGACAGCAGCAAAATTAGGACAGACAACTGTGGCCCAGAGGTTCCTCATGTTTAGAGTGCCTGATCTGTTGATGGTGAGGAATAAAACTCTATGGCATTTAGCAAGGTTGAAATGTCCCTGCATTCTAAAAGTGTTGTTCTTGTTCCATGGAACTACTCGCATTCGTGTTGCACAAACTCACAGCTCCTTGTGTTTCAGTACTTTTATAAAGTACTGTTCCAGAGTACTTTATAAAAGATTATTTTGGGGTCATACTTGTTAAGTATTTGGCAGTTGTGGGATAGAGAATTAGGAAAATCATTTAACTACACGTGAGTGCCACAGTAAATCAGGACATAAACTGGTGGGTTGTTAAATGAATAGAAGGCAAGCTAAGGAGTCTAGAGGAAAATTCTGCCTGGAAAAGAAAATCCAAATCAGACACAGTCCTACTGAAGCAGCTCTCCTATCCCAAAGATGCCCAAAATGTTTATAAAAAATGATGCTTGTATCCTGTCTGTAAAAACAGGGTAACTGGGATTTGTCTTGTGACTGGAACAACTAATGGACTTCAATTAAAGTGTAGCAGTTTGCTGAATGACTCATTCAATTTTCCAAACCGTGGGCATGATAAAATATGTATCGAGTGTTCAGTCTGTGCTTGCAATGGGTATTTGAAACACTGACTGATGTGTACAGCAGTGCAGCTACCAGTGCTCAGTCACTGCGATGTGCATACCTCTTTGCAAAGCATCCCATATTTATACTTCAGTACAGATTAACACAGTGCACTCTGCTTCCTTGTAGCTTGCTACAAAATCTTGCTCCTTCGTACTTTAGAAAGGGAAAAGAGCACGCAGATCTCAAGAATAACTGTAGGACAATTGTGCTCGATAAAAGGATTAAACTATGTCTGCTAACGTGACAATAGTTTTCCCCTGATTGCCCCCCTGACATGCAGCGTTGCGGTCTTCATATGGAGGTGATAGGCGGTGATAGAACTGTTCAGAGTTGCTGTGAAAACCAAATTTTAAACTGGAATTCATTATTCTTAATAGGACCTGTACCATCTATATCAGATAGATAGCTCTAATTTCTATCCTATAAGAAAATAGGTATGTAAATGAACATTCATGCACTAAGTGTTCTGGAAGCAAGTAGGAATCGGTATTATAGAAGGTATGTTTCTCTTCCTGCGGTTTCCTCTAAGTAGTTATTCTTTTGAAGGATATGAAACTAGAGATTGTTTTGCACTAGTCCAGAGGTCCCAAAGCAGTTGGAAGGGGAAAAAATGTGTTAAGGTGCTTTAGAAAGGTCAGGGATTGCAGGTGTGATGGAAGGTGTTCATTTGAAGTGTTGCATGTCCCTTAGTTTGATTAAAAATAACTATTCTCTAGAATTCCTGTTAAAATTGCAGTCCTTGTTACTGTCGGAAGAACATATGATTCTATTTTTATTCCAGGCGCCCGTCCATATTTGAAAGTGTACACAGAAAACACAAGCTGCCCAGCTATACTTCAAAAAGTTTCTGTTACATTCTTGCTTTCAAATCCAAACCTGGAGGCGTGCTTACATTGCAAGTGAAATGAATGTTGCAACACAGAAGTGACTGCATGCACTGTTCCAAAGGCAACCCCCCCCCCCCCCATGCTCTATCCCCAGCTGAAACAAAAGCTGCTGTCTTGGTTGCAGTTGCTCAAAAATATGTTAGATTCTGGGGATGTAACATTCGGCCATTTGCAAGTTTTTAAAGAAAAAGGTATCTGAGTTGTCATTTAAGGTTGAATTCTTAAAGGAAGCCAGGGCATGATGTTTATTTGAAAGAGATGCGTTAGACTAAAAAAGGATTTCACATTTGAGTAAAGTGTTCAGTCCCCCACTCCTGCTTTGTTTCTTTGGTGCTGGTATGGAAGCGGAGAAACCTATGCAAGTGAAGAAAAGGACCATCCTTGCAGTGCTCACTGCCAGCACGCTTGCAGTCAAGAAGCACCCAGTGCAACGGGGGGGCTGTAATAATGCGCTGAATCGTGAGGATCTCAGGAAGGAGCTGGAAGAAAGGAGAAGGCAGCAACAAGAAATCACTTTTCAAAATTGACGATGTTCTCTGATCTTCCACCCATCTTACCTGAACCAGTTGGCTCAGATGAACCACAGTTAGCCAGCAGGGTGAGGCGGGAGAAAACAGGCCTTGAGCAGGGCTCAAAAGGGCTCTCATGGTCTCAGAAGAGCCTGAGAGGCATGTTGGAACTGAAATGAAGGCGCTGGATAAAAACTAAGCTGTGTCTGCTCTGGAATATTTAATTCGGTTGCGGTACTTGTCTGTACTAACCATTGTGTGAGCTGTGAGGACAGGAAAGACTCATTTATGACTGCATATGATTTGTTTGGGGCTTTGTGCTAGTTTGTGCATAACAGTGGTGTGCTTCTGCCCTGTGTTTGCAGTTAAAGAGATGTAAATAGCATGTGACTCAGTGAGAATGGACGAGGGAACCTGTAGTCAGCTTTGCCTGACAAAAAGATGCGATTTAATTTGTGCCTATTATATCTGCTGGCTGAGGATAGTTATCCAAGTGGTTTTGGAAATTCCTACAGTTCTCTGAAATGGGTTTATTGTTGGGGGTCACTGTAATGTTTGTAATTGTACGCTTCCCAAGTCTGTCTCTGTAAATACATGTGTGTTGCTCGAGAGCTTTCCTTTCAAGATAATCGTCGCTGGGGATATTAAAGATGAGGGAAATAAAACAAGCGTCTTTAAGTGCTTCTTAAAAAAGAAGTCAGGCAAGCGTTTCTATAATATGCATTGAGGTGGTAGTGGAAAAGGACTTTTTCTAAATCTGCAGTGGAATTCAATACTTTCGTGGAATATTTAGGTAAAAGCCCAAATCTGTAACTACAAAGGAGGGATTAAAAAACGACAACCACATATGCTGCTCAGAGTGCTTAGGCAGCAGTGGTATTAGGGAAAAACAATCATTTCATTCTAAATTGTTCTTTGTAAGACTGAAGTGTGGCAGAGAACGGTACATGAATGTACTTGGAAGAAAACTTTCTTAGAAAAGAAATGTTGCTAATGCAGCAGGGAGGATCACTTTTTAAAAAAAAATATAATAAAATGTTATATATTAAATTTCTATGTACATAATCTAAGATATACAGAAAATAATCTTTTTATATAAAATACATTACTTGTTTTTAAAAATTTGCTGAGCAGGTTGCAGCCTCACAAACCCAATTGCTTTTTACAGCAAGAGCTTTCAGGACGTTGATTCCAACAGAAGAGACATGAAGCTGTTGGTTGAGCGTTTCCACTTCCTTTCCTGTTTGCTAAGAAAACAGATACAGGGGCAGTCCTAAGGGTGTTTGTGACTGTAGTGATAGGACAGAGTAATGGGTACAAACGGAGTGGAGGGTAAAGTTAGCTAGGTAGATAGCGAAGAAAGTCTTGACTGTGCGGGAGTGTGAGGCCCTGGCACAGGGATGACCAGAGAAGCTGTGGCTGCCCCCTCCATGAAGAGTTCCAGACCAAGGTGGACAGGTGCTTGGAGCACCTGGATAAGTGTCAGGGTGTCCCGCCCTTGGCAGTTGGAATTGAGACGGACTTTATGGTCACTTCCTACCCTAAACATTCAATATAAATTCTGTGATGGATCTCTCCAAAATAAGAGCAATGTAATGCACAAGATAAGCACAACTTCGTTTAATTACAGAATAAAATCCGATGATACTGCTGTGAAAAACTATAGGATTCCAAGTACAGGACCAAAAAATTTGTAATGAAGTGTTCCCCAGTACTTGTCCCACTGATGCCAAACAGTTTGTAGTGGAAAAGGATTCTGAAAAAAATGGATTCCTATGCAAAATATAAAAAATATTGCCCCTGGTTAAGGAAAATTAAAATATATGGTAGGGATTAGGACGTGTTTATTTGTGAAGTACCCACTGTGTGCCTTCGGGTAGTTCTGCTCTCTTTTTGGCATCTACCCCTACCCATGTCATATAAAAAATATCTCTCTCCGGTCAAGATTATGGTTTTATCAGAATCTGTCCATTCCTGCATTTTCTATCTTTCTCCATACTCATCCTTGCTTAAGATGGCAGTGCAGCACAGATAGAAGGTCACCGTGTTCCCCTCCTTTCCTTTGGCTCTGCAGGAGGACATTCATGCAGCTGCCAAAGGAACACTGGAAAACAGGGCATTGGCACTAATTAAACAAGCCCAGCTTACAAAGTGTTAGTGGGGCTCCGTCTTCTGTCTCATTCATGGAAAAGGGGTTTGTTGTGATGTAAAAGTAGATATACAGGTCTGAAGCCAGCTATAGCCAAGTCTTGTGCGTACATGGATTCTTAAAAACCACGTTTAGAGCTTTTAGTAAATGTTGATAAATATATGTATGTGTGTTTGAAGACTTTAGAGGTTCGAGATGAGAAAAAATATTTTAAATGGTTTGAAGCAGTGTTTAGCTTAAATTTAAAAGAACTGAGGTTTGTATCATCCAAATTATAACGAATGCCCTCACTTTCCAACTAAAAAAACTGGGAAGAACTTGTCTGAGATGGTTGAAAAATTCTGTAATATTTGAGTATTAGATATTTTCATCCACCTCGCTAGTGAAGTGTTCTGTCAAAGAATTAAAGTTCAGACAAAATGAATCCTCTATTCTTAAGAATTATGTCAAATTCGGCATTTTTCCAACTAGTGTGATTCTATTAACTGTTTTGGTCTTGGTAAATATTTAGATTTCAAAATACAAGTCTTAGCTTATTTTTATCAAGTCTTTTTTAGGAATGAAAATACACCAAATGAATATTCAACTGCAATTACAAGTGGCGTTTGGGACCTTTGTATCTGAAACTCATTGCGATGTCTGTATTCTAAATTTTGAATTTGAATTTCTGATTTCACCAGGTTAGGCCGGGGGCGTACGAATCTACTGCTCAAAAAGCTTGAAGTACCAAGTTACCCAAGTACCTTAAAAAATTGCCTCCACAGGCGTCTTCTGGTGAACTAGGGGCATCCACGTGAATGCCCCCCAGGATCCTGTGGGAGGGTCTCCTCCCAAATGGAATGATAGTGACCTAGTAGAAATGCCTCCAGTGGAGGTCCACCTTTATCCTAACTATTAATACATGAACCTTTAAAGAAGCAAGGAAGTACCCTCTCTAATCAGCTCCTTCAAGACTGAATCTTCTTTACATTTTGTAAGTGTTTACACAAGATAGCAGAGAGAGAAGAGTTTTTTGATGAAACACCGGAGACTTTGTGACCTGCGACTGTTTCAGCCTTTCCTAAAAACGTTAGAACAGTAGGGAACAGAGAAGAAAAGATCTTTAATAGAGAAAATAGGTTGAGATTATCTGTTTTTTTGTATTTTAACGATAGGGTTATGTTTTAATGCTGTGATAACTCTATTCTTAAAAATATTAAAGGAAGTTTTTAAATAGGTATCCATGTTTGTCACATGTATCTGGTCATGTGTCATAATGCCAGTTGTCTGCATCAAAAGTTTCAACGATGCTGTCTTTTGTAAAGCCTAGTATTTATAAATTCGCGAGTGATGTATAAACTTTTCTTTGGATAGATAGGTGTACTGTGGCAGGTGAGTGTAAAAATAGGGGGGTGTGGAAATTTTTGTGTTAAAAAAAAGGGATAGGGAAGTATGATAGACTAAAGGGGGGT
>CM031865.1:10100810-10185116 GCA_018697195.1 Certhia americana | reverse complement strand
CGGCCGCCCCGCTCGCCTCGGCCGGTGCCTGTGCCCCGGGCGCGGGCGGCAGCGGCGCCGGCAGCCGCTCCCCGACAGCCGCCGCCTCCCGCACGGGAATAACAGGAAGGGAGCGGGGCTGACCCCGGATGGGGAAGGCACCGCCCGCCGGAACGGGAACCGCGGCGGGGGGAGGCGGGTGCGGGGCCCGCGGTGGCGGGAGCGGGCCGGGGGAACGGGCTGTGCTGGGCTGGTCCTGCCTTGGGCTCGTCCTGCCCTGGGCTGGTCCTGCCCTGGGCTCGTCCTGCCCTGGGCTCGTCCTGCCCTGGGCTCGTCCTGCCCTGGGTTCGTCCTGCCCTGGGTTCGTCCTGCCCTGGGTTCGTCCTGCCCTGGGCTCGTCCTGCCCTGGTTATTATTGCCCAATATCACTGACACCCCCGTTCCCTGCACATCGCAGCGCGTCTGACCCACTCTTGAGCCTTTTCCTCCTTGGATCGCCAAAGGTTTCTTTACAGTCAGCTGCCACCGGCATCAAGCCGCTGTACGTGTGTCCGGTGTTTTGTTGAAAGAGTGGCCCGCCAAGCGAATGCCTGTACAAATTAGAAGTCGAAGAGAAATAGTAGTGGAAGAGAAATACGCATTCCCAAGTGGTGTGGGTTTTCAGGGTGTGAAATGAGGGCGCCGGGCTGGGGTACCTTGGTGAGAGCAAACAAGACGCAACAAGGGAGAGTGGCACTGAGGTGCTGACAGGGAGGAGGGACTGGCATGACCTGGGTTATTAATTGTTAAGGCGTTTTGGCAAATCACTCTATTGTCAAGGGATATTTATCCTTTCAACAGGAGAGATGGCATAAGCAAGTTTTGGAGGCAGGTGTGAACATGGTGAGGGCGTTGGTGAATTCTCTTAGCTGGAATAGTTCTCCAAGCCCCAGGGTCTAGCAATGGACCATATGGACAGCGGTGGCCAGGCTGAGATGCTGCAGGTAGTGCTGCTGTAGGTGGGAGCACCAGCTGTGCAGAACACACCCAGCAAACACAGGGAAGAGCATTCCTGCTGGTAAAGTGCCCCTTTGCTGCTTCTGCTCCATGTCACCGCCGCTCCTGATTCCAACCTGCAGCATCGTTCCCAAAGGGAGCCTGCAAGAGAGCCAGGGAGGGATTTTGACAAGGGCAGTAGACAATGTAGTGATAGGACAAGGGGAATGGCTTTAAACTGACAGAGGGCAAGTTTAGATGAGATATTAGGAAGAAATTCTTGACGGTAAGAGTGGTGAGGTCCTGGCACAGGCTGCCCAGAGAAGCTGTGGCTGCCCCATCCCTGGAATTGTTCAAGGCCAGGTTGGACAGGGCTTGGAGCAACCTGGGCTAGTGGAAGGTGTCCCTGCCCATGGCAGGGAGGCTGGAATGAGGACTTTTAAGGGGCCTTCCAACCCAAACTGTTCTGTGATCCTATGAATCTGATAAATGGATTTTTAAAAAAGATCTAATAAAAATTAGTAACAACTAGTGTGTCTAACCAGTGGATTGCCAAGTCGGTTGGCTGATGGCTGCTGTAAAATCTGGGTGATGGTTTCAGCCTCTAGTGACTTCTCAGCACTTTCCCGTTCCAACAAAAGGGGAGAAAAACCAACAGAAACTCCCGATGCTTTGAAACAGGGTGGCCCAACCACGCGGGTGAGGCCTTGGTGGCTCGAGGGGAAATCATTACTCATTTTGGCTACGAGAAGCGTGAATAAGAAGATGTTTATATATGCAAATCAGGTTCATTGTAACGTCTGCTGTGGAAAAAAAAAAAAAAAAAAAAGAGAGATAATTTATTAATAAAATAAAATTTAAAAAAAAAGACTAAATGCCCTTGTGCAGAACCACAAGACTATTTCAAGCTACCCCTGGAGGGTGTTTTCCCCGGCGATGCCCAGGAGCGCCTTGGTGCGGGTTGTTGGGAGCGGCGGCGGCGGCCCCGCCCTAGCCCGGCCCGGCTCGGCCCGGCCCGCCCCCGGCCGCCGTCACTTCCCGCAGCTGAGTGCCAGCCCGAGCCCGGGCCTGGCCCTGCTGGCCCCGGCTCCGCGGTAGGTGCGGGGTGTGTGTGCGGGGGTCTGGCAGGGCTGTGGCCGCCGCGGGGTCGGGTTGGTGCGGGGGGGGGATGCGGCCCCGGTGCCGCCGCCGCGTTCCGAGGCGCTCGGGAGATGCGGATGCCTGTCGCTGCCTCTCGGCTGTGTTCTGTGCCTTCCCGGAACGCTGCGGCGGTGCCGTGCGGTTGCGGTGGTTCCCAGGCAGTATAAGGTAGCAGGGCTGGTATTTTTTAAATTGCTCTCCATCCCCCGCAGACTGCGAGGCAAGCAGCTTTGAAGGGATGCTTGCGAGGAGTCGGGATTTACACCGTGGTTTCTGATACCCCGTTGACGTAAGGGATGGTTCCCAGTTGCTAAATGTGTATCCTCATCAGCGGAGGGTCAGTGCACATAGAGCTGTGCGTGATGTGTGTTTGTTCGGAGCTGCCTTCGGTCCCTGCAGCGTTATAAAACAACCTGCCTTTCAGGGTGCAGGGTGTAGGCCCAGTCCGTGGCCAAAGGAAACTTTCTGGCACAATTACATTAAGGGATGTCCATGCATTGATAGACAAGTGAACTTGAGAAGAAACGCTTCCTGTCTTGAAGATGGAGCGGTGAAACTCACAGCTTGATCACCATTTCTACAGCTTTCATCTCTGTTGTTAGTTGCCTCAGCTGCATTTAAAAAAAAAACAAAACAATTCTGGTGGAAACACATAGATTTCTCATTGTGGTTTATTCTTTCCACCATGAAAGTCACGCCATGCCTTCCCTATCCTTAGATTTGAGACCAGAGCAGCTCTTTTCCCGGCACTGTGGTGTTGTCAGCTGGGGAGGTTGCTCCCCTTTCCATGGGCATCCCCAGGCTGTGGCACTCGGAGCATGGAGGCTGGGAGCACTCCTTCAGTGCTGCCCTTGGGATGCCCCAAATGAAAGGAGGGAGAAGGGCTCTGCACCTGTGCCCCTTTCACCCAGTCAAGGACAACTGGCATGGGATGGAAGAGTATCCTGGCATGTCAGAGGAGGCACGTCAGTGCTCTGAGAGGTGCTGTCTTGAGGCAGAACGGCTCCTCAGCTCACCCTGGAGAGCTGCAGGTCCTTACCCTGCCTTGGGCTGTGCTAGTTGGGGACCCTGGTGGTGGATGTGCCTTGTTCCTTTGCTGCGTCGTGGGGTAAAGATTTTACAGCTTCTCATGTGAAGGGAAAGGAGGAGTTAAAAATGTTCTTTTTCCTTCTCCTGGGCAGGGTAGCTGTAACAACCAGCAGTGGAGGATTAAAGGGACCTGTAAATAAACTGATTTTTTTTTCTTATAAATAATACCAGTAAGAGAGAAATGAGCAATTTCAGTGATTAAAGATCACTGTCAGAGGAAAACGAGAATTACATGCATTGCATAAGGCAAATGAAGAAGTCTTACTGTTGAAATTGCTCATGCAGCCCTAATTTTATCTTCTTTAGACAGCTGCTTACTTTAAGAAACAGTAAATGACCTTACAGTTAAACATTTTCTAAGAATATTACATTATACCTTTTCCCCTGTAGATACAGATCCTGTAACCACTGTGTCCTCTTGTATATGACAAATCCTATTTGTGACAGTTGCAAGAAAATGTGATGCAACAAACGCTCATGCAAAATTAAGCAGATGAATCTTAATTGCCATTTACTGTACATCTCTTTATGTTGTTCTATGAAGTATTTGGCTATAATTTACTCTCATTTTAAGGTAAGAGGCCCATTATCCTCATGTAATAAAACTCTGAAATTAGCTGGCATGCTTACCTGCTTGCATAGTTGATTTAAACTGCCTTGATAGGCCTATGTTATGATGTATTTAACCAACATGAATATGAACTTGTTCCATCTGTAGCCCCACAGAAATTAATTAGACTGTCTACAGAGTACTAGTTGAGGAAAATAAAGATAAAAAAGTTGTCTTCTGTTCTGTTTAACCACGGTCATGACTGCTGAAAATACGAGAAGGGTTAGGTAACACTACAGAATTTACACTGGTGATGGATGACTTACAGCACCATTCCTATGTGTCTTCTTCCTTCTTTTTGGTAGATCCCAGCTCTGAAATTTTGGAGGTAGAGGAATAATATAAACATGAAAACTCATGGTGGCTCTGTTACTGCCTTAAAACCTTCTCCCCAAGCCAGTGCATGCTGCCCTTTTTTTTTTTTTTTAATAATTTTAATTTTTCCCTTACCTGTAGTTATTAGTAGTAAGTGAACTGCCTCCAGTCCTGTATTAGAGTAAGTTTGGGTTTGAGATAAACATTTCAGATATGTTCTTGTCACTTGAACGCTTTAGTCATATTAATACATCTAAATTATGTTTTATTTTTCCTAATAGAACATAGAGCTCTCTGGGAAGAGAGATCCAAAGATAATACAGTACCTAAAATTGCAGGCATCATCTGGGATTTTCCGTAGCTTGAGTGCAGAAGGTATTTATCTTCAGCTAATTTTAGCAGATTGAAAATCCCGGAAGTTATCCCAGGTAAATGCTATCTGCTTCTTCAGGTTCCTAAATGCCTTTGAAGTCCCTATTTTCAAAAGCGACTCAGGAACAAAATTCCTTGGTGGCATTTCATTTAATTTTCCTTAATTTTCCACGAGTGATGTTTTAAAATGCAGATGTGGCTCATTATTTGCTTAAACAAATGAACAAAGCTCAGAGCATAAACATGGTTGGTACCAATGTAGCCCTAGCTGGGAATGATCTGCAAAGGCCAAGATAATGCTTCTCTTGATCCCAGTGTGGCACTGAACAGGATTTGTTATGATAAGAAGCTAATAAGACATTAACAAAAGTAGCTGTGCCTTAATTCATAATGTGACTGCTCTGTATTATTCTAGGGATGTTCATCTGGGCTGTAGATGTGATTTATAAACTTTAATTAAATAAATCTCTCAGAACCTCTTGTTGGAAATGTAGAGTTAGTTCTAATAACTTGAATTAACTGAGAAATAATTGAATAAAGGTTAATATAAGTTTTCCGTTTTACAGAAGAAGATGTGGCTTTAAATGTTGCATTGGTTGTGTTAGTAATGGAAATGTGAAAAATAGCTCAAGGTCGTTCAAGAAGAGAGCCCTTGGGAGCTGAGTGTACAACAAGGTGTGTTCCAGCTCATTCCCACTCTTTCTCTTTTGTTGACTTGCTGGAGAAAAGCTTTTCCTCAGGAAAGTCTTTGTATTTGAGGAATAGAAGTGTTTATGTATTTTGCATCTACCTCTATACAATAAACTTGCTTTGAAGCATTTGGATTCTTTGTAGATGCTCACTGCAGTAGTCCACTGTAATATTTGTTTAGGTCTTGGAGAGTGAGCTTGTCCTTGGGCTTCCAAAGGAGGATATGGACAGTGGTTGTATCCCCCCACGGACACAGCTCAGTGTGCTGTGCATGTTGTATGGCCCCACTTCTCGTGGGTGTGGAGCAGTGTGCTGTTGTCAGGTGCTGTGGGTGTGAGGAATCTTCACCTGCCAAGAGGGTGCCAGGGGACCCACTTCTTATACAAGTGTCTTGTAATCTGGCCGTGGTTGTCTGGGATGCTGCTGTTCCCGTGGGCGGTGAAGTGTTGCATACTGACTTTATCCTGCTTGGCATTTTGAAAAGGCATGAAGTAGAGGCAGTGGAGTTGCAGGAATTGCCCCTGGATTCTTGATGTTCCTGTTCTTGTTGCTTATTTTAGCATTTGTGTCTTTCTGGTCTAGATCTGAAGAAGACTCCTCCTCCTTCAGCAGTAGCATGCCCATAGTCTTCCTGGCCAATGATTCTTCTACAGCAAGCAGGACTTCTTCCTCATCCTGAGAAGCCTTCATCCCTTCCTATGTCAGTGGCTACAAGGCCGAGAGCCAGCTCACCATTGTCCCCACCAAAGTCTCTCGGACTGGGGCCTTCCTTTCATCACACACAAGAAGAGGAACTTGCCAAGGTGGTGGAGCAGGACCCTATGCTGGAGGAACTATGTAAGCCCCTGTGCTGTAAGCTTTGCAATGTCACTCTGAATTCGGCCCAGCAAGCCCAGGCTCATTACCAGGTAAGGAAAGCAGCAGGAGGATCAGCTTTTGGGGCTGCTGCATCTGCAGCTTGTGGAGACGTTCCCGTGCCAGCACGAGCACTGCCAGCAGTGTTGCTGTGGTAGCACAGAGGGAAGTGTGGGCTAATGCAGGAGGACTAACTCAGCTTCTCGAGGGGGTTTTGAGTGCTGCACAGCAGCAGCAGCATTCAAGTTGCTCATCTGGAGCTACCTCTGCACCACCTCATGAACTGAAACTACTCTGTAGACATCTTCACCCTGCTTGGATTTGCTGGTTGTCCAGACGCGCTGCAGTGCTTTCATTTAACGTGTTGTTACTGGAGTTTTTTTGCAATAACTCCGTCCGTGGGGACAGAGAAATGGTGCCAAGATGGCATGGGTGAAAGAGCAGACACTTGTGATTTTCCCTTTGTTTTATGCAAGCTGTGTTTCACATACATATTGGTAAAATTGCCCTTCTGATTCCAGATTTTGTGAGGCCTGGACAGGTGTTTTCTGCTGGATGCAGTGTGCCACTAGGAAAGGGGCTGCTGCCATGTTAATCAGGGTCTCCTTTCTGAGGCTCTGCACAGCACTGATCAGGTGGAGCCTTTTATGCAAGCATCCTCATCAGCCGGGTTGGCTCAGATCAGATTTATTTTGTTTGAGCTGATCTTGTTGACTTATGTGAAATAGGGTAAGGACTCTTTTCATATGCTTCTTGCTGAGAGACAGAATATGTCAGCCTTGCATTACCTCATTTTACTACACCCTCTCTGCCTAATGCTGTGTTTGTGTGAGTATTGGAGATAGTGACTTTCTCTGCCAGTGAATACAAAAAGGCGATTGTCCATAACCTCAGGACACCAGACACAGATTTCAGATTTGCTGTTGACCCTGAAAAAAGTGGTATGCTGCTTGTGAAGGGGTAGGTTGGGCTGGTGCTACACTTTTAACATATTTTTGCAGAATTTCTGTCATGAGGAGACAGAAGTGAATTTGTACATAACTTGCATTTACCTTACTATGCATCCACAATGCATATACATAGTCTCATGTTGTTCTATAAGGTTTTCAGAACACCAAAAACAACTATGGTATATATTTTTCAAAAGAAAATAAAATATGAAGTGGGTTTTTATGTTCAATCTCATGTTTTAACTCAATCTTGCAGTCTCATGAAATCTCTGTATGTGTGTTCAGGCTTATCAAAAAACTGTGCAAAGCAGTTGATAATCTTAAAACACGAAATACTGGTTTTAAGTGAAATAGAAACAGATGGAGAAACTAATTGTAAACTTATTGAGAAAATCAGCTGAAGATGAGGCCCAGTCATTCTATAGGTGTTGAGGATTTTGGAGAAAGGGAGGAATACCTGCATCTCTGAAATTCAGAACTGTTGTTTTCTGAGTGACAGCTCCATTCCCTGAGCTGCCACCTTCATGGGCACTTTCTCATTTCAGGATCCTTTGTCTTTCAGAGTAAGATACTATTATTAGGATAGTGATTAATCTGGGTTATCTTTGCAGGGTAAAAACCACAGTAAGAAACTCCGGAATTACTATGCTGCTAACAGCTGTCCAGCACCTGCCAGGATGAGTAATTCTGTTGAGCCTGCCCCACCTCAGGTTGTCTCCCTTCCAACTCAGGTAAGGCACGGGAAGGGGACTGAGATCATGCTATCCCCAGTAAGGATAACCAGATGTCAGGCTTTGAGGATTGCCACAGGAGTTGGGAAAGAATTTTCCTTGTGATGGCACAGGATGGTGGAAGTGGCCTGTTGTGAGCTGTTTGCTTTCCTTTGAAGATGCAGATATTGATCTGCACTTGCAGCACAATGTTGGACTTCAAATGTTCTATTTCTGCCTGGCAAATACTTTGATTCCTAGGTAAGTCCGATGTGCTGCTGATTGTAGCTGTTTAGAGCAGGTATAAAGCAGCATTGCTGGAATTGGATTTGGATGTGAGGGTGTGGCATCTGCTCTGCACAATCATCCCTCTGTTGTTGAGGGAAGCCGACATGGAAAAAGTGCTTTGGTACTCCTACACCCATGGCCCTGGGCTGTTAGCTAATTCCTCTTTTGTTGCTCCTTTTGAAGTGCTCATTCCTGTGTGCAGAGTGAATGGATTGTTCCCTCAGTGGTCCAGATTAATTCTGGTTTGGGCACATTAGAGGCAAAAGAGATGGTTTTTGCTATCTCCATCTAGAATTCATCCCTTGGGTTTGTCATGAGATGTGACAGCTAACCTGGCTTTTGCCTGTGACTGCAGGGAAGCACAGCTGGGCCCCGGGGGTTGAAGCTGTGCCTGTCAGTCCCCACAGCGAGAGCCTGTGTTGTCTGTAGGGAAGCAGAGAGCATTTGCAGAGTGGCAGATTGTCCTCAGCCAGAGGGAGCCACCAGAGGGAGACTTGGCCCCGTGTAAATTGGCTTTGCAGCTCTGGGATGTGAACTGGGATGGGATGGGGTCTGGCCCAGGGCACGGGGATGTGTCTGCTGTACCTGCCAGGGTGTCTGGTGGTGTGTTTTTTAGTGGAGGAAACGGCCCATGGCAATAAAAATACCACTCTGGGGCCACGTGAGGGTTCAAGTTGAGAACTGGAAGTCAGAATTGTGTCTCTAAGTTTGAGCAGTATCAAAGGAGATGTGAAAGAATGCTGGCTTGTCAAGTGCTGCGGTGACATGGCTGTATGAATCACTGCTGCTGCACTGTTTACAAAACACTTTTCCCTGGATGTTACATGTTGAGGAGGCATGGTTCCTGCTGGACCACTGTATGTGGTCTGACTCCACAGGCAACATGTCCTTCATATAGCAGGAGCTACTCATGTGAGACTGGGTCCTTACTTTGAAGTCTGGACCCAGCTGTGCTCCTACCTGAAGGTTAAGGATCAGAGGTTTGGCAGCTTTGCTGCTGGTTTTTTTTTCCTCTTGCTGTGGCCAGGGAGCTCTGGACATATTAGGTGGACTGTAAATAGGAGAGAGAACCTTTCAGTGGGGCTTCCTCAGTGTGAAAGTCACTGTTCATCAGCTCCCAGCAGTTAGGAGGAGTTAAATCATTGCTGTGATGTAAACAAGCCTCTGTGGCTATTGCTGAGCTGTTTGTTCAGATTGGTTTTCTCTCCACCTCAGGCCAGGAATTTGCAGGCTTTCCTGGAAGCTGAGGCAAGGAACAATGAATTTCTTGTAAGAACACTTTGGGGAGAACTTGAGTGTCCTAATCCATGGGTTTTAATTCCAGCTCTCCAGCTGTCTGATGAAGGCAGTAGTCTCAGTTCCTGTGATTGAAATATTTCAGTTATTTAACCTTGTGTTTCACATGCTGTCTCTCCCTTTGCTGCTAGATGGGATCCAGTAAACCAGGTGGCCGAGTGATCTTGGCTACAGAGAATGATTACTGCAAGCTCTGTGATGCCTCATTTAGTTCTCCAGCTGTGGCACAGGCTCACTACCAAGGGAAAAATCACGCCAAGCGGCTGCGTCTTGCAGAGGCACAGAATAACTCATTCTCGTAGGTATTGTTCAACCTCATGCTCAGGCTGAAAGCGTGTGGCAGTGTCTCTGGCAGTCCTTTTGTCAGAAAACTCTGAATTGCAGCTGTTCATATTTGTTTAATCTGCAGGGATGCCTCGGAACTAGGCAAACGAAGGGCAAGGAAAGAAGGGAATGAATACAAGATGATGCAGAACAGAAGGAATACATATACAGTTCAGAACAACACAGGTAATTTGGAGCTTGCATCTATTCTGTAGTTGGAATAGTAATTAATAATAAACAGACTTGGTTTTCT
Organism: Certhia americana; assembly: GCA_018697195.1. Classification (NCBI taxonomy): domain Eukaryota; kingdom Metazoa; phylum Chordata; class Aves; order Passeriformes; family Certhiidae; genus Certhia; species Certhia americana. The sequence continues at coordinate 10,175,270 of CM031865.1, read as the reverse complement.
TCTGTTTCTGAGGTCTGTTTTAGCAGTCATGTTGTGAAAGGAGCTGGTCCTAGCTCTGCTGAACCTTCATGTCTGCATGAGTTTTTTTTTCCCAGCTGCTAAAGTTGCTTTGTTTTGTCAGCCTGCTTGTTAGTTCTTCTTCTCAGTTTGTAACTTAATTTACCATCTGCCTGTCTCTGAGGCTGCTCTAAGTGGTGACAGTTTTCCTGCTTTATTTTCTTGGCAGGTGGCCAGGTGCTTTGACTCCTACTGTGGCACATCAACCTGTACTTGCACTCCCATGACCAGAATGAGAGAGCATGTTAGCCTCCCTCTAATACCATCTGTTCCTAGCATAGAGTCCTTCCTCAGGTGTTGGATACTAACTTTGCCTCTTTACTGTGATTTAAAGAGTGTATTACAGTCTCCAGCCAGGCATCTATTTCTCTTTTTCATTTTAAGTTGTTTTACAAGCACACACTAGCTGAAACTCTGATTTCTGGTGAAGCTTGGTTTAATCATGTCATTTTAATCACTGTTATGTGGAAAAAATTAATCTTTTAAAGTTCTATTAAATATCATTTTATGAGTTTTAAACTGAGGCAGCTTATTCTAATCAAAAGACTGTTCCAGTTCTGGAATTAGATGGTTAAGGAAAAAAAAATTTGATTCATTACTTAAATGATTAGACTTCTGATTTTCAATAAGACTGGGGCATTAAGCCCACTCTATTACTTTATAAAATTCCGAGTGCTGCCCTGTTGGCTGCACCTCTAAATCTGGAAATCAGCAGAGCAGTTGTGGGGAAAATAAGGCTTGACTCAAATCAGTTAAAAAAGCAAATATTTGTCTGCTTTCCAATCATTCACTGGACTTAGGCGTTGTCACTGAGCTGCCTCAAGCTTTGATTTCTTACAGGTAAGCCAGGCTTTTCTGTTGACTCCCCAGGTCCCTACTTCAATCCCCGCTCACGCCAGAGGATCCCCCGTGACCTGGCCATGTGTGTGACGCCCAGTGGCCAGTTCTACTGCTCCATGTGCAACGCGGGCGCCAGCGAGGAGATGGAGTTCAGGCAGCACCTGGAGAGCAAACAGCACAAGAGCAAAGTGTCCGAGCAGCGCTACAGGAACGAGATGGAGAACCTGGGCTATGTCCAATGACGCGCCACCCTCGGTAGTAGTTTGCAACTAGAGCAGCTTGTCTCTCGCCTGCTGTTTGCCACATGCCCTGCTTTGTGCTCCATTGGGTAGGAGTGTGCTCTCGAGCTGTACATGTAACACCTGCAAACTTACTGGTATGGTTAGATTTTTTTTCTATCATAGTCGGCAGGATGACGCTGTGCAGGACATGAAGTGTTTTTGGTGTTTGTTTGCTAATTATCTAAGGCTCTTCATTGTTGTTGAGTGGCAGGGAGGAACTGTGTCTTCTCCCTAGCCTTCTGCATGAATATGCAAAGCCCAAGAAGTGCTGGGAACTTCTGTGGTTCTACCACACGGGTGGACCGTTGTGCAAAGCCCACTCCCCTTTTGGCACACCACAGAGCAGTGCTCCAGAATGCCTCCCTGCAGCAGACTGAATCTCTGGGCAGCTTTTAAAAGAGGGGCAGGACTAGGGCCTGTGAATGTGTGAATTAGGTGGTGTACTTGTCCACACTTTGCTGCTTCTGGCCCCCATTACAGTCCAGAGTAGGTTCTTTCCACATCCTTGTAGAAAGGCTGTGCATACCTCTTCTCCTTGGAGCGTCTTGCCTCTTACTGCTTCCTCTGCCATGCAGACTCCATTCTGAACCTCTGACATGGATTTCAGCTGATTAGCCCCATTCAGGAATACTCTTCTACTCTTAATATTGTTGCCTGGACACCTTAATATACCATGGGTGTAGCTCATCTCCCTGAATAGAGCCTCTGGGGATCTCAGTGGCTTAATGAAGTGAACTGGAAAGCAAACCGGCTCAGGTGAGATGTGCTGTGCTCTGATTCTGCCTTAGACTGAGTCAGGTTGAGAATAGATGGAAGGAGCTGTCAGCTGTAATCTGTTTGCATGTTGATGTAGAAGAAAGCAAGAGTTGCTCTCTGGCCTGCAGTCCTTGCTCTGGAAGAAGAGGGCTGACTGGACTCTGGGTAGCAGATATTGCTGTGTCCCACTTCCATGCCATTCCCTGGGCAAAGCCTAATGGGTGTTTATAGAGCAAAGCTTCTAGCTTTGAACTAGAGCTACCAATATTGTTTGACTTTCCCCCACTGTTCCTTTTTCCATCTCAGGATGGGTTTTAATTTCATTCCTTGATGTGAACTTGACTGTTCTAGGGACCATCAAAAATCCAAAGTTATGTAGGATTTAAATGTCAGGGTGATGATTGATTGAGTAACAGCTTTTGTCCAAGTATTTAAGAAACTTGTTAAGCAACCTTTTAATTGTAGACAAACGCAAAAGTTGTGTGTGTTTGTTTTGATATTCCTTAGCAAAAGTAGGAAGGGGATAAAGAGCGGAAGTAGGGCTGTCAATTATTCTTCTGCTTGTTTGGGTAGATGTGAGGAGCTATGATAGGAGTCCAGTTCACAGTGTCATTAAAACATGGTCTCCAGTGGCAAGTGCAGCACATAGGTGGCTTTTGTTGGACCTGATCCCCCACTGTACTGCTGGAGCTGTGCACTGGGGTAGCTTCACTGACTTCAGTGGCAGGTGCAGAGAGGGTCCAGGAAGCACCCATAGCTCATCTCTCACCCCTCTTCAGGCAGCTGGAATTAGCTGCAGCTCCATTAGTTTCAGTAGGATTTTACCAGGGATAAATTTTGCTTAATTCATAGTGTTGAAGGTATCTGCCCCATCTCCTTTTATTGCCATTCTGATCCTGCCTCTTGCATTCCAGAAGGACTTTCTGCTTGCCTTAAAAAATGAAGAATGAGTAACAAAAAAATCCAGATAGTCTTTATTCATCTTCCTAGTCCACCTTCAAAAGGTTTGTTGCACTTGGCTGCTCCTCAGAAATTAAGTATTTTCTTCAGCTCCTTGAGTGAGCATCAGGGAGCCATACAACGTGAATGCAGCCTTCCTAAATCCAGGCAAGGTGAGTGTTTGCAAAGTACTTGAAAACAACCCTCTAGATCATTCCACGATGATCCTTGCCCTGCAGATAGAGGCAGAGGAATAGGTGTCCATGTGAATGAGATTCGTTCCCCTCCTTTGTGCAAAACTCAGTTAAATGGGATTTGTGCCCTGGTGCACGTGAGAAGGTAGAACAGGTGCTCAGGTTGTAGAGCACTCCCTGAATAGTTCTGACAGCTTTATAAGTTTGTTTCTTCTGTGCTTTCCTGCCCCTCTGTGTAGCCTTGAAGAACATTTGCCTTTCCAAAATCTCTCATCAGCCTTTCCCCCTCGTCATTTGTATTGACAGAAGGGCTCTGGTTTTCTCTTTGTGTCCTGTCCTTTGGTTTGCCAGTCTGACACCACTGTCCAGAGGGACAGAGGGAGTTAGATGAGCCTTACCACAATGTGCTTTAGCACAGTGATCCCTGCATTATGGTTAAACATCCCTCTGGCTGTAAATTAAAGCGTGCCATTTCCCACAGGCTGCAATTAGTAGCAGAAAAACAACCCTTTGTGAAATATGAGCTGGAGGAGCTGTAGATACTGGTGCTGTCTGGCTTATTGCTAGGGATGAGGAGGCATTTTTGCTTGCTTTCACATGTCCCAAAAATCAGCTGTTCACCACTTAGCTTTGGTTACTGCTCCTACTCCCAGCCCAGCCATCTGCTCCTCACTTGGTGTTTCCAGTGACTGCTGGAGGTGTCCAATCCTGGTTTGCTCCAGCTGTGCAGATGTGGCACAGCACAGCTGTGTGCTGGTGCTTTTGGGAGGGTGTGCAAGGGACATGCAGGGGGCTGTTCTTGCAGGCTCCCCTCTGCTTGGGGCTGAGTCTGGTTTGGAGTGGTGGCTTCAGTCTGCTCTGAACAGAGAATCCTGAATCTGCCTTGTTCTGTTCAGGGGAGTACAAGTGAATATGGTCATCCTGGTGATTTCAGAGTGGTGGCTTGTAGAGCAGGTGTACAGCAGGCAGTGGGACTCAAGTGACCAGGTAGGACAGATTTCCTCCCTGGAAGGAAAGATGTCTTGCTGGGAGAGGCAGCTGAGACTCACTTTGCCCCAGTGCTCTGTTGTCGTCCTTCCTGCAAGCAACCAAAGCTTTCCTCACCCTCTGCAGCATTGCTTAATGGCTTGTGATCTTCCCACTCCCCTTCAAGCATAGGTAGTTGCTGACTGCAAAGAGAAAACACCCAACCTCCCCATTATCCTTAGGGTTCAGGACAATCCAAACACATACTTGTCAGCGTTAGATACTGAGTAGGTCCTGATTTATCTCTTTTTGTGGAAGGTGTTTTCCAAATCACTGTTCAAAAAATACTGAAAACATGTTCTGGGCAAACCTTTTTGACAGAGGTGGGCTGGGGAGATCACTGTACAGCTGAAGTGCCATTTTTCAGACCCAATTAATCTTTTTCTTATATTAAACCAAGTACCAAACCCAAGAAACAGGACTTCTGTGAAGCTGTCACATTGGCCAGTAGGTTAATGACCTTTGCTGCTAGAAACAAAATGTAAATCAATATGTTCATATTTATTTTACTGTGCTGACCACTAATTGATTTGTTAATATTTAAGGCATTATGCTGTAGGTTGTTTTTAAATGGAAAAATTCCACATCGCACTTTGCTTTTGGATTAGACAAATTATTTATTGTACTTGTGAAAATGTTTTTCCTCCCACGTAGCTATTTTCTTTCCCTTGATGCAAAAAACCCAACCAAACCCAAACAGCAAAACCCAGGCTTCCCAAGCAAATCCAACCCATGGATCTTTGTTTTTTTTCATGCTAAACAAAATGGGGATTTCCTTGCAACTTGTTATTCAATGTCCATTTCCAATTTTTTTTTCCTCAAACGATATCTTTGCTACCTTGGGGTGTTATTTTTAGAGACACAAGTTCATGCTTCATTTAAACATTAATTTCTTTTAAGGCAAGGAAGTAAACCATGTGGAATCCATGAATTTGTGAGGAGTATGAAAGTGATTGATACTATTTTGTTTGTATTAAGCATTAGCTGTTGTTTTGCATTCTGCACTAATGAGTAAATCTGTTATAATCTTGCCTAACATTGGTCTAATTTTGACTTTTTGCTTTCTTCATGCACATTGAAAGGAACCCTGAAAACTTCTGTGGAGTTGCTTAGGATGGTCATCAGTGTAACAAAACGCAGATTTTTTTCTGTAAAGCTGCTTATTTCCTTTCTAGGTGCCCATTATAGGGCATTAGAAGGGAAAGCTCTTGCCATAAGCATGGATTCATATTTTAGCTTACTAATGCATGATGTCCTTTTGCTACATTACTTAAGTGATGCTCTCACTGTCACCAACGGGAATCTTGCCCGGGTCCCAAATGAAATAGCCAAGACAAAGATATTATGTTGGCTGGGGCCAGGCAAGGTACATTGCTAGGTTTGTCTTTTACTCCTCAATTTGGATTATAGCACTTATATGGTTTTGCTTTTTGAGGACCATGTATCTGGTTCTGTAAGGATTTGGTCTTGCTCCGGATAAAATAGTTTGAAGTACCTTGACTTTAGCTGAGTTAGGAGCAAGGCTTGAAAACCTTCAGGAATTTCTCACTGCTGATGTTTTATATATGTTTTTTGTTTTGTGATTTTTTTTTTTTTTTTTTGATTTTGCAACCACATATACAAGGATGCTCTGGATGAGATGGAGATCTGTTGCTGGTTATGGAAAAACAAATGCCATGGTTGCCAAGGGATAACAGAAAATGGAGAAATATAGGCCTGGTTTCTTTGAAGTTAGTGGCTAAGCTTCTTTTATTTTGAGCTAGGCTTACCACCTACATAAAGTTGGAATGGAAAATAAAATCCACTTTGAAATAAATGTGGTCAAACAGTTGTTCTGGGAATCTCTCCTTTTAAAAATGTATCACAGCTACAATTGTGCTTGCTTACCTGAAATATCTGCAGGTAAAGACAGAATTGAATTCGTGAAAATAAAATCAGTTTTTCAGTTTGTATTTTGCAGGGGAAAAATTATTTGATTTAATTTCTTTCTGAATCTGTCCAGCAACATCATTTGAAAGTGCTTTGAACATGTTTCATCTAGAGCCTTCTTGTCAGGTTGCTTTGTACATTTTTTCCTTATTTCCTTTATATTGTACTGACCCCTGTGAGGGAATACTTGATGAAAATGAATTTTTTTTTTTTTCTTCTTCATTATAAAATAAACCATCTTGCTCTTACCATTGTACAGCCTTAATGTTTGGTTTTGCTATTGCTCCTGGCTGGACTGGACATGACTAAGTTAGCCCAGCACTGAGTGCAACTACATGAACATGTTTTCACACACTGATGAAGGAGTATAATTCAGAGCAGAATTTGTTACTCTGGAGGAGGGTCAGTGTACTTCCAGCTTTTACTGAAGGCCAGCTGAGAGCTGTCTTGGCTTTGGGAGGGTTTGGGAGCACTCAGCATCTGGCAGGACAGGAGCCAGGAGGGACACAAAAGGCTCTGTCTCTGTCTGTGCTTACCCCTTGAGTGGACTTCACAAGCTCTGCAACAGCCCTAGGCTGAACCACAGACTGACTTTCAACTCTGACTGTGAAAAGTTGGAGCCTGATACTTGCATTTGCACTTTTTTTTTTAACCAGAGTGCTGTTTCCCCTTTTCATTACTTAAGGGCTCCAGAAGAGCATATATGCTTGTGCAGCATAAATGACTTTCTAAACAGAAAGGGTGTTCTGAGTGGAGCCTTGGAAGCAGAGAAAATCTGGGGTTTTTGAGTTCAGCTCAGGTGAGAGCAAAGCACAGCCTTCCTGTGGTGCTGCAGCTGTGCTGTTGGTGCAGTGAGCTGTTGACCTCAAGGGCAGTGTCCTGGGGCCACACCAAAGACATTTGGGGATGTGACTGCTGTTGGGGCATGGGTCTGGCTGTAAAAGCAGCTGTGAACAGGGATGTGACCCTGCACTCCCCTGTCCTCTCTTCTTCCAGGCATTGGACCTTTATGGAGAACACTGATGCTGGTGGAATTATCCTGATTTACTATTTGGATGAGAGCTGCCTCCATGATTAGGTGACTTCTGTGCTAACAGTGAAATGCTGGAGGCTTTATGTGTTCTCACTTTTAGTAAATAGAGTCATAAAAACTTGTAAGTGCAGTTTAATGTTAAATCTCACCCCAGCCCTTCACTGTTTATGTTCATCCATAGCTGTGTTTGGTCATCCTGGAAACCAAACCCCTACAAAGCAGCATGTCCCCATTATCAGATTTCTCTGATAAGCACTGTCTTTTTAATACTTACATGTGGTAATTATGTTTTATATCAATTCTATAGGAATTTGGTACAGCCAAAACCCATAGTGACATGCAGATACCTGGGCAATCTGAGAGTCATGGACATTTGCTGAATTACTCAACAAATAAAGTACCATAAAAAAAGATGAAAATCAAAGACTAAATGTATAATTTGAAAACATAGATAGCCCTCTGTTTGTTTCTACAATTACCCTGGTGTCTAAGAATTTCACACAGTTGTCCTGTAACATTTTACAATTGAGGATGTAAAATTTGGGGGAAAAAATGATTTGTCTAGAAAACCTATGGCTAAAAAGGGAAGATTGAACTCAATGCTTTTAAATACCAAGTTGCTGTCCCTGCCTCGTCTCTTTTCAGCCTCCCTGCTCCCAGGGTGATGAAAATGACTGGATTTTAAAACCAATTTGATTAATAATAGTTGGATTTTCTTTGTCCACGTAGTGGCTCTATAAAGCATTAGGACTTTAGCATGTGGTTTAAAAATAATGAATCCTGGCAGAGAGACCTTCCAATATTGTTTCTGCCATTAAACCTTAGTGGAGACATGGAAAAACAATAGCTTTTAGGAGGATTGTAAAGGATTCAGGTTTGCAAAGTGCAGGTTTGGAGGCTCTTCTGTATTCATTTATGTCCCCTTCACATAAATGCCCTTTATTCCTACTTCTAGTTCTCCTAAGGCACTTGGAGTGAAGGCTGCTTCTCTCTTTTGTAATAGTAATAAGCTGCTGTAACAGATAATATCAAGGATTTATTGGCCTGTACTTTGGGGAATGATGTGCTCTCGACTGGCCTTATTCCACTGGGCTTCCTTCACCTCCCTACCTGTGTGAAACAGGAGCAGAGCTGTGTAAAATTACATGAGAGTAAAGAGAGATAGGAAGATTACCCACAGTACATATAAAGATATTAAAAAAAGTATTAATTTAAGGCTTGTTTTGCAGTATCAAGGTACAAAGATACTGTGAGTGAAAGAATAAGGTGTAGGGGTCTAAGAAGAAATGAAGACAGTTGCATGAGGGATAAAACAGGCTGGGTTTGGTGTGTCTGTGGAATTTTGTGTAGGAATTCAGTATTCACCTGAAGAAGCAGAATATTTACTTTACTAAATGCAACACGAACAATAGTGTGAAAAACACAGAAGTTGAAACAGGTATGAAAAAAGGGAAAGTCAAATGGCCAAATCCCTGTGCACCAGAAGAGATGATGACATACAGCTTAACTCCTGATATTTTGGGAAGTCTGTAAAGAATACTTCAGAATTAAGATACTTGTAGAAGCAACATCATGATGCCAAGAATCTCTTATTGCAGCTGACTGGAGAGTTTGGGGGCTGAGATGTCATCTATGACAGTAGCTCCTTTTATTCTGTGTGAACCTGTGTAGGTGGGGATTTTTTCAGCCAAGGGGGAGGCTCCTGTGCAAGGCAAGTCTGTGGTCTCAGTGGCCTCCAGGGGCAGGTTCTGTCGTGTATGTGCTTGCTTGTCCCATTCAGGACTCTTTCTCCTTGTTCTTGTCCACTAATTAATAAAGATCATTTTCCAGTAGCTCCTTATTGCAGCTTCCTCTAACACTTCACAGCATCTCAACAGCAGCTTAATTAGGAAATGGCCAAACCACCCAACACATGAGACCTTGGACAAACAGCTCCTGTTTGTGAAAGCTGGGACACTCAGAGCATGTTTGGGTTTGCAGGTCTGACAGAGGAGCAAAGCCGTTCATCTTCAGGATATTGCATTTTTTTTTGTCGGGTGGGGTTAGGGGCTGCTAACCCTAACATTACATTACATTGCATTCTGCTGGTCTGTAGCTGGCATCAGGGTACCCAAGCAGGAGGGCTGGAAGCTTCTCATGGCTGCTATTGTGCCTCCTCTCAGTGACTGTGTCCTTGAGGGTCTGTTTTTGACAAGTGCATCCTTGGTTTGCCTTGTCACAGTCACAGAGTGCAGTTAGCAGGACGCCTCCTCCGTTTAACGTTTACTTGTGTGAAGCACGGATTTTTATTATGCAAACCCCAATTTCTAGTGGGTATTACTGAAAAGTACAATGAAAACGGGTAACAGAAGAAGAATATAAACAAGAGAGATTTTCAAGGTTGTGGTGACCCTAGGCACACAGAAGTGAGGATGTAGGAATGGGAGGCAGCTGTGGATAGTTCCTATCTGTCTTTTGCTGATCTCGCAGTCCCAAGACACTCTGAGGGTTCAGCTGTTGTACTTGCAATTATACCCTTGAAATAAAGTCTGATAAAATCTGAGCTGCACTGCTGACCATTTGAATTACCCTTTCCTCGAGGCTGTTCTGCAGTTGCACACAAGAGGCAGGATGCAGGAGACTCGGGATTGTTCTGCAGAGCCAAGGCTGCTGCTCCTTCCCCTGCACTCTCTTCCCACAAAGGCCAAAGGCAGCAGGCTGGGTAAAGCCCGTGTCCTTGGGGTGGGCTGTTGTTAGCCTGGTGTCAGCGCAGAAGACATGACAACCATTATTAAAATGTAAGATTTAGCCACATACCTGGAGCTTTGAAGCATCAAGAGGCTGCGGGTGAGCAGGACACAGAGAGAGGCACTGGGAGGTTCAAGGTGGCTTCATGGAGCAGCATCTCTCCTCCTAACAGGACTCTTGACAGATGGTTTCATCAGCCTGGGCTCCTGTCATGCATTGCCCAGTGTCTAACATGGGACAGATTTCTGCAGACACTTTGTTCAGATAAATTAGCATTGATCTTCACATAGCTCCTCACAGCTGCTGAGCAATGCAAAGGTGGGGCAGAGCACAGCTATAGGTATAGACATACTGGGGATATATTAGGGCATAATAAGCTTTCAAGGGAGTTCTTAATTTGGGTACAGACTGTATATGCTAATTATATGGCAGCAGTCTTGGCAATTAGCATACATGCTTTCAACTTGCATTTCTGATTGCTGAAACAAAGCCAGCACTGCCTTCGCCACTCACTGACTTCAAAGGCTTTGTCTTGATTTAAGAAATGCTGTCTAAAGCTGTTAAGAGAAAATGAAGCTGTGGTACTGCCACTGTCAGGCTGCCCACTTAACAAACTGCATGGTAAATGGATGAGCAGCCAAGCTCCCTGCAATGGTTCATGAGGGCTTTGAGGCTGGAAAATGCCAGCCAGCATTTATTGTCATTGGCATACAATATAATATTGCCACAGTGAATGCAGCACAGGTCTCCCAAATCAGAGCATGCATCCTTGAAATACCAGCACCCAAAGATACCCCTTGGGTCCAGATCACAGGCTGTCATACTTAAAAGAGAATATTACACATCTCAGAAGGGAAAGTAATAATCAGTGGAAGAAACAAGAATAGAAACAAAGAGAAAATTTGAAGTTCCCTTGAATGATCTTGCCAACCTTGGGACCCAAGAGCAGTGTAGGTCACAAGTAACATTTAAAAACGTTTGGAACTTTAATCTGCTTGGGTGTTTTCATCAAGCCCAGCAGACATTTTAAATTGCTGTAGCATTTCTGTAAATCTAGTTGCCAGTTATCTTTGAGAACTAGGCTTAAACCTCCAAGAGAGTTAGTCTTTTACAGAATTTAACCCTAAAATGAGAGTCATCAGGTTGTGCAACTGCAGTGAGTGAAGCTGTAGGCTTTGAGCCTGGCTGAAACTCTCCAGAGCAATTGAGATGGAGAGAGATGGAGTTGCCTGAACTGCCTACACCAAAATGAAGGATTACAGTCCCCTGTTGCTGCCAGGGTACATTTCTGGTCCCAGTCTCAAGCTTCATGCTCCATGTAGAAACTCATCTCAATGCTGCACTGCCACAGTCAAACTGTAAATACTGGAGTGTCTTTCCTGAGACTGGTTGAGGTCACCCTGTGCTCAGCAGGTGCTACTGAAGTTGATCTAGATTTCCTCCAGAAGGAAGTGAAGCTGTGTCACATCATGCAGGAGCATCACTTAATGCTTGGCATTTGGAATAAAACTTAATGTTACACAATTATAGTGTTGAATGGCTGGCAGCAATTTTGCCAGACAAATATCACATATCTTTCCCAGAAGGATTCAGTATTTAATATTGTTTCGATGCTGGAGGCTTTTTCAATTTCTGCTTATTAGAAACAACTTATCTATGTTGGAAGCACTGTCTTTAACCCAATACAACTGGTTCTACCTACAGCACTGTGAAAAAATCCTGTCTGCAGCATTCTGCTTCCATGGACTTGCTGTATGACCAAAGCAAACTGTCACCTTGCAGAAATTAGGCCTTTGAAGGGCTAGAAGAGTGTTAGCTCTTCATCTGCTTTGTGTGCTTTGAGGCTCTTTCCCAACAGTTTAGCTTTGACACCCTCAAAGCATGGAAATGTGTTGCTGATAGGGGAAGGTGGAAAGTTGAGTGGTGTGGATGGAGAGCCCATGGAAGGAAGAACAAAACAGAGGCTATGATATGCCAGGGCTGTGCCAGTCCAGGGCCAAGCTGAGGAGGAGTGCAGCCACCTGGATTCTCTCCCCTTTATTCTGTCTTTTTGTTATTACCTTTCTAAACCCAAATCACCAGCTGAAATGGAGACTCTTGCTATGAAGTTAACAGGTGAAGAAATGCAGTATTTTGAGGAGCAATCTTGTTCATTTGGAGGACGTGTACAAGGCCTGATGCCCTAAGTCCAGGCAGGCTCTATTAGTTGGAAAAGATTTCCACTTGCACAGGAAGAGGCCAGTTTTAATCAGCATCCTCATGCCCAGATTTCCTACAGAGCATGGAATAGGGAACAGCTGTTTGGTCCATCTTCACCTCTTTGAGCCACTGCTTTTCTCATTTTAATGGGACCTTGGTGAAGTCATTATGTTTTTCTGTCTCAGTGGAATATTTCCTGTCTCTCTGGGAAAGAGCAAGTGGGGGATGACTGGATTCATTCCTGTTTCAAGGAAAGAAATAGGAATTTTTCATAGAAGAAGTAATTTCTATTAAAGAAATAGAAATATTTCAAGGAAAGAAATGTATCACTTATGTGATACATAAGTGGCAAGTCTGCCTGACCTGAGTGTTCGTGTAAATGCAGTGATACACTTGAACCTTCTTTACTGGGCAGTAAAGAAGGCATTTTTATGATACATATTATGGGGCCAGGGAGATGAGTGAGCAATCCCTCCTGAAATTCTCTGACAAATGTTTGATCTTTATTTCCTGGAGGGATGGCTTTGGTAACTGGAAAAGTGAGAACAATAGAGAAGTGAGGTCAGTTTTGGCGGAAATGGGTCACAGCAATTCATAACTCAAAAATAGCTCATGTTGGTTGGTATCCACCTTCTCAGGCTCCCACTTTGCCACCTCCCTGCAGGTCCAGCAGCTTTGCTGTGGGCTGTGTGTCCTGCTTGGGCAGCACTGACCAGCCTCTCACCCACTGCAGATTCAGGCCGTGGTTTTTTAATTGGCTTCCAGAAAATTAAGAGACAAAAATTCCAAAAGGCTTGTAGCCCCTTAGAGAGCTGCATGTTTCCATGTGTTTGAGCCTGATGTATGCAGAATTCCCATCAGTCCTCAGCAGGGTCAAGGCTCTGAAGTGCTGGCTGTAGCCAGAGAGGTGCAACAGAGGTGGCAACACCTTGTGGTGACTCTTACAGGTGCCTGGAGCTCTCAGGATGCTGTTATCCCTGGAAGAGGGCATGTGGGAAGCCTCTCCCCACATCCATGCTCCCCTGTCCCTCTGTCCTGGTGGCTGTACTGCCTCACCCAGCTGGCTTGGCCTCAGCTGAGCCCAGCCTTCCTATGCTGTGATCACACCTCCTGATGGCACTGCAGACATACTTTTAGAAATCCCAAACAATTCGCTCCTTAGACCCATATTTCAAACTCTTATTTTTTGTTGCCCCCTTTTCAGAGGATTTAAAAAAGGTGGCAGTGCTTTATTGAGATTGGGTTGTTGTTTTGAGGCAGGCAGAGTGATGGCATTTTATTTTGATTTCAACAGCACACCCATTAGGATTTTGAAAGGTAGTAATATTCCCTGGAAACAGAAGAGGGCAGCTGTTTTTTGGGAAATGAAGAGTGCATTGACTATTTTTGAGAATGGAATAGCAGTCACTCAGATCTAGATGAGAGAGCTGCTTTTTTTTTTTTTTTCATGAATGAATAAAAATAGCACAGTATTTCAGGGCTCGTGCTGGTGTAATTAGTGTGTGAAATAGCTGGACCCCCATCACCTTCCACTGAGTCCCTGGGTTTTGTCTGGCAAAATTAGATTCCTTGCAATTTTATTGCAATGTAATTAAAAAGTAACCAAGGGAATACAGAACTCAGTCTTCAGAGATGTTCAGCTTCAGACAGAGTAAAAAGCCTTTGCAGCTCACTGGATTGAGTCAGTTTCTTTATTTGCTGCCCATGGGAAAAAAAAAGTGCTGTCAACTGTCTGTATGCATGGAAAAATCAGGTTTAGTAAATGTTTTTCAACCCCCTGAAATGCGTGTTGTTTTTTTGTTTTTTTTTTTTTTTTTAATTGAAAGAGGTTTTCAGTTGTATTAAACAACAAAAGCATAAATTCCAAACCAAAACATCCTCCTGGAGTGAAATCTTCCTCTGTAATTTCACAAATAAGGCATCTTGATTTTTCAAACTTCCATTTCTAATGTTAACAATTACACAAGTTTGACAGGAGATTCTGATGAGGCTAAGTCCATCTGAATTTTTATTTCCTGGCAAATATTTGACTGAAGACCATGTAGTTGCTCTAGTGTGCAGCCCTGAGCCCTGATTTCAGACCCAGAGCAGCCCTGCTCTGGCACAAGCCTAGCCTGCCTTGCCTTCAGCCTGTACACCTATTTTTCAGTGTATGCAAACAGCACATAAGCAGTGCAGCCTGATAGCACAAGGTGACCAGGTTTTCCATAACAAATTTCCCGTACCTGATTTTCCCTGTGATGCCTGTTCCCCATCCAAAACTCATAAGCCCCTCTCCCAGGTCCCCATGGCTGGGGCTGTGCAGGGTGCATGGCTGGATCCACAGTCAGGAAGTTGGGTCTGTTTTTAAAGCCAAGATAATCGTGCTGAATCCCATGGAAACACATGTCCTGGATGTGTTAGCCCCCAGTCTGTTGTGTGTTTCCTGGATGCCTCATCTTGGGTGTGGCTCTTAATGAGAGGGGCAGTTAATTCCCATTCATGTGGGATTTGTACTTCCCAGTGCCTTCCTTGGTCCAGGCAGGTAATTTGGAAAACTCAAGAGTGACTTCTCCCAAAACCTTCCCAGTGTCACAGTGACTTCTTCCAGCACCTTCCCAGTGCCACTGTGTCCTTCCAGCTCTGAAAACAAATAGGAATTTTTGTATTTGGCTGTACCAAGATGCATGTGAAAAACAAGTTTTTTTTTTTTTTTTTTTTATTAATAGCACAGAGGCAAAAATAATTAGGGACCCTCTGTAATGAAACAGTACTGACTGAAAGGGTAGCCCAAAAATGACTGCTCTTCTGATGCAGGAAATAATGAGGGCTGCCCTAAACCTTTAATCAGAGGCTCAAATTTTATTTGCAGCTCCTGACAAGGATAGCATCCCTTAATAATGCTCCTGACAGTTCCAAACTCCTGAAATTAATATGAGAGCAACGAGGATTTAATGGAAGCGCTAATTACAGATGCTGGAATTATTCTGCTGCAATTCAAAACCTCTGATGTGGAGAAACTCTTAGCATGGTTGGGCTGTCATCTAATTTCTATGAAGTTTTGCTGTAAAAGGTGACCCTGGCTTTACACACCTTCCTTCTGTGAGATGTGGGCATCCTTCCCTCACACTGACTTCCCCAACTTGCAAAGAACTGGGATGCAAGAAATTAATTCTTCCTGCTCTGGAGATGGTACTACTCATATCCCCCTTGAGTGCTCTTCCCTCTATTTACCCTTCCATGATTAGCCATAATGTCCCAGTGGACTCACATCCAGGCTTTTTCCAAAAAAGCAGACTGGCTATGCAGGTGAATAAAGCACATATGGCTGTGGCAGTTTGTAGCTGGAACAGCTGCAGCTCACGTGAAACAGCTCCTGCTTCTCTGTGCTTCATGGTCTTGTTTATTAGACCAACTGGTACCAATAAATTGGTGCCACTTCACATGGATATTCAGGGATTGGTGGGGCACTGATGGAAGTGGAGGCCAGGCAGCCTCTAGGTGGGAGAGAACAAACCATGGGGTGAAGCCACCTCAGTCTCTAACCCTGAGAGCATCTCCCAAGAAGCACAGAGCTTTGGAAAAAATATGACATTACCAGTAGACCTACTTATGCCTTGCTCTAAAACCACTTTTTACCCCAGACTTCCTCCAAATCTCCCAGAGGTTCATGGAGAGACCCTGCCAGGTTCCTGGGCTGGTGGGATGTGGGAGATGGTCCCTGGCTAGTGAGTCCTTGGCAGGCTGGGCTGGTGGGCATTGCTGCAGTGCTTCCAGCATGAAGGAATTGGGAAATCCATTGTGAACAAGATTGAGTTTACCAACCACCTGGCTCTGGTGATGCCAGGAGATTGCTGCTGGCCTGACAAGCTGCTCTGAACACCCTGACAGACCGTCACCATCCTCCCAAAGATTTTGTTGGGGTTTTGGAGACTGGCTACATGGCAGCAAGCCCAAACTGCCCTCCTTGCATATCCTGAAAATGCTCTCTCTGGATGTTTAGCATTCTGGAGAATAAGAATGAAATTTGAAGGCTTTGAAGGGAGCGCTTCGATTTCCAAGATCAGAGGGAGTCACAGACTGAGGGACTGTAGAGGGAACTTCCCCAAAACATGAATGCCTTTTGATCTATGCAACTTTTTCTAGTCCCTCTTACAGCCGGCTGTGAAACCTGAATCTTGATATTAGTTCCAACTGTTGAATGGCATTAGATGATTCATCTCTGCTATTAACACAAAAAAGTAATACCATTTTCTGCTTTGCACATAATGCCTTTTGAGAAATAGATGAAGACATAAGGGACACCGAAGAATTATTTAATCTAAGCTTTTTTCCTTCAGCCCTGTATTTTGTCACTCTATTGAATGATTACACTCCAGTTCCTGCCCTTCCCCAGTTACTCTGGAGACAGTGACAAAGGCAGGAGCCATCTCATCCTGCTTCAGTGCCCCTCTCCTAAGGGAGGGGTGTGCATCTTTTATCAAAAAGTAATAAATGTTCTTTGGTATAACAGAGTGAAAAGAAGGAGGGGAAAATCACCAAGCTGGTTTCAATATGCTCTGTTAATAAGCCAGAGCCACTGTCATAAAAACGCCAGCACCAGCATTGAAAATCGAAATATAATCTCAACGATTCAGCTGTGAAATCTAATTTGGCCAAAGAGTGGGCTTGAGGATTTTTCTACCCTCTCTGGTCAACATGGAGTCATGTGCATAAATTCAAATATTCCTGGGGAACTTTGCAATGAATCATAAGCTCTGTGGCAATAAAAATGGAGAAGTTTTTATTGTTGTGGTAATTCTTGGCATGGGACATGGACTTTGCAGCTGAAACACAGTGGCCAATTTTATGGATTTTTGAGCTCTTATTTATTTGTGAGGACCTTGATAGAGTGGAATTTGAATACCCCATTCCTCTCCCCCTCTGCTATTATAAAAGGGAGCAATAAATCAAAGATGAACTGGTAGAAGTAAAAATGACAGTCAGGAAAAATCCTATGGTGTTGAGTTTTGGGGAAGGATATTTGTAAACCAAATACTTAGTCCCAAATGTCATTGTAAAATAATGTTCTTTCCAAATTTCCCTGAAATCATGGACCATGTGCTGATTTGTGGATGCTGGGTGTTGAGCTGACCGCAGCTCACACAAAACCTACTAAAAGTAAAGAATTTTTAAATCAAAATTTTGTACTAAAATTTGAGAATTTTGAATGCTGTGATTGGGGAGAGAAAGACATTTTATACAAGCATCTTAAAAGCTCCAGTTGTCCATATAACTTAGTGGTGGGTGCCCTTGTAGCATCCATATTTTTTGTTTACTGGGGTTTGTAAGTGCTGTTACAACTATGTTAAGTTATACAGAAAGAAATGAATTAACTTCCCAGGACTGGAAACAGCAAATCCCTTCTTCTTTAGTGCCATTCTTGCTGCTGTTAAGGGTTTATCAGGAGTAAGCTGCATTTTTCTCAGCACATTATTATTGTGATTGTTTCCCCAGCACTGACAGCAACCCCTGTACTTTCTCATTATGTGGTAGATGTGCAAGAGCCTGCTCTGTCTCCCATTAAAATCAATAACTATCTTCCTTAATTAGCATTCAAATTACAATCAGTCTTTTAACATTACTATCAATTAGGCACAACACAGCCATGCCCTGTTGTTTGTCTGAATTCTTCCAAGTGAGCCAGGTCCACAGAGGCTGGGTGGGATCATGGGCAGGAACCAGACCCCAGGGATTTGGGGCTGCATCCACTGATGGTCAGGGGCTCACTGAAATATTGCTGGAGCAGGAGGAGGCTCTCCTTAAACAACACAGCTGGGTTGATTGCCCCGTTCCCAACAAATGAATAACTTGGAGGTGTCAGAAATGTGACTGCACCCACAGCAAAGCGAGTCTTTTCTCCTTTTTCCCTCCGTGCTGAGGGATGGAATGACCTTGGCATGCAGTGAACTTTTGCCAGGAGCTGGGCTGAGGCCCAGAAATTAACACAGGCAGTTTTCTAAGGCAAATTACAGCACATGGGAGCAAAGGACAGCTGGCTGTGAAGCTGCAGGATGGAAAGCCAGGGCATAATAGTGCTGGGTTTATTCTTCTCCATGTGCTGTACATCAAGGAACTGATGTAGATGGTGAGGAGGCACCAAGGCAGCTTGAAATGATTGATGTATCATCATGACTCCTCCAAAGCACCTGCCAAGGGGGACCTGGGATGGGGAGATGCAGGTTCCAGGGACTGAAGCTTGTGTTTGCTGTGCAAGATTGTTTCTTCAGATTGGGATCAGTGTATTTGCAGTGCTTCAGTCAAAAAAAAGGGGAGGAAAAAAAGAAAAGAATGAAAGTGTTTTGATGAAGTTAAAGCACAGAACAAACCTGGTTCCCTGATGGCTCTACCAAGGTTTGCTGAAAATTAGCTGCTCAGCACATGGTGATATTTGCTAGCAAAACAGACTAAACAACCTAAACCAAAGCACATGGGGCTGTTATAGACCTCCTATGCCTTAGATCAGAAAATTACTCAGCACTGGCAATTTACTGTAACATCCCTCCTCAATCTAATAGAGATTATCCTCTGGAAAGGCCTGTTTTCTACTCTGAAAACTCAGACTGCCACCTATTTTCCACTGTCCCCAAAGCTTATATTACATTTGCACTATTTAAACTACTGACTGTTTTTTATACTATTGTGTTTTACAACCATGTGGTACATTTGAATTAATTCTGCATGTGGGAAAGAGAGGCAGCCAGAGACCTGTTCTTTGGAAGCAAGGCGTATTTCCCCCTGGAGCTCTATACTACATCTCCCCTCTCCATTTTCCTTATCCGAGTTGATAGAAGACCCTCTTGGCAAGGATAGCAGTTGTCCATGTGGAAAAGTGACCTTTTAATTTATATTTTTCACTTTCTTGGACCCAGTGGGCATCTGGAAAAAGGAGTGCAGCTAGTGCTGCTCTGCCAGAGGGTTTTCAAGGGCTGCCAGCAGCTGGTCCGTGTAGGTAGGGCAGGCTGCTCCAGACCAGGCTGAACCTATTAGCATTAATTAAAAGACAGAAGTATCTAAGTGTGATGGAGCTTGCCTGTGCCGCTCCTGGAGAGGAATCTCAGTCTTATTTATTAACTTCTTTGCTGCACATTGAAGGACATGCTTTGGACAGTCCAGCACAGTCTGGTGTGGCCACATCAGTAAATGGAATTTGGACAGAACCAGGGCTTTCCCTGCAGGGTAGAGGATGGGAGCTGCCACAAAGTACAAGCATGGTACCCCCGTGTTCAGGGCCAGGCTGAACAGGGCCCTGAGGAACCTGTTCTAGTGGGTGCCATGGCTGAGGGATTGTTACTCAAGGATCTTTAAGGTCCCCTCTAACCCACATCATTCTGTGATTCTTGTGGCCATTTATCCCAGTGGCATTTATGCCTGTCAAAGAATGAGATGGGGATTCAGGGGTAGGGAGGAGGGAAACTTCCTCCCTTCCATCTCTGCTGTCTTCTTTATTCATTTACATCTCACAACCAGATTTAATTTATCTAGATGGGCCAGCTCAATGAAACTTCAGTTTCTTCTCTTAACTGCTGTGATAATCTCACCTCTTCTGCCTTCTGAAAATAGAAAAAGCCATGCAGATAAAATGGCCCATTTCAATGAGCATCTTTGAGATTTTTCAGCTTTCTTTTCTTCATATCACAGAAAACTTCAAACTTCACCTCAGCACCTGAGGCTCTGATTTCAATTTACATTAATTTCAGACAGCACAAAGTGATTCCCTAATAGCTGAGAGCATTGTCAATGCCCCTCTTTTTTGAGGTAAAGAAAGAAGAAAATGGTCTGAAAGAAATTCATGTATAGTTCATAATAACAATTTGCAATGAAGCAAAACCCTAATGTCCCTATGAAAATTCTTGCAGTAAAATACGTACAGTTGCTTGTTTGGTTCTTAATTCTTATTTCACACTTTTTATTTGTTGAACTTTTTGATTTTCTGAGCAAGATGGAAAAAATGAACTCTTGATGCTCAGTTCATGGGAGCCATCTCATCAAAGAGAAGTGAGTTTCCTCCCTAACCCTGAGTTACTCACCTGCTTTCTACAGGTAAGGTGGGGGATGAGGGGAAATCCTCACTCTGTGAAGGGTTTTCCAGTTACATCACAAGGTCTGATGAGGAGTCTCCAGAGGAGAACTTCAAAGACTGGTCATTTAAAACCCCAAAATCGTGGTACATATTCTGACAAAAAGGTCGTAACTCTTGCTTTAGCTTGGGAAACTGAAAAATGGCTTTATTTAACAGCAGTGCACTTATCCCACTTGGAATGTGAATGAAGATTAATCCTCAGTCACGCTGGGAAAGACTTCACTTTGAAATGGCTGTTATAGTGATTTTAAATTAACATACACAGCACACAGAGTGAATTCTTTTCCTCTGAGTGTGTCCACTCTGGGCACTTTTTACCACAATTTAATTGACTGCCAATTAATGTAAAGTAGTCAGACATTTTTAAGGCCAAGGTAGACATTTTCCCACATTAATCTGCAAGCTGGTTGATAATTAATCTGAGACATCTATCCTCCCTAACCCCAGAGATAGGTAAAACTATCAGATATCAGACACCTGTTACTAAAACCCACAATTATATCTTCATTTATAACAGCTGAGGAACAATGTTTAATTAGTTACATGATATTATTTGTAGACAACTGACTTCCATATAGACAATGTGTGGAGTTCCTCAAGTCATATATTTGGGTTTGAAAATTATCTCAGGAAATAATTTGCTCCTTTGTGTTTCTCTTCTGCCCTCCTATTTAACACCAGCAAAAGGGAATGAAAAAATGCTTTATCCAAGGTAAGATGTATTCTTTTTAATAGTAAGTTTGTGGGGGTTTTTTCCCAGTCAAGGAAATCCCAAGAAATTAAGCAAAATATTTCCCTCCAAATATTTATTCAGCCTGAAATTATTTGTGAATTTCTTTGGAAAAAAAAGAAGCATTTTTAGAAGAGACAGGCTTCTACCAAGTCTGTTGTATGTGTAGACATCTGCTTCATCTGCCATCCCTTGAATTTGGATGGAGTGAAGGTACAGGTGTCTTTGCATTATCCTGACATTTTCCATTCCCTCTGTACACAGACACAGGATAACGTCAGGCTCACTACAAGCAAAGGGTCTGTTTGCTACTTTCACTTTTGCTTCTGTTGTCCTGCAAAGATGCCCCAGCACCCACAGAAAGAGCATTACCTCTCTGTGCAAGGGTCTTACATTACATTGCATCTCTGTGCCCCTTCACAGAGCCCAGCCCTTGTGAGGAGCTGTGCTGTGCATGGTGGAAGGTACAGGGGAATGAGCAGCTCACAGAAACACAAACCCATTCATTCCATGTCTCATCTCATTCTGAATGAGCACAGCCATCTCCTTACAGCTGCTGGGTGATGAAAACCCTGCACTCTCCTAGCTAATGATGGTGGTTGAGCCAAGCTAATCCTTGAGAAAGAGAAAAAGGAGCTGGCAGAGCCTCCTGCTTTCTGCTGGTACCACCCACCTCCCAAAGTGCCAGTGACTCCTGCTCCAACAGCAGACATGCTGTCCAGTGCTGGTGTGACAGATACTGCTAAAACCTTCAGGGCCACTTTTCTTTGCCAAAACAAGGCAGAATATATAAGTAATTGAGACCAAGTGGACTACTCTGCTCCCCAGACCCTGGCTGAACTCACTGCCTCAGAACTTGCACCAACATTTCAAAGATGTGTTCTGCTGTGCCTTCAAAGCCCCCAAGTCTCAGACAATGTCTCACAGTCAGGGTGCTGCAGGCAAGCTCAGAGGGATCTGGTGACCACAGTCTGGACTGGGCTGGCCCATCTTCTTGAGCCTGTCATACCAAAAGTATACTGGTCGTACTGGGGGCAGGGCAGCCTCTGGAGCTGATGCTGCAATGCAGACACCCCCCACCCCTGGTTAAGAACAATAAAACAACTGTCACCTTCACTTGCAGAGATGAGTTTCAGCTTTGTGATTCCTCCCTACACCCCATCAAAGCCTCTCCAATCCTGTAGACACCCCTGTGGCTTAAGGACTTGAAGCATCTTCCAGGGAGGTTGGAGGAAAGCCCCTGCACAAACATTGAAAGGTTCTTAATCAAAGTCAGTAAGTGCCAGAGCAAAATGAATTGAACTTTGGGGTGAAAAATGGCTTTTCTTTTTAAGAAAGGTGGATACTTTGTATTGATTTTTTTTTCTTTACTTAGGATTTTGCAGCAAATCCATAAAGAAACTTTCACTGCAATGTTCTTGGAAATAAATGGTCCACATATTATACACATAAATTTACACCCAGCAGATCTATCCAAAAAGAATAGGAACTGATTGAGTTAGCTTTCTTGATGAAAAGGGGCTTGGCTGTACCAGTCTTTTTGCAAAGTAATTTATCTGCTTGAAAGTTGGATCATCAGCTGTAGTTAAACCTCATTTTGCTTTCAAGAGGCTTGTTTTGTGCTTCCAGTCTAGGCTTTTTCTAACCCCTCACGAGCTCAATTTTTAGCTTAAGTTTGCACATACTTCAGTGAATTAGATCACGACTGGGGATGAACCTTGCTGCTAGTCGAGTCTAACCTCTACGTGACCTGTGGCAGCAGATGGGATAACCAAGGCAGCTCCTGGGAAATAGCCCTTGGTAAACAAGTAACATGGGTCATAAGCTGTGAGGAATTCTACTTTTTTTAGTGGGGATGTTTATTAAATATTCAATTATTATAGCCTTCCACATCTTGTTGCCCTCTTTGTTTCCTAACTGGACAGCTACACAAATGATGCAAAGAGGCAGAGTAGCTTTTGGACTTTGAAAACTCCTCTCCTTTTCCTGTTGCATTCTTTCAGAGATGCAGCATTCCCAAATCTTTCACTACCAGTAGTCATCTGTGTCTCCTTGCTGAGTTTTTCCTCCATCTCCCCCCACCACAGGTCTTGGATATTAGCTATCCTACTGCCCACTTGCTTCACTTTGATATCAGCCCTCTCAGGCAGAGGTTAATCCTGAGGAAAAAGCCTCCCACAGGATCCTCTTTCCTTTCCGCCTACTCACATGAATCAGCGATCCTTCCGGAGTTGGATGGGGAGGGAGCAGGTCAGTGCTCAGGGCACATCCCCAGGCCCCTGCACTGAGAGCTGAGAGCTCAGCATTCTAGAGATGCTTTGATGTCGGGAGAGCAGCAGCTCCTTGTTTTCTCTGCCCTGAGCTCGGGCTGGCTCCGAGGGATGGCCGTCTCCTTCCTCCCCCTGGCTTTAGTCATCTGCCCTGGGTGAAAGCAAAGCCCAGTGAGGCCCCTGGGCTGCAACACTGCAAGAAGATCAGGGCACCCCAAGGCCCCTCAAGGTACCCCAAGGCACCCCAAGGGTACCCCAAAGTACCCCAAGGCACCCCAAAGTACCCCAAGGCCACAGTCATACCAGCAGAGAGTGCTGGGGACATCAGTGTCACCCACCCCAGCAAGGAGCTGCTCAAGTTGCTTCTCAAGCTTTTGTGGGCACACACATCATTCTGTGAATGAGGAAGCAGGAAAAAGAAGCTGAAAGAGCATCCTGAGCCCCAGTGGCTGACTGCAATCCTTTGAGTGAAGTGGATCCAATCCATGGTACCCATGGGTCAGGATGAACAGAACCAAACAATCAGCTGTTTTGTTAATGTTCCCTTTTCTGCAGAGATGTCTGAAAGCCTGGCTGGAAGGTGCAGGAGAGCTCCCATCCCACATCAGCCATGCTGGGTCCAGGGGCTCTCCCCAAGCTGGTGGATTCTGTCTGGGGTCTGGGGGAGATGCTGACCACAGGCAGGGGTGTGCTGCCAGGACCTGACTGTGTTTTACCTGATTTGCAGCCATGGGGGAGGAAAAGCATTCAGAAATCAGTATTAGTAGATTTTAAATTATGTTCTAAATTATGTCACCCTTAGTTATGGTGGATTTACTCCAGAATGGTTCCAACAAAAATTCATTGGTTTGCAATGCAAAAAAATGTGTGGCAAGTACAGCACACCGTGTATTCCTACCCTCACCCCCCAAAAAAGGTAACAGTGAAAATTCTTTCTTCCTCCCTAAGTCTATGTAGAGACATCCAGATTTACCTCAAAGCAAGTCACCAGTGAAAATATCGTGATATAACATTATTTGGGGAATAAACACCTCTTGCTGTTGCATGAGGCATAGATACAACAATGATATCATGTATAACTCTGGTGAGCTTATAAATATATGAACAGAAAATGACCTCCAAGTTTTTTTTTCCTCTTTGCTGAGACCAAGTGCCAGTAGCTCTGATCAGGGTACACTCACATATTACTGCAATGCAAGGAAATCTTTTTTTATGTTAGGAAACACCTGTGATGGAAAAACAGCAATATAAATACTTCACCATTTCAGCCACAGCTGCTCTGTGGCTCTTGTGCTGAATTCTAAGAGATAGTAAAACCCGTAATCATTTCCCTCTTCTGCAGTTTGTAGCCAAAACATAATTACAGTAAAATACCAAGCTTTGCAAAATGCAAGAGGTGAAATCATGACCCCCACATTTAGATGTTTTCAGCCTTGTCTGCCATGTGTGCCTTGTTTCCTGTGCCCAGGGGTGCTCCTCAGGTACCTAGCACATGCCTGACAGTGGGAAGTGAGTTTGGAGTTCTGAGTGAGCTTCACCTGGTGCTCTTTGTGGTGCTGTGCTGTGGCTGTGGCCACAGAGGGGCTGCAGGAGGAAAAGCTCTTCTGACAACACATCAGGACAGATTAATTTCTTAATAAATTTCTGTGGCTATGGCTCTTGGTTTGACTCCATCAGTGACTGCTGAAGGCTCTGGGTAAGGATGTCCCAGCCAGCCTGGTGAGTGGTCAGGCACTCCAGAGGTTCTTTTGATGCCAAATCTGCCTGTTAATTAATGGGTCACAGCCTGTCAATGCCCCCTTTTTTTGGTGTTTTTGGCTATGAGGGGGTTCTGGTCCTGGGGGAGCAGTGTGACAGCTCTGGGGACAGGGAGGAGCTCTGTGCCTGCATGACACCAAAGGTTTTTGTGAAGAATGGGGAGCTGGAGGTGCATGGACATGCTAATGGATGGCCACATTGTCCCAGAGAGACACTGGGGGTAGAGCTGGCCTCATTCACTCCATTTGGGTCAGATGGGTGTGAACAGACTCGTATTTGCAAATGGAGGAGAATTATAAACTCTTTCTGAATTCTATCTGTGAACTGGGCCCTCTGGTCAATACTGAGGGGGGCTCTGGCACCAGCAAGTACACTGTGGTGAACACTGGACTTTTTGTGGGAACTCACTGGGCCCAGCTTGGACTGGGTCAGGTGTTCATCCCTTACACTCTCTTTACCTTTCATGTGGCAAATATCTCCTACCAGTGAATGTCAGGATTATTTTGTTCATGAGCAGTTATAGACATGTTAATTCTTCTTTAAAGAGATTTAAAGAGTCAAACTCCATACCCTGGTGCACACATTGTATTTAGTAATTAAAAGCCCTTATCACACCAAGTTTTGGTTTAAATATAGTTCATAATTCCCTCTGGACTAGACAAGGAAAAAGTGATTCTAAAGCAATGTACGATAGAGCAGCCTGTGAAATTCATATCCTTTCTGAAAGCTGGGTGGGGAGACCTTTCCCAAGGAGAGTTGGAGGGGGGAAACTGGAAAGACAAAGAGAGAGAAAGGGAAGAGAACAAGGAGACTCAAAGCAATGAAATACTCACCCCTTTCTAAATAAATACCTGAGCTCATTTAACATCCCAACTGGATGGGTGTGGAAAGATGTCCTGAGGGAGGAGAAGTGTTGAAGGGCAAAAGGGACAATGAAATTTCCCTCTGACTTGAACCAACCCACTGTGAAGGGTGCAAAATGCTGGCAGTGCCACCAGGGTCTCACCCTGTACCTCTGGGCTTTGTGGTGTTTCTGGAGCTCTTTGCTATAGGGACCACTAAAATACCTGGCTGTTATCTTTAGCTCAAAAAAAGACAATTTGGTATGCTGAATGTGAAACTGAGGGTGTGTTTTACTACAATAGAAATCTGCCTCACACCTTGCTCTCCACAACCCAGGGCATCCTCTGAGGATTCTCTGAGTGCTGTCTTGCCCAATGACTGAAAAATAGCAGCATTTTTTTGGAGTGTCTGTAACGCTCTGTGGAGAAGCCCAATTCAAGAAGATAATCAAAGAATGGAAATGGGTGTTTATTTCTTCACTTTTCTATTCATTCAGCTTGACAATGCACTAAGGAGAAGGTCACCCCTGTGCTGGTGGTGTCAGGGGGATGTGTAGCTGTGGTGGGCCATGTGAGGAAGGAGCACAGGTCCGTGGAGCCCCCTCCTCCTGGGTGTGCTGCTCGAGCCCGTGGCACGCTGCAGCATCCCCAAATTACACACACATCTGTTCCAGCACCAATTAGTCATGTGATGTTTGAAACATCAAATATTCTTTTCCTGCTTATCAACACTGCAATTATGGCCTGTCAGGGTTTTATGCTCTACTCAAAATAAACACCCAAATGTTCACATTAACCCTTTAGCTCTCTGGGACTGTGGGGTGGCACAGCACTTTGTGGGGTGAGCAGGGACCACAAGGCTTCTGCTGTGGGGTAAAAATGGGGGAGAGGGACAGTGACAGGTACAGGGTGTGTGGTGCCAAGGCCAGGCTTAGAATTGAAGCTCTCAACTATTTGCTCAAAGGCTTTTATAATAGTTCACCTTTTTTTTTCATGTGATGTTATGAAAACAGTGCAGCTACCTTGGCTATGACAAAGTTTTGAAGCATCCTTGGAAGAATTGATAATTTTTTCAAACCCCTTTTTCTCATGAGTCATGTTTCTTTTTTCTGTGTAACTGAATTTTTAAAGGGAAGAAACATATTTTAAGGGAGTTTTAATTTTCTCTATAAAAGAATGATTTGCTTTTGATCTGCCAGTCAAAGATTTTAATGATTTTAAAGGGAATGCAAACAAAAAGATTTAAACTAATTTTTTTAACTTTTTTTTTTTATTTTTTTATTTTTTTAGGAGAAGAAGAGAATATCTTTCTACATTTTTACTCAGGAAAATTGAGATTTTCTTTTTCTCAGCTGCTTGAGCCTATGTTAATGCCAACGTGGGACACACTGCAAAATCTTTTGCCTGGGAAGATGTTGCAGAGGCTTTGCTTCATTTTGGTGGCCAGACAGGTCTTGTGTTCTGGTCTGGACCACTCACAGCCTCTGCTGCCTTGCTCAAGCCTTACCCAGTAGTCCTGTGAAGGCAAAGAGGGTTTGAGGCATTTTGGAGTACAGAGAGGAGAGGTCAAACTGTGCTGAAGTACATGCTATGAGTGCATCCAATAGTTTACCTCTGTCTCAACCTGAATTTTTTAGGCACAAGCAATCTGGGTCATTTTTCCCTGGCCACTTCTGCTTTTTTTACGGGATGAACTTGGCAGCGGTGCTCAAGAAAACCCTTGGCTATGTCAGGTCAGGAGCAAGGGGCAGTGGCAGAGCCAGCCTTTGGGAAACCTGCCCTGCTTCTGCCTCTGGAAGTGTTGGGGTTTCTGTCTGCTCTTTGGGCTCTGAATTCCCCACTGAATTCACCCCAAAGTAAGAAAGTGAGCAGAGGAGCTGCAGGAGGGTAAAAAGTGAGCAGAGGGGCTGCAGGAGGGGTCCCAGATGTGCATGGCTCTGAGGGACAGACTCTGCTCTTCCCTTTTCCATGACCTTCCCTTCTCCACTTTTCACACCTCCCTTGGCTTTGCTGTGCAGCATTTTGTTTGGAAACTTGGAGCTACACAGCAGTTAATAGTAATGATGTGCAAGCTATTTTTTTTTTTTTTTTTTACTCTCTATTGCTGCTTAATGACCTAAACATCTTGAATGATAAGTTGACTGAAGTGTATATATTAAATTCCTGGAGTTTCTGCTGTGAAGGGCTCCTAGCAATGAGCAATGTCAGAGCTAAACTGCAGCTCTCAGGGCCTGGGACATGCTGCAGCAGTGTGAGGAGCCACAGCCCAGCTCATGTAGAAGTCCTGCTTTATGGACACTGCTCCAACACCTCCTCTGCAGGAAAAGTCAGTGTCAGAGAGGAAAAGTGATGGAATTGACTTGGTCTAAGAGAAGCTCACCTGTGTTCCAGCCTGTTCTTTATCAGTGTCACATGGGACATTCATGATCCAATTTTATCTCTCTGCCTTGGGATTACTTATTTCTTTAAGGGAGAGCTTGCTGCTGATTTTCATCTTGAATGGCAGTACTGATCTGGTGCAACATTCCAGCTGTTTAGGTCAAGTTCCCCAACTTCTACCTTTACATCCACCTTTCAAACTAAAAAAGAAGCTGTGGCTATAAAAATGTTAATGATAAGAATACATTAAGAATTGATATTTCCAAATATCCCTTTTCCTACTATTTATTATTTTGCCTTTGGAGGATAATGTTTGGAAAATTTTCTTTTCCTCCAGGAGCTGTGTTGGATGCTGCCTTGCACTGGCTGTGATGGGATCTGAAAGACAAGCTCTTGCACAGCTCTCTGTGCTGTGCTAGACAGGTTAGCTGAGTGCAAACCTCCTTTAGAGGTGCCTCACAGCCTGTCTGCTTTGCTCAGTGGCTCCTGTGGCAGCAATGTGGCAGATGGAAACACAGCTGGAATGCAGAGGCTGAGGGGGATGCTGCTGTTGAGGGGTGCCAGCCCAGCACAGCCCAGACAGCTTGGCTCTTTGCAAATGGTTCTGGGCTTTGGAAAGGCTTTAAGGGCTGAATGGCCCAAATGGCTTCAGTGCAGCCTCTAAAAATGCTGCTGTGACATAGCTCTGCTCCTCTGGGCTTTTCAAAGACCTGAGTTTTGCATGCATCTGGTATTTCTAAGGTAATTTAGTGAGTCAGAACAGACCATAGATATCCTACTAAATCCACACCACAGCACGAGCTGGGCAGGGCAGCCCAAGTTTTGAGATGATCACAGAATTTTAATCTCTGGGCTGACATGGGCAAACTGTGATTCCAAGGGTGCAAGCTTAGCAGGTGGGTTTGAAACTGTGCCTCTGTGAGATAAATACCTATTTCCCATGCCTGAGAACAGCAAACCTCAGTTTTCTCTCTGATGCAGTCCAGCTCAGCTCTCTGGCAGGCCCTGGGATGTGCTGCTCTGCCCATCACATCCTTGCAGCACCCAGCTCTAGCCCTGGCCTGCTCACCAGGGACAACAAGGCAGTTGAAATAACCCAGTTCAGCTTCAGCTTTCAAACTAAAGCCATTACCCAGAATTCGAATGCTTCCCCTGCTGCAGGTTCTGCTCCACACCAAAACCAACTGCCCTTGACAAAGCCAAGTCCTTCTCTAGCTCTCCAGGTCTCCCAGGCCAAATACTGCAGTCATTTCCCTGCTCTTTTTCTCTCTCTTTCCACTGTGTTTTTGCCCTGTAATTTCCACATTCCCAGAGTCTGCAACTTTCCAAATTTTTCCCTTGTGCCCAACAGCAGATTTGTGTGTTCTGGGGTGTTTAGAACATGAAATACCTGCTCTGAGTGCTGTAGCTGGAGCCTGGAATGTATGTCTCTATACTACAGTCTGGCTTGTGGTTTCTCTCAATGTGATGATTCAGTTTAGTGCAAATGCCACAGCTGGGTGATATCTCATTTCAGTACCAAAATGACATTTGATTTGTTTACAATAGAGAGTAAATGAAAGTAAGAAATATGTTACTTTGAATTTCAAAGAGAAAACTCTCATCTGAAGAGATCAAATGCCTTCCTTGTATCTTTTGAGATAAAATGCTTTTGATGCTATCATAATCCACCTTTGGAAACTTTGGGATAAGAAATATTATTACCAGATAAAAAAATTTTTTTCTGAACAATCGGTTATTCTGCTTCTGAGAGAAATATCTGACACCTGTAAAAAGATGTGTTACTGGGGAAGACATTCAGGGGCTGTACATGAAGCCACAGCTGCTTCTGGCTTGCTTGGGTCAAATTCCCAGTCCAGCCTGGCAGAGCTGGAGCTTGTAGCTGCTGGTGTGTGCTCAGACACCCAAGGACAGCAAGGATGCTGTTATCAGCTCTTGTCCCTTGCAAGGCATGGGTGAGCTCACGCTGCCTGCTGCTGGCAGGTATGCAATTAACCTTGCTAATCAGCAGCTCTCTGAGGAAGGAAGTGTACTGCTCCTGCAGGGAATTCATTTTTTGCTTCAGGTTGATTGATATTCATGTATTTCAATATTTCAGCATTCCTCTGCTAAGAGTGTCAGGTCTGGCTGGAGCAGGAGGGATTTTGCCTCTGCTAGAGCAAGGCAGAATTGCTCTGCAGGACCTGGTACTTCCCTGCAAATCTGATCTGGGCTGGGAGTTGCTGGAGTGCTTAATAGCACTTGAGGAAATACAGGGG
This sequence comes from Certhia americana, assembly GCA_018697195.1. Taxonomy (NCBI): domain Eukaryota; kingdom Metazoa; phylum Chordata; class Aves; order Passeriformes; family Certhiidae; genus Certhia; species Certhia americana. The sequence continues at coordinate 10,144,951 of CM031865.1, read as the reverse complement.
AAGGAAGACAAGGCATCAAAATCTACAGGGGAAAACATCAAATGAACTGAAGTGCCAGGGGGAAAATAAGGATTCGAGGTGGGATTTGGTGGATCCCAGGAGGCTGGCTGCCTTGTGCTGTTCCCTGAGCCTGGGTCTAATGTGGGTCTGGCACTTGTGGTTATTTAAAACTCAAAGATAAGCTGAATTGGAGAGTGTTGGTATCTGTCCCAAGTGAACAGAGCAGATTTGGCTTCCAGAACAGGCTGGAAATCCTGGATTTCAGCTATTCACTGCCAAAGACAGTGTCTGAAGGAGTGGATAATGCTTGTGAACCACTTAGCAGGACCTGGCCCTGGGGTACAGTCACTGGTAGCAATACAGATGTTGTAGAAGGTTTCAAAAGCAAAATTTGTTCCAAACCATGATGTTCTAAGCCTGGAATTTCTCATTACTATTTTTTCTGGATAACACTCTGTGGAAGCAACTTTTATTAGCTGTAAACCCCTTCTGAGAGACAGACCAGCATTACTTGAGTCATCCTCCAGCAATGAAAGTGAGTCCCCAGATTTGGAGAAAGGGACATAATTCACCCACTAGCACAATCATGTATATTTACAGGTTGTACTTAAGCAGGGGAACAAACTATAATTTTTAAAGGCTGTTCCTTTGCCAGGCCATCTTATAAAAGACCATCTGAACATGCAGATGTGGTGCTCCAACCCTCTAGAGTGCTGATTCAAAGCATTGCTGGTGCCCCCATTACCTTCCCTCACCATCTTTAGCCATGCAGAAATGCAGCTGGAGAGGAGAGTGGTTCTGTGTCCCAGCACTTGCTCCTCTGGATTGGCTGTGGCCTGAGAGATGCTCATGCTCCCTCTTTATTTAATAAAATCATCACTCCTCCTCAGATAGTTTTCCCCAGTTGAATTTATCAGTTTAAACAACTCAATTAAAAGGCCGGCAAAGAGTCCTTAAGGGCACTGCCTTTCATCACTGGTGAGAAGATGAATGCTGTACAAAGAGATTGCAGAGATGTGACAAATAGCATTGCAAGTAAATCCTGAAAGTAAAAAGAAAAGAGAAAAGAATTCCCAAGCAAATATCTACATCTTCTCTACATGCTACCCCAACCAGGCCTGGCAAGACAACACAGCCCCTTGCACCCTGGGTGTGCTCTTGGCTGACGGGTTGAAATTGCTTCCTGTGGCTTGTGGGTCATATGGGGGTGCTGTGGTTGTACCCTCTGCAGTTCCCATCCTGCAGGGATTCAGTCCAGGGGAAAATTATTCAGACACCCCACTAGTCTCATGCTCCAGGCTGCAGAGAGGATATTTAAAAAAAAAAAAAAAAAAAAAATTAAAAAAAAAATTGTTTTTACGGAAAATCAGCCATTAAGTTGCCACTGAGGCTGATGCTTACTTTGGTAGCTAAGGCAGTTTCAGCTGTGTGTGTGAAGGCTCAGCTGTGCTCTGCTCTGTAAAACCAGAGCAGAAGATGTCTTTGTGTCCAAAGAGCTCGTAGTCTGTGATGGGACATGCCAGGTGGACACCACTGGGCATGGGGAGCAAGCAGCTGGTACTGGCTAGATGGGCGAGACAAAAATTTTGCTGTAGGACAGTTTGCTGTGTGACTGTTCTATAAAATCGAGGTCCTGGACTCCCATGAAATTTTCCTGGATTTATTCTTTCTGGGCTTCTGCCTCTTTGTTTCTTGCAGCAGTGCTCTGAAGCACAAAGCCAGTGACAGAGCTCATATTTCTGGGACATTTCAAAGCCAATTGAGTCAGGAATGGAAGGTCAGGCTCAGGCCCAGATTGAAACCCCAGATTGTGAAGAGACATGGGAAAGTCTTGAGCTGCTCTACATAGCCCACATCTAGACTGTCCCATACTCCACAGAACTGTGAATTATTGAGAGGTAGATGCAATTTATTATTTTTTTTCAGTTCAAAAAGCTCAAGTATTTGCAACTTGCATACACGTATTTTTTTCCCATGAAACTGGAGATGCTAAACAGTGCAAATGTGTTATGCACTGAGATTGCATTAATTCTTCATATTTCCTGTGCTGGAAATATTCTGCAATCACTGAGCAGGAACTTTGCCAGATTCAAAACAAATGTTGAAAAAACCCAAACATGAAGTCACAGAGAACGAGGACCATTGAGAAAGTCTGTTCCACAGTGATGCTGTAGTCACCATGGGAAAAAATTTTGGCACAACTCAGGTAAGACAATTAGTCTTGCTTCATTTCTTCCTGATTGTTGCTTTGCCTTACTGTGTTTCTCCACATTTTCATAGAAAACATGGTGATATGCACCAGGGCTGCTGCTGGTTGGCAGCTGGTGGGAAATCCAGGTGGACCCTCATGGCTTGTTGTGGGTATTGTCTGGGAAGAATCCATTGTGAGAGGGACAGGTTTGATCTGTGTGGGTGGTGGCTGGCTTTGTCCAGTTCCAACCTTATTGAGTGCACAAACACCCTGACTTTTGGCCTGGCATATGGGGAGGCCAGGATGAGCTGGAGGAACAAGGGGGGGGTTGGTGGCTACAGAGTCTCTGTGACAATAGATTGTCATTTCACTTGAGGAATAGACAGAAATAGGCTTTCCTTCAAACCCCCTATTTGGCAGTCTGATTCTGGTCTGCCTGTTCAGCCTTCAAACAAGTCAAAAGACCTTTCTGGGTTGAGGTGAGGTAGCATTTGTGGGCTCCTGGAGCAGGGCTGGTGGAGGGGAGCAGCCTCTCACCATGCAGCCCTTTGGCTGTGGGGTGGAAGGTTTGGGGACATTCAGCTGGCAGCAGCCATCCAGAGTAAAGGGTAAATTGAACCCTGCTGCTAGGGCACAGCAGGGGAGCTAAGGGAGGCTTCTGTCCAGTGGCACTTTCCTGGATTTTTGACACAAAGGAGTTCAAAAACTAATAGTAAATTGGCCCTGCTTCCCATGGGTCAAAAATGTCTGAAGATGATCAGTTTGGAGCTGTCAAAATGTTTCCTTCAAGTTGTTTCCAGCAGGAAGATGATCTGCTTGAGCTGAGCCCTGCTCAGGGCAGAGCCCAGAATTTGCTCTGCTCTAGCCTGGCAGTTTCACCAAATCTTGGCAGAGTTGAACAGGAAAGGGATCCACAGTATTTTGGGGAAAAGAAGGCTCTCCATCAGCCTCCCTTAACTTAATCCTCTCCACCCCCACAGACATCTCAGCAGTGCTCTCCTCTCAAGGACATCAGACCACTCTTGCTCTGCCTTTATGGTCCCCTGGCTGTTATCCTGCCTAAAGCTCATTCACTAGGGCATGGTCAGGAGTCCTGTGGAAAATGCTATATCCCTGTAGAGTTAGAGCCTGTATCATCATGCATATATACAAGTGGTGTAGCATGGAAGCTATTCAGGCAGCTCTATTTCTGGCATTTTTTAACTTTGGAGTGCCTGCTTTTGCAACCTGAATAATGTTCTTTCAAGTATAGAGTTTAGGAAGGTTTTTTTAGGATGTAATTATAATCTTGTTCTACATAATTTAACAGCATCAGGGCAGGAGATTTGTATCCAAGGCTGGAAGTAATTGTCAGGCTAGTATTGAGCAGCCAAGCGGCTCAAGGGAAGGACAAAGTTGTACACTTCCTAGTCACAAAGTGGAGAAGAGGACGAGCCCACCCCTGGTTCTAAACACTGAGTCTCTGCAGTGGGCAGGATGCCTTGTGAACTTTGAAGGGGCATGATGAAGGGTAAAGATCATCACCATAGTACTTGTACCACAGGTGGTGACGAAACAAGTGACATTTAGGACTTTGTTCCATGGGCATGGTGGCATGCCCAGAGTTGACTGCCACCTCCTGTCCTGCTCTTGGTGTGAGCTGTGAAAGGTTTGAGGGTTATCTAAGGCATGGGACAGCAGGGTTAGGGAGCTGGGGGTGTGGGTCAGCTCAGCAGAAGTGTCATTGGCCAGCAATTGCATGAGAGAGTCCTGGATGCTGCTTCCTCACTGTCCCCTTTGGATCTTGAGTTGTTTGTGGTGATGGGTCCATAACAAGCTGCTGGTGATGATGGCCAGCACCAAACTCAAAGAGCTGCTGCCACCAAAGTCTCCTTGCCCAAGCATCTGAACGTGGGTTGTGCTGATCCAGTTTTCATGGCTCTGATGATGGAAAGGAGTTGGAATTTCAGCTTTGCCTCTCCTGCATTCCTGCATGTGTTGATCTGCATGGCCAAAATCTCACCTGGAGAGAGGCCAGAAGGGGTGGGAGAGGACTCGGAGAGGGCACAAGGGAACAACTGTTTTCCTAGATCATTAATTTGCTATTTGCAGCCAGAATGTTATTGCCTCGAGATGAAGGACTGCCAGGGACAGCAGTGGAAACCTGGGACTGCAGATGATTTCTCTTCTTAAGGTCACTGCTGAGTGGCACAGAGCTAATGGCCCGACACTGGAGAAACAGGATCAGTGAGTGCCTCCCAAATTCCAGTGCACAGACCATGTCCAGAGAGCTGTGGGTGCTCACGACAAGGCACAATGTACTGGTGGGGCAGGGACACTTGAAGCTGCCTGGTCTTCCCTGTGCCCTTCTCTGATTTGGGTTGCAGTCCCTCTCTCCTGGTTACTGTCTCAGGATTAACCTTCTGGTTGAAATTATCAGGTAAAGCCTCCTGGTGTTGACAGCAGAGGATCTGGATTCCCTCTATTGCCAGTTCTAATTTTGGTGCTCTTTAACAGGGGAAAGCCTCCTGGATAGCTCTGCCAGCTCTGCTTCTATGTCTTTCACTGGATGTTCTGAGTTAAAAGAGTGAAAAATGGAGTGTGATGGAGTACTAGCAGAAAATCAGGTTTTTAAATGAGGTTAGCCAATTTCCCCACTCACAGCCAAGTCCATCACAGCTTCTAACTTGACTCCTGTTCCTTTGACAAGAGCTGTACTTGGGACACCTGCCTACCAGGTGTTGGGATACCCAAACCCCTGCTCCAGCAGGCTCCCATACAGCGCATCACTCAGGATTGTGTCCAGATGGCATTTGAATAATTCTGTTTTGATACTGAATACTCAAAACTTTTAGCACCTGGTCCCATGAGCCTAATAAGCAGCTACTCCTTGGGAAGCAGAGATTTGTGTTGTTCCCATGAAATGAAAACCTGGATGTTATATCCAAACATGATATGTCTGCCAACAGAGATTGAAGGCCCTGAATGTTGCCTGTGTTGGGAAACCCCTACATGTGAGCAGATAATCCTCATTTCTCCTGAGCAAAGCAGAACATCTCATTTACTCATGTTTGCTGTTTGTCTTTCCCTCTCCTTCCTGGTGGCTACTTAATAGAAACCTTGGATTAGTGGCACTTCTCATGCTGTGGAAAAACCTGCTCTGGGACAGATTTCTTGACCTCTGTTTTGCTCTTAGGTGGGAGATCTTGTACTTGGAGGCAGAAACCCCTGTGTGGGATTGGGAGCCAGCACGTGCTGGGGAGGAAAGGGAGCTACCAGTGATGGGAAAGGTGCTGCTGCTGGTACAAACTCGCCTTCCCACTGTCTTTGAGCACATGGTGAAGTGGTGCTGAGCAAGTGGGGAGTAATTACACCCAGACTCCCTCTGCATTGGGTTTGCAGCCTCTGCAGTGTTTGCAGCCTCCCATTGCATTGTTCAGCTGTCCTGCTGTATTAATGGCTTTGAACTCTTGCTTCTGAGGGGAGTGATTAAGGTGTTGCTGCTTCGTCATCAGACTTTGCTTCCTATTTAATTTCTGATGAATGTAGCAGAGAGCTTAGGGGCACCGTGATTGAAATCACAGGTGCCTCCCCTGTGGAAGGGTTTCAAGGTGCTCTTCCTTTTTTGCCCCCTGGATTTTGGGGATTGAGCTGCTCAGCAGCCTCTGGCACAGCAGAGCCTTTACTTGTGATCTGGAGTTAACTGTGCAGGTGGCTGGGTGTTAAAAAGTGCTTGGTAACTGAATACAGAGCAGCACCTGCAGTTATGCAAAAGAATTGCCAAGGTGGGGACTTCAGGAAGAGCAGACGAAACCTCCCACCTTCCTCACACACATTTTCACATGGTGGAATCATAATATGGTTGGGCTTGGAAGATCATCTAATTCCACCCCCTGTCACAGGAGAGGAGCCCTTCCATATGATATATTAGAAAACCTATCCCTAGGAGGCCTGGAGATTTTAGCCTGAGCTGAGTGGGAAGCACATTTTCAGTTCCACAATATTTTTTTCAGTGGTGAATGGGAAGAAAATCTTCAAAACATTCTGCAGACTGAAAAACCTGAAAAAAATAAAGTTGGGTTGATACAAAAAGTTAGGTAGATTGCTCTCCAGGTTCAGATTTTGCTTTTGCATTTTTTCCAAGTTGCAAAAAAAAAATAGTAGAAATGGTATCTTTATAAAGGGAGCTAGTTTTTGTGTGCACTGAATGTCACAGTGTTTCAGCAGTTTTCTAACATTTTTTCCTGAAACATGTTGAAAATTGAACACACTCCTGGACAAAAAAGCTGTGTTTTTGGTTTTTTTTTTCCCAACATATAGCAGTGTTGATCCTGCTGGGCTATACTGAAGGGTATGAACATAAATTTGTATGGTTCCCTAAATCTGACCTGCCTGGCTGCCTCTGGAGATGCTTCTAACTCTCACCTGCTTTTCTTGAATTTCCAAATTAAACAAACCTTTTCTATGTGTTCACTGAGAGCTGGTCCTCCATCTCTGCCCATGTTTTATGAGTCATTTGCTGAGCTTCTGCCTGGAAATGGCCATGTTTCAACAGAGCTTGCAAAGCATTTTAGAATGAGCATCTCTTACCATCTATATTACAATAAAATCTCTAAGAAATTAAATACATAAAATTCTTACCTAAATAAATGTAGTTCTGTTAAAAATAAATACTCACCTACCAGCTACTTCTATAAAATGGAGAATTAGAAAAAGTAGACAGGCTGTATAGAGGGCTCTGTTAATATTAACACTTTTTTTCAGTGTTTGGAGAAATTTGATTTATTTAAAAAATCTTGGTGCGAATTCACCAGGCAGCATTGCTGATCTTTTATTTTTTTTTAGATCATATTTTACATTTGGCAGCTGCAGGTCAGGGACAAGAAGTGGCTTATTGGGTGATCAGCAGATGGCCAAAGGCAGCCTCAACCCCTCCTGTTCCCTGGGATTTATCAAACACAGGAGAGCCAACTCATAATGGGCCAAATGCTGTGCTGGCCACACTCCTGGGGCTATCAGGGCATGGAATCCACTCACCCAGGGCCTTTGCATGCAGGGTCCTCCTTAGTTTACAACAGCTCAGGTAATTGAGACACATGGCCTGACCACTTTGTGTTTAAAAAAAAAATCAAAGTAGCTTGACTAAACACAGAGTACATCCACACCAACAGCTCAACTCAGTTGCTGTTACACTCTTGGAGACAGGTGCTGTGCTTTGCTTTACCCATCCTGGTGGCCCCTGAGATGACCATCACCCACACGAGCCTGGCTGGACTCTGGCTGGGGATGGTCACACCCTTCTGATGGATCCTGCACTTCACTAGTGGGAGATAAAAATGAAAGAGCCTTGCTGGTCAACTTCACAAAAAAAAAAAAGCCCACCTCAAAATATTCAGTGAACTGATCAATTGCTGATTTTTTATTTTTTTTTTATTTTCACATCAGAGGAGCTTTTCTTTTTCTAACTATTAGTTTTCAAGATTTCCTATACAAAAAGTTTCCCTCATCCCTAGGTTTTAAAATGCTTCTTCAGTTCAAACTGAAAAACAGAAACATTTCATTTTCAAAATACTGAAACAAAATAACTGAAGTTTACTCCTGATTTTCACTCTATCCTGCACAACAAAAACAAATTGGCAAAGTTTGTGTTCAGTTGTGAGATGTTTGGGAACTCCAAAAACTGTGTGTGGTTTTCCTCTGCAAAACTGAGTGCTGGGAAGTGACGAGTGCTCAGTGGAGCAGAAAAGTGAGGGGTTCTCTCAAATCTTTGATAGATGATGGATAGTACAGTGGCTAATGGAGAGAAGGTGCTCAGAGCCTATGGAAAAATTGTGCTGCTGCAAAGATATTGGATAACACCCTTGAATGCCTGGAGCTAATAGAATACTGGCATGACTGTATGAAAAGGGAAATTAGCTGAAAAATTATAAAGGTGGTATTAAATGCACTACACCACTCACGACAGAGTTTGTACTTCTGAAAGGTCAAAGGCTTGACAGTCAGATGAGAGCAGGATTCCTCATGGAACAGATTAACAGCAGCTTCTTCCATCAAACTGACACTAACCCTAACACAACCCCTAACCCTCAACCCAACCCTACTTTTCAAACAGAATTAAAAAATTAATTACCCAAGTCTGCTCCTATGCTCTGTACAAAAGAAAAAAAAAGAAAGTCACAAGGTGGGATTTTACTCCCTGTTTGTCCTTCAGGTGGTAAATCACTGCCTTTGTGTCTCCTTGAGGTGTGTCTCCTCTTTTTGTGTTTCCTGAACCCTCTCTCCTTGGAACATTCACCCAAGCTCACCCTGGAGATAGGCATTCTTCCACTGGGTACATTTTGTGAGATAAACTGACATCTCCTCAATGAAGAAAACTAAATCAAAATAAACTCTCTGTTGTCCTAGCTGGTGACATTTAGTAAATCTGCTGCAAGGTGCCAAATTTCAAAGTATTACAGCAAGGATGTTCACACTTCAGCTTCAGATTTAGATGTTCCAGAATAGGAATAAGGCTTGACATATACAATCTAATTAAGAAAATAACAACTACTAAAAGGCCATGGGAATTTGGTATCTGAAATACTTATGAATGCTTTAAATCATTTTATGTCACACAAGAGTTCTTGTCATAGGCTTCTGATGCCTGGAAATACTGCACAACCTTTTTCATATTGCACCTCTCCCTTCCAGGATTTTCCAGGACAGGTTTTTCTCTGCTCTCCCAAATGCCCAGCTGGGCACCAAGAGTTGAAATATTTGTGCTGGGAAGAGTCAGAACCATTGTTAGAAACAGGGTAGTTTTGCCTGGCTACTGAATTGCATTAAATGTTTTTCTCATTCATTTGAGCTGCCTATAGGAACATCAATGCTTTTTGCAAGGGAAAACATGATATTAAAATAGAGTAGAGAAGGAAATGGGACAGACTAACATCTCTGCTGAAACCTTACCTCTCTTTGGGGCAGCAGGAGTTGTCAAAAATCCCATTTACAGTGCTCACACTTCAGTAGGGGGTTAACAGTGCCAGGCATCAGATGGATAATTCCCTTCAAAATTATTGTTTTACCTCACCCCATCCAATTACTCAAGTTGTTTTGCTACCCCACAGATCTCTCCCTTAATGTCAACAAAATGATTATAGCCTACAACAGCAGCAAGATGTTTCACCCACAGGAGCTCTGGTGAAATGTTTTATGGCACGACATGTTGAAAGCAGCTTTTGATGTTTAAATGTCAGGAACACTCAGCTTCCTTGTCACCGAGGGAAAATACACAAACACAGGCACCCAAAGTGTCACAAGGCACGTAAATCATTGTGCAAATGGCCAGCACAAGTGTTGGTGATGGTGTGGGAAAGCCACCACACCAGAGCTCGGGGCTGCCAGGGCTGTGCAGCATTCCTGGTTTGGGAATTGTGATTGGCAGCACAGTCCAGTCCCACTGAGGCTGATCCAGATCTCCCAGCACTGACTTCTGCAATTCCAACACATTGATCAAAGCAGAGTTCTTGCAAATGAACATTTATGAATTCCCTGGTGCACCAGCTCTCCTCTTTTCTTGGTAATGGGAGCTACAGAAAGCAGTTGGGTGGAACAAGCCAGATCTGAAGGCAGAAGATACTGAAATCTGGAAGATTTAATTGAATATTTTTATTACATATTTTTGGAACCTTCATTATCCCCCCACCCTCCAGGAATTTAATTACCTAAGGAAAATTATATTACTGATTACAAGATTGCAGGTTTATTTTCACTGCTGATAACTTTTTTTTTTTTTTTTTTTTTTTTTAACAGCTCATATTACACTTGCATGACTTGTTTTGTAACATCTTGAAATTTTTAATGCTATGATGAGGAAAGGTACTTATATATATATATATAGATAAACTAGGCAGAATACTTGATTTGCAGTCTTTTTTGAAGGGAAAAATATTATTTTCTTGGTTTGAGAAGGCCTGTATATGGTTCCTTGGAGATATTGGATAATGAGTTCACAGGATTGCTTTGTGTTTGTCCTTCAGGATGGGTGCAACATGAGGAACTGAGAGAGATATCTTTAAAACATAAGAAGGAATGTTTTCTATAGCAGAATAAAAATAAATTATGTAGAAATTTTGACTACAGTGTGTATGAAATTAAATTGGCAAGTATACTGTGGTAAATATTTGACAGATAGGACAACAATTTAGCCAGATTCTCATTTTTTCCAATAAATCATTGCACCAGTGTCTTGTAAATCAAAATTCACATCAGCCAGCACTGCATAGTGAGTTAAGGTCAGGAGAGATTTCCAAATGTGTTATGATGATTATCTAACAATTCAGTTAATAGAGCTATAGAATTGAATGAGATTTTTGTCATTTCCCATGTCACAGCAATAGAGACCTTTGACTGAAACAACATCATGAATATTGGATAAGATCCTGCAGTGCTGCTTCTCCATGTTATGATATTATCCAAGGATGAAGGTTACAAATACATGAGTTGTGCTGTTCATTTTCCAGTGAGTAAAAACAAAGAAAGACACCCCCCATAACAACTTTCAATACACAACTAGATATAATATAGCTTTTTCTTTATATATATATATATATATATATATCTGTATATATATATCAAGTAAAAAAATCTAAAATAGTTGGAAGTAAAAAATGAAAAAATAGCTGATAGTGTTATTTTTTTTCTTTACAGTGATATGGTAGCAAATACAAGACAAATGAATAATAAACCTTTACATAAGGAGTTCTGGTCCCACCTCCATCAATAGGGCTCAGACTAGAATACAAAATGGAACAAGGTCTTTTTTGCTTTTTGGCTACAGCTTCTGCAAGTGACAAAAATTATGTTGATAAGACAGAAGAAAATTATAGCACTACACAGAACAAAACCCCAAAATGTTTTCCAAAAGACCTTATAAACACCATAGGGTAAAATTGATTTCTGAACTGAGGGAGCAAACACAAAGCATCACCAAGTCCTACTGAGGCTGAAAATACTGTATGCTTATCCCAAACTCAAAATACATCCTTTTTGTGCCATCTTACCATAAAAAAAACCCTAATCAGTGGTTTTTTTCCCCCCTGCCTCTGCAGCCAATATTAAAAAAGCCAAAGCCACAAACTCATTGAAAGGACTGAGCCAGGTGAGAGACCTCAATGATGCACAAGTGGTTGGCTTCCCTTTGTCCAGCAGTAAATTTCCCCCAGAATCTTTTACACCAAAAGCATCAATTGACTAAAGCTTGGCCAATGGTCACACTGAGCCCTATCTTGGCTGTAGAAAAAAAAAGTACTAATCCCAGCATAAAACAAGATCATAGAGACAGTCAACACAAAACAGTAACTTTTTCAGTTGTCTGCATAATAATAACATCATGTTTGCATATAGAACAGCTTTTGCATTATTGCTCTACTTAGAAGAATATAGTAAGGAACTTATACCAGACTTGCACATTACAAACTTAAGGTTCTTTGGTGAAGAATGAGAAAAACAGTATTTTCACTGTAATTTGATTTCAGAGAAGTCTCCTTTCCTATCTGCTGATCCTTTGGATTCTCTCACAGAGCAGGGAAAGATACTGAGTCAGCTTTACCATGGCGACAATGGCCACCCCTCCGATCATCATGCAGGTGGGCCAGAACAGGGAGTGGAACAGCACATTGGAGCTGTACAGTTTGGTTAGGATCACGTTCTTCTGAACGCCCTCGGGGTCGTAGAAGCAGGAGAAGCGCTGGTACTTCCTGAAATTTTCCATCACGACATTCACCAGTGACATGGACTCTTCATAATTCTTCCCGCACTTGGGGATGTACGAGCACTGGGAAGAAATCAGAGGGAGAAAAATGTCTCCAAACCTGTTACAATGTCTGTTTTCAGGTGGCAAGTGGGGAAATCTCGAGGTGATTATGCTTTTCATAACAAGAGTGGAATACTATTACGCTAATAATGAATTTATCACAGCAAAACTCAATATTTTGCACATCTACAGAATTTCCCCTTGGAGAACCTCCAAGTGCTGTTCAAACATTAATGCTTTAATCTGCACAGTGCCTTGTGAGATAGGTGAATATATCATTATTGCTAATTTACACATGCAGAAATAGAACTGATGAAGTACCTCTTCATCTTAAGTGGCACACATATGCTCGCAGTTAGATGGGTAATTGACTTTCTGTAAATACAAATCTGATAGTTTAGTTCTGACTTGGCTTGGATCAAAAGTGATCACAGTGTGCGCATGAGTTCACTCAGAGGGGAGAGGGATGAAGAGAGACCTTTACACAAATATTGTCATGGTGGTAATGCCTCATTTAAAGACAAATAAGTAGTCTAGATTTTCCTACTGACAGCCCAGAGTACTTTCATTCAGCCTCCAGCTGAAGATCAACCTGATTGCCAGGGTGGCTCTTAGTGATGCTTTTGCTTTTGACCCCAGTATAAATCCAACAGTTCCTTCTCTTTGAAGATGATCCTGGATTTTCTGTTTTAGTCCCAAAGGAAATAAGATTTGGGGGTGGCTCTATCAAGCACAGTTGCAACCTAGATTTCCAGAGAATACTAAAAAGGCAAGTTATTTAAAAACTGCCTTATGGGGTCCAAGCATTGAAGATATTCCATGGGAAAGGTAGGACAGTAGCCCTGGGCTCTGCTGACCACTGCCTGCCAAGAGCTGGTGTGGCTGGTGGGGTGGTAGGCAGACACAAGGGCTGAGGCCACATCTGGACAACTTGTGACCTAGAGCAGAGACCCCTGAACTTGCTGTTGCTCCTGCTGGTCTGGAAGATGATGGATGGGAGCAGCCCAGGATCTCTCGCTTCCTTCTCTTTTCTATGCACTTACAGCCCGCCAAATCTGAAAGTTTTCTACACCTGCGCAAGATTTTGATTAACTGCTTCAGGAGGAGTGGAAATCTGCTGCTTGACTTCTCATTGGACATGCAGGGGGGGACCCATCAGGCTGCTTCTCCTGTTGAGAACCTAAAGTAGCCCAGATAATTTAATGAGAAAGTGAGTTTTGCAAAGGAAAAAAGATGTTTTGATTTAAATAATGTGACCCATGGGTTTTGAATATTACTGTTTTAATATACGTACTTTATAAATGTCCCTCTGTTCTTTTTTGTGACGTGCTGTGACTTCTTATTTTAACATACTGCAACAAATCTCTAGTCCTAATTATGATCAAAGGATTAACCTCCTAACAGGATTTGATTGATTCATTGGCAAGTTATTAACACAGAATATGATTTGAAGCATGGCAGAGAGATTGTCTGGCGTTAGCAGACTGGAGCATTAATGGTGGAGCGTGGCCAGGCTGCCATTATGAATATTTCATAGAGCTCTAGAAATTAGAGATGAAAAATATCAGAGCATTAATATCTCATCCATCTTGCTGCTGGTGCGTGTCTGCTTCCTATAGGATATTCTCCTGTACTCTGACCAAATTTGTCTTAAATGTCCAAAGTCACGAGCCCTCTTCCGGTGCCCACGAGCCTTTAATAGATCATAATCTTCTAAGGAGGGAAAATTTCTCAGTGAAGCATTCGTCATTTTTCCTTAATAAATTATCTGTTATCACTGTCACGCCAGCAGTATTTCCAGTTCAAATGGGTTTGTGTTGTGGTTTTTTGGGAGAGTTTGTTTTTTTTTTTCTTGTCAGTTTTTTACTATACATTTCTGTTTCTGGAATCCCCATAAAGTATCCTGAATTAGGTGATTAAATGGGATCTTGGCTACTTTTGCAAAACACAACTTCCCATTGAAAGAAAACAGAAGCTATGTAGAAACCAAAAAGATGAAAGATTCCTGGGCTCTAAGTTTACAGAAAGAGTGCAGTGAGTCCAAGTACTGTCCAAATGTTTTCAGAGGGGACCTGAAGCAGAACTTGAGCTGTTCCTCCTACACTTGCTGGCACAGAGCCACAAGCTGTATTGGGCTGCCCATGATGGAGGGCCTGGGAGCATGAAACTGTGAAGTGCAGCTGTGCAAAGGAAGTTGATTTATTTTGCCTCTCATCCAGACTCCTTGTGCTGAAGCCATCTCTCTCCAGTCTGTGGTCTCCCAGTGTGCTGTCTGCCTCACTCTCTGTGCTATCTGCCTCACTCTGGTTCTCCTGAGATCCTGGAAACATCTCGGTCTTAGCTTTAGAAGGGCCTTAGCACAAGGACATTAAATTTTAGTTGTGGGGCGATCCTGGCCTCCTTCAACATCACAGTTTTCCCAGTGAAATCCCAGGGATAGCCCAGGGCTATGTTTCATAGGTGTTTGGAAACAAGTAGGAAGACTCAATAAAGGGATATATTGATGTTTTCTTTGTTTTCCATAGTCTAAATTTTCGATAGTTTTCTCCTGGTAAGGAATATTATATCCACAACTCTTATGCTGTGCCTGTGAATATAGACAATTAAATCTATGCTGGTTTTTGGCACTTCTGCATTGTCAAACACTTGGAAATATGCAAGTAAACAATGTCTGGTGCTCTACCTCAGGTGAAGATTCTGTAATACTGCGTGAGGAAGGAGGTTCTTGTGTTCCTTGCACTCTAAGCACATGAAGGATCTACCAGACAGTTACCAGAAGTTGTTATTAATGTTTTCATCTCTACTTTCCTAATATAAAGGATTGGGTAGGTATCCTGTCTGAACTACCTCTGGACACATCCAGTCCAGTGCCCTGCTCAGTGCAGAGCTGCTCAGGGACTCGTCCAGTCAGATTATGAATATCTCCAAGGATGGAGATCACACAACTTCTCCAGGCGAGCTGGAGGCTGTTTCCCTTAAATCAATGAAGATACACTAAAAAGGCTATTGCCAAAGAAGCCCTCAGTTCAGGCTGGGCAGTGAAATACAGAACTCTCATCATGTATCTGTGGCAGGGATTGGTGTCCAAGCTGAGCCTGGAAACTTAGGCAGGATGTGTTGTGGCAGCCTTTGTGAGAAAGTGGTCAGGATGTCAATTTACACCTCTTTTGGAAAGTGAAACAAGTTTGGAAAAGGTTTGAAGGAGGAATTCTGTGTCTGAGTTGGCCTGAATTGATTCCTTCAGATGGATTTCTCCTGTTCCAGCTCTGAAATGGGTCTACTGGAATCCATAGCTGAACACCTCTGCTTTCCCTCCCTGGACCACGCAGACTCCTTCCTGACTTAAAAATGCCGGAGTCTTCAGTGAAGAATCCTGAGAATCCACATAATTTTTGAGTCCCAGGCAGTTACAGCTGATTTTAGTGATTAAATCCTTCTTGTTATCTCACTAATGGAGAACTGATATATATCAGCAGTAGCTCCAATGACATGAAAAGAGTCAAAATTGCATAACATGAGATCAAAACGGGGCCTCTCTGATTGCTTTAACTACCACAGCCCTTCCTCATGGTGACACCCTGGCTTTGTGACTGATTTACCTCTCGCAGAGGCTGTTACAGCCTTTGGCAGCTGAGGAAGTAAAGTGCAGCCATGGAAGCATTTAAACTGTTTTGTCTGTAATATTGACATGGGATTGGGCTTGTCCTAAAGGCTAGAGATAAAGTAGGCACAGTGAGAGCAATGAAAAGCCAGAAAAAATCTTACGTGCTTTTCTTGGAAAGACTCAAGCAGCCTGACAGATATCCACTGACTTCCCACTGATTCCCACCAGAGACTGGCAGCAGCATGCTGTAGATCTCAGTATAAATTGTACCTACTCCTTACTCCACCCTCTGAGCTGACAGCCAGGTTAGGCAGCAATTCTCCTGGATAAACCATTATTTAAAATCAAAGTGGATTTTGCTCTGTCCATGCTGGCTGGCAGGGAGAAAAGAGAGAGAGAGAGACAGGCTCCAGATGCTGCTCTGTCCCTGTGTGTGGGTACTCAGCAAAGCAGAGGAGTTGGTGGAGGGATGCTCACCTTTTGAAGGTCACTGGTGCTGGCCTTGGAGACAGCAGGACTGTGCTCTCTGCTGTCCCCAGTAATGTCAGAGCTCAGTGAGCCAGGCAATTTTGTTTATTTGGCAAGGGTAAAGACAGGGAACCCAGATCTGAGTAAGGGGCTGGAGAGACACAGCTTAGCCCCCAGCTGGAGCATCACCATCACCCAGCACTGCTCAGGACTGCTTTCCTGCTGCATGGGGATGCTCTCTGGCCAGGGAAGAGGAAGGCACATCTAGAAAGCTGAGACTAGTTGTGCTGATTCGAGTGTGGAAACTCTGCTGATTTGAGCCATGAGCAAGAGGACAGGTATTTTATAGACATTGCAAACTTCCACTCAAAACTGCTTTTGTATTCAGGTCACATAGCCAGCAGCATGTCAGGAAAACCTAGGAATCCTCCTGAGAGCAGAGCTTAACCTGTAAAACAACCTTGGGCTGGAGAAGTATTAACTGTGCCTACACTAAATTAAGAGGAGATGGCATCTGGGGGAATTTCAAAGTCCATTTCAGCAAGCAAAAATGATCAATAACAGAATGTGGAGATTTATGCTGAATCCCTCGATTTATTTGAATCAGTGGGAGCACAGAGATTTATCTGATCTCTTTTAATCAAATTGAGGTGTGAACATTATGATTTTGCTTGTGCCCCAGCAGGAAGTGGGGTCTGTCCTGCCTTAGGGTTCATGGACAGTGAGTACCTCTTCCTGTACTGATGCCAGAGTGGAGGGAAAAAGGGGGAACTCTTCTCTATTTCACACTTCAGATCCAGAGGACTCCATCTCTCAGCCACAGGAGTTAATTATCCAGCAGAATAAGCAGCCTAGTGCAACCATGCCATGCTTTGACTAATTTTAATATCACTTCATCTTAATATGCAGAAGTAATTTGTTCTACTGAACGGCTGCCATAAATAGAAACACAATAGGTTACGTTGTCAGCAGCCTGATCTGGGGCTCTGCTGTTCCGGGGTGTGCTTTGCCAAGTTTGGGGTTCAGTGACCTTGGATAACCAGATAGTTAATCTGGCACCTGGAAGTCTAATGATTCCTCTGCATCCCAGATAGCTCCAGTTTGCACTCTCAGGGACACAGGTGCTGTCAATATGAAGAAAAGAAGGTGAGGAGAGGGACATTTCGCTGTTCCCATCTCGCCTTTCCCTGGAAGGAGTGCAGAGCCTCCTGTGAAGGAGGGTGCCCGCCGGGCAGTGATGCAGGGCCGGCATCAGCCACACAACTGTGCTGCCCTTCTCTGCCTCTGCTGCCTCCTCACAGCCTCCAGACAGGAGCTCTCTCCATCCCACCTGCGTGGAGTCACGCTGGAGTTTGTACTTGAAGCAGAGAGGGGAATTCTTCAGACTTGCTCAAAATAATTCCATGAGTTCGATGTCTGCCATCAGACAAGTTGTGCTGTAAAGATGGGGCAACTCCTTATCTTATTTATGCCCCAAAGCCAGGTCTTTTATATTTATGGTGCTGCTTTTATCTTGACACTCCCCCCTCAGCAAACTGTCAGGATCCTTGCAGGGTAAATGCGCTGGTTTGAGCCCAGCAGCACAGCTGAGCTCAACAGAGCTGCTCAGGCACAGTCACCAGAGATGGAGATAGGCTCTCGTTTCTCCCCACCACCTTGCCCAGCCCTGCAGAAATGGTACTATTTCCATCCTCACTGCCACGTGGATGCTCCCTGCACATTTCTAGGGGTGTTCACTGTCAGGGGGAGCCATTCCTGGGTGGAAAGCAACCTGTCCACATCTCCACAAGAATATCAACCTGACAAGTGCTCGGTGATCCCGTGCTTCTGTAAAGCACTTGAAAAAGATGAGGGAAGCTCCAGCCCTTGAGGCTCAGCACCCCTTGAGGAATGGATGGAGGCAAAAAGTTGCCCCTCTCCAGACATGTGAGCTGGGTTTATGCACTGATTTCTGTTTTCTCTCCTCTGTATTTATCAGTGAAGAGGAGCTGGAAGCCTTATATTGCTTTAAAGAGAGGAATGGATGTAATAAGATGAGAAGCCCTCCAGAAACCCATTTAGGAACAAATTTTATTCTGTGCTCCTACCTCAGAATTAATTTTCATTGTTTCCTCGGTGTGGTAGAGTAGAAGCTTCTGGCCAGAAGAGGTGAGATTAACATACACCTGCAGGCAGGGGTACTGAGAGATTTTCCAGCACTCTGGACCACAGTTAAATGAGCAGTTAAAGGTTTCTGTGATGGATGCATTGAGAAGGGAGCACTGAGTCTCTTCTGTCCAGACACTAAGCAGGAAAAAAAGAGACATTAGAGCATGGCAAGAATAGGCAAATAAGTTCTCAATTCATCTCAGGATTCCCATCAGAGATGTGCTGGGGGTATCTTGTAGGAGAGGCTACGTGTTGCAGCAAAGCCTGGGCTGTCTCATGTCACACATCACAGACAGTGTTTTATTCTGTAGTACCCAAAGTTTAGCCTTTGGGCACAAAATTATCCTGTTCACTTATGTCTGTGTATAAATGGAAAGTGAACTGGAACTTTGACCCTGGAGAAGGTATATCTGAAAGGGTGTTAGCAGAGAGAGAAGAAAACTGAGCAGCCTGCACTGGGGAGAGCACAACATACACGGCGCTGCATGACAGGACACCTGAGCTAAGACTTGAGGCTTATCTGAAGGTCCAGGTCAATTGGAAGTGGAGTTTGAGAGGACAATTTTGAATTAACAGGGTGTGGATTTTCATATACATGAAGATATAGGAACTCTCAAGTGGTACCTCATGCAGCTCTACCTATGGGAAAGCTTTTCTTAGTGGCAGCCTTCTCAGTTTTCTCTAAGTCAGTGGTTGTAACTTTTCTGGAGGATTTCTTCTCATCTCCAATTCACCAGAGGCTAAAACTGGAATGATGGAGCCTGGCTGTGGACTAGCAATGTTCTCTGGCATGTATTTAAAAATCTACAGCTGTGTTTTCCTTGAGGAAAGGACACACTGAGGGCTCTGCAAAAAGCCCTTTGTGGGCTGGGGGAAGGTTTCACCCAGGGTTCCCTTTTAATCGTGCTCAGCCCCTCAGCTCACCCCCAAGGTGGCTGTCTTGCCCTACCTACTGCTTGCCCCTCAAAAACCTATGAGAGGCTTTACATAGTAAGTGATATCAAAGATTTCTGACTAGTTCTATTGCTGTTTTACTTTGGCATTAATTCTGCTTGTATATTCTGTTTTATATTTATATTAAATTATGCTATGTTTTCTGGGGGGAAATTGAATGAAAGGATTTTTTTTCCTCCTCCCAGGCAGTATTTGTTGGAGGGGTATTGCTGTAAAGGAGAATAACCCCTGAGGAAATCTGTCTGTGTGGAAAAATGTGACAGCAAAGGCTCCTGGGTTGTCTTCGCCTAACTTTCACCTTTCTGGCTGTTGTTTTATTCATGCAGGGGAGTAATAAAGTAACACCTACCTACCACAGACTTGTGAAGATGGAGTAGCTGATACTTTGGAGGTGCTTTGATATCTTCTGGCAATTTTTTTTCACATATTGTGTAATATAAATCAACTCTTTCCACGTGAGCAATTTTGGCCTTAGCAGCCTCTGCAATTGACCCTGATATTGCTGAAAGATTGGGAGAGCAATTTGGAATAGCAAATGCTCTTGGATACAGGTCTTGATCTCAGTTTTTAAAATCTAAATTTTGCCTTGATTTAAAAAGGGACAAATAACTTTATCATATAAATATGATGCTGTGAATCAGTACAGCTCATCTTCATCTGTATTCCTTATCACTGCAGGGTCAAGAGGGAATATTCTCATGCAGGTGCACCAGTATAACTGAGGATATTCACACCAGTTAACTGTAGACATTTCTTGCATGTGCCTAAAGAAGAAGCCTGTGGTGTTTAACCCAAAATGTTCCAGGTATGTACCCCTGCCTTAGCATGGTTTGGGGAATGGCAGACTAATATTTTGATCCCTAGTTACAAGTTTTTCATTCTCTTAACTCCACCAATCGAGGCAGGAAAAAACCCATCACTGACAGTCTCATTGCAGTCTCTGCTGGATTTTAAATAGGGCTGATGCTTGAAAACTGATTACAAATGTTGTTAATGAATCACAGGCCAAACTCTCTGCTTGGTGGCAGAGAAGGAAGCCAGAGAAAGCCTCAGAAAAATTAAGCACAGTGCAGGAATGATGAAAGATGGTCTTTTGCTTTCAGCAAATTACTATCTTTCATGAGGATTTCACTTGTTAAAATGAAAGTAATAACTGACATGGAAAACTACATGCTACAAGGAGCTTGATTTGCCTCCCAGATTAATTCTCCATCTTTAATTTGGAAATGTACCATTTCTCAAGGCTCCAAAATATTTTTTGCTCTTTTGTCCTCAGTCTGGGCTTTGCAGCAACAGCCCCTGAGAAGCTTATGAGGTTCAGCAGACTGCAGGCCAGCTGATATGGATATTATACTGGTGTTAACCTGTGCCAAATCTAAAGCCTGTGGAATGAGATTTTGTCAAACAGGGATCTAATTCTTCCCTCACTTTACGCCAGCATTACTCAAATTTCTCTCACTGTGGCTGTGCCTAATTTACACAGGGGCAAGCAAGCACAGAGTTAGGCCTATGTTGACCAAATGAACAATTATAAAACTTTAATAAGAAGAGTCAAAAGAATAAGCCACATGAAGTCAGCTGGAGCAGGGGGTGTGAGACCAGGGAGAACCATGAAATTACCTTTGCATGTAGGAGCGTAGCAGCGTGATTCCCAGCAGGAAATACATCATGATAGAGCACACCATCATGGCCAGCCCCAGGAGTATGGCCCGGTCTTCTCCGGCTTTTAGGGCTGTGACTGTTTTCCTTTTGTCCAGTAGGTCGTGATCCCTGATTTTTTGGTAAATATTTCTGAGGTTGAAAATAATACATTCTTATGTGAAGTTCATATTTCATCATCAATGCAGCCTCTACAGGCAGTTCCACCTCCATACCCATCTCATGGGAGAGAAAGGGTTAAAGGTCCTCAGGTGTCCTTTTTCAACGGATTCACTCTGACCTGGTGGAAACTTATTCATCTCAAAAATAAATTACAGCCATTTCTGAAAAGGTAAAAACCCTTCACAACAAATACAAACATTAAACATTTGTGCCAGCTCAGTAAACTCTTCTTTGGTACAGCCTCTTTGGCTCAGTAGAATTATTCCAGAGGTGCATTTGACCTGCCAGTGCCACTTAGGCCACTAGAAGATGCTCAGGTGTATGAGGTGTCTTTTTTCCAGCTGAATAGGGTAGCAGGTCTTATGCTACCACATGTAGGAAATAACCTGAAGAAAGTCATCATTAATATTATCTGAAAAGACCATGCTCTCTTTTGATTCACTACAGGCTATTGGTTTGGGAAATTTTCCGCCTTGAGTGTGACTCAAAGCTCATGAAACACTATGGGGATTTTGCAATTGATTTCTGTGGGGTTTTTCTGGTTGGGAGCTTATTTACTTTATTCATAAAACAGCTTTTTGGAAGCCCAGTTACTCATTACAGAGAAAACCCTCACAGAGAATTATCCACCAGAGCTATTTGTTCTGGGATTAAAAAAAAAAAAAAAAAAAAAAGAAAGAAAAAGAAGATACAACAAACCATTCCCCCTTCAGCAGAGAGCCCTTTGCATTTTCTAACCATAAGTCCTTCTTTCATCTCCAAGCCTTTGATGATTCAATGGGTCATGAGGACACAATGGTGGAGAAGGAAATATTTGAGTACATTTCAAACACACTCAAAGTTTGTGGGTTTAAAATGTACTTACAGACCTGAGGCTGGTCAAAATCTCCTGTGTTTTCTGTTATGTTTCTTTTGAATCATCCAGGCAGCACCCGAAGCATGTGAACCGCACACCTCTGAGCCCTGGCACCACCATAACATGGACACAGTAGTACACGTGGGAGAAGTTCCTCTTCTACTGTCTGCAAAATGGCAGGTGAGCAACATCAACGTCACTTTGGGCTCCAGCAAACCCACCACTCCTTTAAGCTGAAGCCATCAAGTTTCACTCAGCCGTGGGTAAAAAATATAAAAATCACTGAGTCAGGTTAACCAGAGAACTTTGACTGTTAAGGATAAAGAAATGGAGATAAGACAGATGTTAAATCATACATAAACACAGTAGAAGCAACAGCAAAAAATATGTTTAATCATAGGCTCCCTGAGACTGGAATTGAATTTCTATTTAGATGATGAGTCACAGCCAGGAAAAGCACATATGGTGTGGGGTTTTATGGCAAAAATCTTGCTTAGAAGGTACTTCAGTCAATAGTCTCCTGTACCTAAGAACCCTTGAGGGTTTTTTTATCCAACTGTAGTTTATATCTTTAGGTGTCTGTGGTTTCTCTTCAAAACCATCTTTTAAAGCTTGTCAGTGTTTTTCTAGTTGGAAACGAAATGGTAATTCAGCCTGTCAAGATTTTCTCTGCTGTTTGGGAGAAAAAATATATTGTAAACTGGCAGATGCAATTGCCTTCAAAGAAGTAATGTAGAGTAATAATCTAATTTTACTTTTCTATTATTATTTATCAGTCTGTATTTAACTGCTGCCATTAAGATTTGCATTGCTCCCGAATGGAAGCAGACAGGAAGGCAGAGATTGTCATGCAGTTCCAGCACATTAAACGAGCACACAGCATAACTTATGTCAACGTGTAGGCATAAAACACGTTGCAGTCACTCATTAATGTCATAGGACATGAAAGGGATACAAATGGACAGTTTAAAAACAAATAGCTAATTGAGATTGTTTACAAGTGCTTCCCATGTGGCTGTGAGCCAAGGAACATGACATCAGAGGTAAAAAAAGGATGGACTGAAGGGTGTGTAGTGAAAATGAGCTACCTGGCAAAGATGACTGGTGACCACCTGCTAGGTGCATCTTCCAAACTCACCTACCATGGGAAATAAAACTAAAGAACGCTCTGCCTCAGAGGTCAGGCTTGGAGCACTGCTTCTAATGCTCTTTTGTAAATATTTGCTATTCAAAGCCCCAAACAACAGCAAAGTGATAGCCTGGTACACCTCACTGAGGGCTTTTTTCCCCTGAATCCCTGCCAGGAGTCAGCCTGGTGACCCTGCTGGGGTGGTGTGGCACATGCCAGCCCATGACAGCAATCCTGTCACAGCCCAGGGGACAGCGCTGAGCAACCCTCCCTCCTCCTCCTCACACTTGTGCCTGACTGGAGAGGTGCCAGTTCTCTTTGTGGGATACTGGGAATGTCTGCTGTTACAAAACTTCACAGCTCTGCCCCTTAGATCCCTGGTTTGGGGAACACAATATATTTTGCCCAGTATTTGGCCACAAACAGAGCAGTCTCAGCATCTCTCTCACTGGGGCAGCAGCAGTGCCCTGCACATGAGTGTGCAGCTGTGTCACGGTGGGTTTGTGTACCTGTGAACTTCTGGCACAGCTCAGTGGCCTCTCTCTGCTCGGTCAGCTGCAATAAGGCCATGCTTAGCTGGCTGATTTTGGATCCCAGAGCTGCACAGCCACAGTCAGCTGCCTGCTGTGCTGTGTTTATGTACAGGTCGCTGCATCCCAGACACTGCTCATTGAGTGACTCCATCGAGTATTTGTGATTACCTGTGAGAACTCCCTGCATGACTTCGAGGGGGCTGTTGGTTTTTAAAGAAGCCCCAGCTGCCAAAACTTGGGGTCTCCCTGACCTGTGCAAATTTAACAGGAAGCAATCCCCCAGGGACGAAAGGTCTTTGTGCCCTTGATCATTTCCAAACTGAAGTTCTCCCCTGCTAAATTTCCATGTCCTTTCTGCCAAATTTTTCAGAGGATAAAGACTGACTGCCCTCCCCAGGCTCTGATTCCAGAGAGGAGATCTCAGCCGTGACTGTGCCTGCTGGGGACAGAGCAGAGATTCCCCTCTCCATGTCCCTGCACAGCAGCAGTGCGGGGATCCCTCTGCAATGTGGTCAGCACATCCCTCTGTATCTCCTGCTCCAAAATGAGCAGTACTAAGAGCACTGTATAGAGAGCTAAGTGTCCTCACGGGTAAGCTAGAATAACCAGGCACCTGCAATTACTTTATTTATTTCAAATAAACACAGATTACCTACTTTCAAAGCCCTCCCCTTGCAAACCATGGTGTGACACTGAAGGAGACATTGCCTCCTCTGACACCATGCAGTCCTGGGGTTTGTCAGACAGGGATGCCTGCCTGCCTGAATAATTCAGAATGACTTTGAATTCACATTCACTTCTCTAATATCACAGTTGTTATGCAGATGTCACTCAAATTACCTCATGGTGAGGTGTTTACTGATATCAGAAATACTTGAATGCAATGGTCAGAAACTACTCCTGTATCTTTACCTGCAGAACTCCCTGTGTTCAGGAATTTTTTTGCTCAGAAGCTACCTTTTTTACATTTTTCTTTATAGGTATGTTTGGCTGCACCAGTTTTTGCTAGTAGACCTATGGCAACAGGAAATCTCTCTGGAGCCCTCTGAATAGACTCAGTGATGGTTGTAGGTGGATTCCTATAGATATTAACAGATTTGTTGACTCAGTTCCCCCCCTTTTCTTCACCAGGCTGGACAAAACTGAACCAAACCAAACCAAACCAAACCAAACCAAACCAAACCAATACTTTGTTTTTCCAATGGCTACAGCGGTGTGGAGAGCCTCTTGGACAGCTGAGAAAGAATGAGGGCTCCACTAGTTTTCCAAAGCATAAAATGTGGCAGCTGGGGAATGGTTGATGGCTAAAACAGCAATGAAATACAGATATTCTGGTGCTGATCCTGCAAAAAGAGGCGCCTGAGAGATACCTTTCACCCAGGAGGAGGTAATTCCTTTAGACCAAGTGGCTCATTGCAGCAGAGTTAATATTATGGTGCAACCCCTCAAAAATCTGTGGTTGTAACATATGTTGGATGACAAGTTTGCTGATGCATATGACAATCTTGTCTGAAGTTTAAAGAACAAAATTCCTGGGAAAGGGTCATTTAAGGTGAGTCATTTCTCTGAAAGGCACTTGTTTGATATAATGATGGCACTGGTGACCTTACATGTGTTAAAATCACTGCCAGACACTGGAGGATGAGTTTCTCCCACTAACAGCACTTGCTCTGTGTTCACACCTCTCCTCTGCAGTCCTCAGGCTGCCATCAGATCTCTCTTATTTCCATCTTCTTTTCCTCCTTTTCCCTCCTGCATTTTATTAATCACTCACAAGGTACAAAGAAGTCCTTCTGTACAGCTCTACAGAAGCTCTTGGGAAATAAACCACCCGAAGGCTTGTCAAGATATCTGAATTTACCGTGGCTGGTGTGTAGGCATAGACATACTGCTCCCTGTTCCCTGTTTCTGCAGGCAGGCAGGGATGAGCTCTGCCTGGTTTTATACTGACCAGGTCTAGTGAGCCCTCAGCTCAAGTTAATAAGCTTGGCTTCAAGGCATGGTGAGTCAAAGGCTGTGCTAATCAGGAGCTTCCAGCCAGCCCAAAGTGTGGGCAGATATCTCCTCCAAGTGTCTAACCTTGACCATGACAGTATTCTAATGCAGGAGGACATTAGCCCGGGGAAAATTCAGTTAAAGAAGTACAGGAGGCATTTAGAAAATCAGCTCCAATGAAAGTTTGTGCTGCAAAGCTGGCCTTTTTATCTTCAAAATATCTGTTTGGGATCAGATAATCCAAAGAGCAGAACACCTATGCAACCTTTACAGAAACACTCAGCGAATCGGCCAATTCTCCAAAGAATCTCAGGGTCCTGAGGGCAGCTTTGCTGCCTGAATTCAGGAGTGCATATTCCCAAACAGGTGCCAACATAATGTCTCATTAGAATTACTGAAGAGTGTGTTTTGCTAATTGGCACTGTAGATACATTGATATCTGTTTTTGTTGCACTGGAGTATGATTTTTTGTGATTACATTTAGTAATGGCTGCAAGAGAAACTGAAGAAGTGGGAAGGGGCAAAGGAAAGAAAAGAAAGGCAAATGTGTCCTTGTTGTGACAAGACAAGCTGTCCAGCAAATCTTACTACAAAGGACAGGGATTTTGGAAGGATGAGCCTGAGCATTACTGACAATTATTCTTTCATCATTGATATTTAACTTCTTTTGTTCCCAACTGAGCAATGCCTTTGTCTGTGGACTTCAAACCTCTCCTTCCCTTTCCTTCTCTTTGGCACATTTCTCTGCACCCCTGGGAGACCCAGTAACTCATTTATTCCTCAGTCTCCTTCAGCCTGTTCCCTCCAGCAGCACTGCTCAAGTGGGCTGGTGAGCCACCAGCTCACTTTCAAGCAGCTGAACAACCCCCAGCTACTGTGCAATGTGTTGCACACAAGCTCATCCTGACACGTGCACTTGTACAACCAGAAAACCTCTCTGGCAGCTGGGTGCATCATTCAGATGTGCAACAGCTGTGTGGGGCAGTGATCTGCCTGGGGGACTGTGTGGCTGATGGCTGGAGGCAGGACAGCTGCAATAAGCATGAAGGCTTCACAGGGCTTGGGGCTGCAAACCTGTGGCTGGGGATTAGTGTGCTTTTAAATCTAAATCAGAGATGGTCACAGTGTGCTGCTGGTGTCCTGAGAGCAAGGAAGACTTTGGCCATGGCTCTGGCATTGCCCCTCTGCTCTGCTTTGGCTTGGCACAGTAACCCTGGCACTCCTGGGCTGCTCCTGTGCCTGGTGGAGCAGCAGCTGGGGCTGTGAGGCACAGGGAGGACACCCTTTGCATCCTCCTGCTTCTCCAGTGCCACCACAGGGGAGAAGCCACGGGCCACATGCATAAGTATTCAAACCCATAAGAGACAATCAGCACAGGTGCCGTTTACCTTTTCTCATCATGTCTGTAAGATGTAGATCCCCGGCCACTGGTCCAAATAAACATTTTAGAGGGTTGCCCAGTGTTGGCTCTGCTCACTGCAGTGGGACGATGGAAGGACCTGGGGGAAGAGGGACAATTTTTGTCACTGCCCATCCAGCTTGGCAGAGCACATAGTATCCAGCGTGCCAGGTGCCCTGTGGCCATGGCTCGTGTGCTCTGAAGAGGAACCATTTGTTAACTCGAGGTGAGATGTAAAATAATGGGGATGAGAGACCAGTGTGTTAGAATGGAGAATAAATCTCATTAGCCCCACTGGCAAAAGGTGATGTTGGCTAATCAGACTTAGCTCTGCTCCACACTGCAAAGGAGTCATACCATGGGCAAGAAATCATCAGTAGTTAAGAAACAGTAATAGCTGTGTCCAGTGTTCTTTTAGCAACATTTTTCAGGGACAAAATGGCTATTGTTTAAGCACACAGACACTCATTACAGGTTTTTGGTTGTTCTGCAGCTCTCTGTAAGGTGAGGCTCTCAGGGAAGGTGTTTGAATGAGGCACGAGTATGAAATGTAAATGCAGCATTTCTGTGGAAATGTAACTGATATCTTTTCCCACGGCACAAGTATGAGATGTAAATGCAGCATTTACTAGAAGTGTAACTGATATCTTTTCTCATGGAAAAATTACTATCCTGAGGCCATTTGGCCATGCCAGTTAGATTGCTGCTCAAGGACTTTGTTTCATTTCCGAATATGAGATCTGTTGCTTTCTCTCAGGGTCTCAGGCTATATTGGACCTGCTAGTGAGGCTATGGCTCCCCTTGTAGCCCCTCTTAATTTCTTCTGATTTTAGTGAGGCTCAGTTAAAAATCTTGGTCTCTGAGAATTGGGCCATTCCTATGAAGGCTGCATTTTACATTCTTTCACAGCACAACACTTTGTGTTTTTAATGCATAATAAAAGCTTAAGGAAAAAAAAATAACCATGTACCAAATACTCCATTGTGAAGTTTTCATACACTGGGGGCCATTCTTTAGCTCACTGAAAAATAAACCTGATGGCTGATGCTGTCAGCAGAGAAGGTATCTGATCTGAGAAAGTCTGTAAAGTCACTGTCTCCATAATCATGCAAAGGGATAATTTCAATATTTGCATAGTGGTGAACCAGGAGAATACTTAAATACTGTAGAGGTGGCTGCAGGGGAAGACTGACTTGAACAGGAGCCAAAATCCATCTGTGTACAGACAGGCTGATGGGTGTCAAGGGACTGGACATTCCACCTAGAGCCAACCCAGAGCCCCCATCACAGGGTCCATGACACAACCCCAGGCCAAATTCACCCCTGGTTGGGCAGCTGGCCAGGCAAACTGGCCAAACTGGTGTTCCTATCACCTCCTCCCTGCTGGGATCCTGCTCAGATGCTGGCTCAGGACTGGGACTTGGGACAAAACCCTTGCTCAAAATAAGAGGTGGCAATATTTGATGAAGCTTTTGGCTGCATTTGTGAACAGCAAATTGGACAAGAAGCATGGTCCAAAAGAAAGGAGAAGGATGGAGGGGAATCTCCCCCAACCTTTTCCCTGATTCTGTGGTGATCACTGCAGTCTGAATGCCAAGAACAGTCCTGTTCTTTCCTTAAACCCACTATAGTTAAGTATTGGGGAATAAACAACAAGATGAGGCACTACCTCCTTGAAATAACTATAGTTTAGAAGGCAAAGTAGCATGTGCTGGAATCTAATTAATATAGCCTACAACTCAGTTTTTTAATAGCAAAAGTGGTCAGAAATTTCTCTTGCAAGACCTCGAGCCAAATCCTCACACTGCTGGATAAGATTTTACCCACATTGCCTCAGACAGCACCATAGTGACCACCCAGCTGGTGCTTCTGCTCCAAGCCATGCAGGAGGGGTCAGACAAACTACCCAAGGGCAACACTGCATGCTAGACTGAGCCTGTCCCAGGCTGAGCCCCTTAATGCTGGAAAATAAAATTATTTAAATTTATTAAATTGTTTTAATTATTAAAATGTATTTGCCATTGCACTCTTAGGATGCCACATGCTACAGAAAGGCCTGGCTGGTTGTGTTGCCACAGCCTGAGTGGTCCCAGAGCCATCAGGAGACAGTGGTGAATGCTATTAGAGAGGCTTTTCTTAATTAAGCAAAACTTGGGCACATATTAGAGGTCATCAGCAGCTTCTGCCACCTGTCTGAGCTACAGGGTCACCTGGACAGGACTCCCTGGGCAGGGAGTCAGAGTTATAAGCTCCAGAGCAAATTGCAGGAGCCCTGGTGGGCTGGGAGCTGGGTGAGTGGGTCTGTGCCACTGAGGGAATGCCAGAGAAGGAAAAGGGAGGCTTCCCTTCCCAGTGAAGTCAGAGTGATTTCAGACTCCCTTACAGTGCCAGTGCCCTGGAGCAGTCCATATGTGACAGCTTTAATGCTGCCTGCTTCGTTAGATGAGCAATCCAAGCTAACTACCACTATTTAACACACAATTGCACACCTAATTTTGTGTAAAATTGTAACACTGATGACATCATAACAGTATTCCAGAGGTCGACATAAGTGACTGAAGTACATGGTTCCTTTTGCCAGGGGTTAGGTGTTAGGTAAAAGCCTTTTTTGCACCAGCAACAATGCAAACTCCCCAAGATCCTTCTTTGAAGGCCTTTGGAGTATTCATAACCTCCAAAGTTGCAACCTCCATGAGCATGCTTTGCCCCACCAGGTCAGTTAACAAACTTCCATGACTTTCTCTCCTCCTGGGTAAGTCTCTTGGCAGGACTGTGAACCGTGTTTCTTCACTGCCTCCTCTCTCTTTTCTGGGCAAAAAAATAGCACTACTTTTCCTTGGGTTTTTTTCCCCATTGCTTCTCAAAGTCAGCTGCAGACAACTTATTTTTATCATGCAACAAGTAATCAGCCTGTGAAACTCATTACTGCAGGATGTCAGCCTTGCATTCAGAGTGGATTGTGTTATTGCTTGAACAGACAGAGCACCTAAACTCATGTAAATACCTGTTAAAAACAGTGGGGAAGAAATGTTCCAAGCTGCTTTTTTAACTACCAGGACTCTGGGGGATATTCCTATAGGCCAGGTTATCCACAAACTTCTGTAGTCAGGATGCTGAGTGGGACTCTGGGCTTTCTGCCTGACCTTGCCTGAACAGCTCTGTCTCCTTCACTGTTTCATAGTGTGGCATCAACACAGTTGTCTCTTGACATGGTTGCCACAGTGACAGGCAAGGAGGCCAAGCTTTGGTTTTCACAAAACCCACCTCATTCTTAATATCTGTGTCTATTCTGAGTAAATGCTCAAGGTCAAGGGCAGAAATGCAGAGTAAAGAGTGCACAGTCTGGTACAAATACATGAGTCTGTGATGCTGTCCTCCTCCTCCTGTCTTCTCTTGTTCTCATTCTCTTCTTGAACATTACCTGCTGATGGATTTCATGGAACTCACTAGAAAACCTGACAAAGATGTCCACTTTTTCAGCCATTGCAAGGTGAAGATGTGAGATAACACTTATAAAATTATAACTTTGCCCTGTCCTAAAGATTATCAACATGTCCACCCAACAGGAACCGCCTGATTGATGATTTCATTGTGAAGAAAACACAAGGCAGCATTAACTTCAAACTGCTCCAAAAAATGATGCAGTTCTGGAGGCAAATCACAAAATCCCTTAGCTGGTACCTTGGGGACTATACTACATACCCCATATTGTTGTCCTCACTTTCACCCTGGATTGCCTGCTCTTCTTCCTCTGTCTCCAGTTTGTGTCATGATTGGTATGAAAATTCCCTTGCCTCTAGATCACCACAGCTGTGAACAGCCAAAGAGAGATGTTGCAGACCATGTTTTAAGACGGAAAGCTGGGTTTTGTATGTGTGTTTGCTTGTAATTGCCTCTGTCTATGTTTATGTTAATCACAGGGTTTCTGAGACCTTGGAGGACCATTTACGGCACCAAACTAATGAGCTTTTTTCCCCTTATGACATTTCATTTCCTGGGCAATGTGGCCACCATAAAAAGAGAAGCACTTGCATTAATTTTGCATCATAAAAGACACCCTGATTCATCAAAAGGCAAAAAAAAGCTAAATATTCACGTAAAGATGCAATCACTGATCACCTCAGCTCTGTCTGAATATACCCACATCCCCCCTTGTCCATACTGACAAGTGCTGGATGCTTTATCCCAGTATTTCCCAGCCAGAAAATTTGCTTAAATCCCAAGGGAGTTCTGGAAACCCCAAAGCTTTCCTGCTAGTCCACATGTTAACCTCTCCCTGCGCCAGCACACAGCTGCCAGTGTCAGTTCTTGGACAGATGGGTCACTTACTGAGTAATGGGAAATATTTGGTTTCTCTCAGGCCTGGAGAGACCCTTCTTTTGAGTGGTCTCACCCCCCATCACCCATGAGAAAAGGAAGAGACTGAAACTAGGCATCAAAGCCAACCTTCGAGGAGACAATTGTTCACTTTGAGGTGATTTTACTGAATAAATTTTCATGATTCAGTCTGATTCAGGAGATGATCATGGGCAGTTTTCCAGTTCTGGTATTCAAAGAATAAAACAATGGGACCAAGGACCCTTGTTTGCATCCAAAACAAGACAGAAAACACTCACCAAGAACACAATTAAGCTAACTCACAAAAGAAATGCATCTGCATTAGTGGGAGACAGTCACCACTAAGGCACCACTTAATGCTCTGGCAGCAGCAGCTCTGAATTGAGGAGCAGCAGAAGCAACACCAAAGGCTGAATTTGTGCCTTATGACAGAACTTGGCTGCCCCACAGCTGATGGGCACGGGGCAAGACAGAGGGACATAAATTGCTGCTCTTTTGCAGCACCTTAGAAGCCCCCCCCTGTGCTAACAAACCAGTCCAGCCAGCAGATGATCTTCAGCCTGGGGTTCCTCATTATGGCAAGGGGAAAATGGACAGTGGGCAGCTGGTGCTAATGTACTGACAAGAATGTAGGAAGACTGATGGTTAATGATGCTGCATTAATGATTCACCTCCTCCTGACCCTGCTCTGAAATGTCCCCAGAGCTCAGAGCTGAGATCTCCATCTAGATTTTAAGCTGAATGAGGGAGACATCCTCACAGGATTCCCATGTCACAGGCATGTCTAGGACGTTCTATGTCCAAAGCAGGAGAACAGGGCTGCCAGTGACAACTAAAGCCATCACATGGAGGTGAAGATCAGCTGTGTGTGGAACACAATGACATTTGGGTATGTTTTCTATGGCAATATTTCTTTATACTTAAAGCCATCCTTGACAATTGTTAATTCCCTCTTTCCAGTATTTACAGGAAAAAGAGAAGTATTCAGAAAGGCTGAGGTATCTGTATCTACCTGCTACATAACAATATGTCTACACTTCAAAATTAAATATTCCAATGTAACCTCTGAATATTCCACGTTTCTGTCTCATGTTGTTTTTCTCTCCAGTGCTGACTTTCTTTGTTTTGAAAAAGCTTTCAAGACATACCATTTAATTATGCTCTTCATCCCTAGGTTTCCACTTTCCCATGAGCTACCTTCCTAGTCCACCCAGCATGTCTGTTGACTTTATAGCCTCTATTCTTCATTATCTTTTTACCTATAATTTCATCCCAATTTTCTTTTCTTATTTTTTTCCAAGGGCCCCTTCCTATACATCACTATCCCAGTGACAACTCGTTTCACTCACCTTGGCCACACTGTGTTAGCCTCAATTATTCTGATTTAGTTGATTGAGACAGCAAATTTGAAGAAATTCCTGTGTCCCCAGATCAGCTACAAAGGAGGGAGCCACTGTCTGTTACTGCAAGGAAAAGACTCATAACTTCTCTTCTTTGGTGACTTTTTGTTTGCCTTGGAGTAGTCTGGCATTATGGCCTCAGTCTGTACAAGAGAAGTGCTGGTGCCACCACTGTAACTGGCAGGGGACATTTTCAGACCATCTCCAGGTGGCAGAGCATGTAGTGAAGAGCCAGCCTTTCTTGCCATCCTCATGTTTTGGTGCTGGTGAGTTTGAAATCCAAGCACGAGGCAATGCCTCTCTTGGCACGTCACAGTCATGAGGATCAACGTTTGTGAGGAGCAGCTGAACATAATTGTCCACTTTGCCTGTCAGGATTCTGCAAACATTTTTAGCTTTCTGTGCTGAATTTGAATTTACGTAGCAAGTGACACATTGGACAAGCACTATATTCATCATCTCAGCTGCTCCCCAGCTTCAAAGGGCACAATCTGCCTGCAAAATGGGGCTGGCTCTGGGAGGGGGTGTAGCAGTGGCAAATGCAGGGTCATCTCCCTGCAATTTGCTTCTATCCAGCTGAGAAAAGAGAGTTGTATAGGGAGATCTGCTCTGCCAAAGACCAGGCAGTACTTCACTGATGGAGAAGGATCCTGTGGGTAAGGAGGAAGGCAGTGAAAGTGCTGCACTACCTCACTTGATGCTCTCCTTTAAATCCTAACATAGTCCTCTGCAATTGCAGAGGGATAGATCACCTTGGGTGCTGCACTGCACCACAAGAGCTGGGCCAGGCTGGCTGGATAAGAGCATGTGGGTGGCAGTGAGGAGGCTCTGTGGCTCATGGCTATGCCCTGACAAACCCAATGGGAAATGGAGATGGAGTGAGAGAAAGGAGATGGAGTGGAGGCACACTGCTCCATGCTGACGTCATTCATTGGGAGGGAATGACCTTCTCCCCAGCTGAGTTTTTGTGGGTACCTACTTGACCAGATCTTACAGAATACCGTTTTGGATACTAATAAATCTATTTTTAAGAGTAATTTGTTGAACAGTGGGAGCTGAATGCCTCTGACTATGCTGAAGTGAAGTGGCTTCAGACTTGACTGCTGTATCCTTTCACTGCTGCCATTTGGGGGACCTGGGATTTACACCCCAAAGTGTGAAGCAACAGGGCTGGTTTAGAGGTGATGAACAGAGGCACAGAGGCTGCTGAGACTTGGCCAAAGGCTACCAGGAAGTCTGTGGTGATTGCAGCTGAAAAACAGCCTAAAAAATGCTGGACAACCATCTTCCACCCAGTGAGAAGGGAGGACAGCTGGGACATGTACAGATGCCTATGTCAGAGAGCAAAGGCAGAGCCTTGCTTTGTGACTGTTCACAGTCCTGTCCCTGGGGACACCCCTTCCAGCTTTGTGCAACTGTGCCTCAGCTTTTAGACCCCTTCAGAGAAGCTGATCTGAGAAGGACACGGCTTTTAAATGTCCCTGAACAGTTTCACTTCAGCACTAAAATACTGATGGTGTGTTTGAGGGCAGGAGCACAGGGATATAGGCTGCTGGAGACACAGAGGACACCAGCAGCTTTTAGGGAAGCCTCAAAGGAGAAGCATATTGCATGAGTGATGTGGCTGGGGAGGGAGGTGAGGGCAGAGAAAGATAAAAAGATGCAAAGCAGCACCCAGAGGAAAAGCACAAACAGGCAGGGCAGATACAGCAGGAGTGGCTTTTCTGTCACCTAATTCCTTGAGCGGGTCAATCATCTTTTATCTCCTTTGAGCCAGTCCCTGTGCCACGGAGAGCACCAGCCGGAACAAAGCAAAGGCAGAGGAGCTAAAACTACTGCCCAGCGGGAAGTGAATACTCTGGCACTATTTATTTTTGAGTCTGCATTTGGATTAGCTGTGAAGAGCTATGTGGATAAGCAAGCAGGCAATTACAGCTGGGACGTGCTGCTCATGAATGGAAACAGCTCCAATCTGCTCAGGACATATTGAAATTCTAATTCAGTTAGATTCCTTTAGTTACAGCGCTCATCACAGACACTAAATGAGATGGGATTAGAAAATAAATACAACTCTTCTGTTGCCTTTGGTCTGTCTTCTGTGCTCCCCTTTCCCTCCTCCTCTCCCCAGTTTTAGCTGTTGTTTGACTTTATTTTCTGTGGTAAGATACAGCAATCTTGTCTTAGTCTTCTTGTTAATTTTTATGAGCATCTAGCAGAGCACAGCTGGCTGGACCCGCGTGCTGCTGAGGGGTGGACAGTGAGCACCAGTACAAAGTCACAGCTGCAGCTTCTCATGTCACAACTTACTGAAGACCAGCACCCAGAGACATCTGCAAAGGTACGGGTGTGACAGAGACAAGGAGCAGAGCAAGGACACAATTTGCAAAAGCTCTTCCCTGGCATCACCCCTGGTCCAGGCAAGAGCTCCAGCCTGCACTGCTCACCCAGTAAGCAGGTTGACTCTCTGCTTTGGGTACTGGTGCAAAGCTCCTTCACTCTTGCAAGTAACCACTTTTGCACTGTGTTTGTGCAGGCAAGATCCTAAAAGATCTGATTCAAAAAAGTGACCAGGGAAGAGGACAGGGAGTGCTGGATCAGCCCTGCCAATGTGACCTGGAAATTCGAGAAAGCTACTTAACTGTGTGCTGCTAGTTTAATTTCTCTGTCTGTCAGTGAAAAATGTTGTATTAAATCTGCTGACATATGCAAGGAACAAATAATTGAAATCTAAATGTCAGAGACTGCTGGACTGGAGGAACAGAAGGAGCTTGAGTGTGTATCTCCAGTTGACTGGCAGTTGTGTTCCACCACATATGGTCTCTTGGAGCTGCTGGAGGACCTCTGAATGCAGGGGTATGTCTACAGGTAAGTTGTGAATAGTCCTTGGAACATCAGCTTAGATACCTGGCTGTGGCAGACACTGGTAGAAAGTACTTGTCTCCCTTGAAGCTAAGGAAAGGGCTTGATGGAGAAAGACAGTTGTAATAGCCAATATTACTGATACTGAGTCATGGAGCTGTGAAATAAGCAACTCTCTAGTAAAAACAAACACTCAGCTTGGTTCTCATGAGCATCTTTCCTCTTTGTCTTATTACAAAAGGGTAAAATTGGCATCATAAGCACTCTGCAGTGGCTTGTCATCCTTTCAGAACACAAACTTCACCATCTGTAGCCCTCTTAGTTGAATATGATAAATTGCTCAGATTCAAAAAACAAAATTCTGTGCCCAAGTGATGTAGAAGAGCGCTAGACATGCTTCTTTTTCTTGCACAGATTTCACATAATTTTCACAGAATTTAAAATTTTTATGTCCTTATTTTTTAAAATGTGATTCTGTAGGTTCTGAGCTGCCTATTGGCTCTTGAGTCTGAGTCATGTGCAACAAAACTACAATTCTGTGAACCTTTGAACTCACACATGTGTCCTCTGGAGATCCCTGTTTGCTCTGCCTGATTGCTTTTTGCTGATTAGTGGTGAGGAACTGTTGTTTTAACAATGAGCTCAATATTAAGATAGTAACTGAATGGAAGTGAGTTCTCTCCATTGAGTAGTTCTACTATTCATAGCAAAATAGATCAGCTCTTGAGAATAATGTGGAAATAATATTTCTAATGACCTCTAAACACAGCTATTGCTTACCATAGATGTGTAATATATGTGCTCATATATGACAAGATATCTTCTGTAATAATCTGTGGAGTGATGGTAAGGATGTCCAAGCTATATATTAGGGACAGAAGCCAACTGGCTGATTGGAAGAACAATGCAAAACTCTAATTCCTCTGCGCAGCTCCATGCCCAGGAGAACCATTTGCAGTGCAAGAAGAAGGAAGCCTTTCTAGTGGAGTCATTCATGGTTAGGACACAATGAAATGCAGCCTGATGAGCAAGGCAAGGGAGAGAGAGAGAAACTAAGTGGATCACATGGTGGCAGAGTGTTAGAAAGACAGGGATCACAACCTAAAAGAGAGCAGAGATGTGCATGAGAGAGAGCAGGGAGAGCAGCATTTTGCAGTAAGGTAGTAATGAACTGCACAGGGCAGCTGGCATGAAGTGGATGGGAAATCTGGTGAGGCGAGGAGTGGATTGACTGCTGAGACAAGGCTGATGCACTTCACCAGCCACGAGGTCAAAAATCAGTGTAAACTCCAAAGCACCTGCTCTGCAGATGAGTTCAGTGCCTGCTATGCTGGATGATACAGATGCAGATTCAGCCTCTTTGGAAAACAGTTCATGAATCTCTTTACAGATGTGTTCTTATAGTATAATCTTTAGCATAAACCCAGTTTTTCTTGAGAGTCAGGAAAAAAGATAGTGAGACAGAACAAAAGCAAAGTCTCTCTAAAACAGAAGAGTGTGCATATGTCTTCAATGCAGTTTTGAAGCAAAAAAGACAACAAAATCTCTGCTGTTCTCTGAGGGCAGTGGAGCACGCTGAACAGAGAAAGGACCACATCCATGAAACAAAAACTTCATGTGTTTTTGGTTTTATAACTTGTCTGGAAATGAAAGCAATGGTAGGAGCAGTCACAGATGCTTCCATTCCTCATATGACAATAATCTATATTAATTACTGCAAGCATCCAGCTTCAAACAATGTCACTGCAGTGCTATTACTGTTGAAAAGTATTGAGTTTCCAAAGAGGTGAATGTCTTTTTCTCTCCCTAATCATGATTACTTGGCTTAGTACTTGGGCCAAGCTTCTATTTAACCAAGATAAATGGATATTTCCAAAACAAGCAAGTTCACACTATGCATCATGTTATTACTCTCCTCACAGATCTCTTTCCTCGTGTGCTATTTTACTCAGCTGCTAAAAACAAATAACAATAAGAACAGGAAGGAGGAGCTGTGCAGGATCCTATATACATTAAAGGTAAAATAATAAATAAATCTGGTTTGACCATTGCTTTGTTCTATTCTGTGACAGCATTTTCCCTCAATCAGTGTAACATAACATTGTTTTGTCCTAGAGTTTCTCTTCTGTGAAACATGAGCATCCACACCATATTTTTGCAGACACCACCAGCCTATCTGACTAATATTTTGTCACTTCCTGCTTGGAATTCTTATTTATCATTTAAGTTGATGTGCCAGCACTGTAGGTTAACATTCAGAAGAGCAGATGGGGAATTAGAGACAAAACTTCTGTCAGTGATAACAGGACTTCCATGCTTCATTTCCCCCAGGGCACAATGAGTGTTTTCCTTTTCAACAATGCTGGGCAAAACTGCCTGAAGGAATTGGTGGCAGCAAAGCTGTGAGCTGGCAACACACTGAGATTGTCAGAATGCAGGGATAGATTTTGGGTTGCTGGGCTATTTGTGGGAAGTTATTTTGTAATAGCTGCCAGGAAGATACCCATCTCAGTACTGGAGTTCCAGTGCAAGATACCCAGAGAGAATTGACTTCCTGAGAGAGTCAGTGAGAGGCACTGGACAACTTCTCCTCCACAAGTGGGTTAACCTGACAACATGTGGCTGTGCTGACCAGGGCAGGCTGCAGATCTAAAAAATGTCCTAATTCAGGTCCCCAAACTCTCCAAATTCCACTATTTCAGCATCATCCTGATCTCCACTGCTGCTGGGGAGAACCTCAAGGCTGTGCATGGTCAGCTCAGGGAGGGTGGGCTTCTTCCTGCCCACCTCCCACAGCTTTACACAAGGGCAGTGTCCAGGACAGACCACATGTCCTTGTGTGTGGATGTGTGAGGTCCACACATGTTGTATTTTCCATCAAAGAGAAAGCTCCCACTTTTCCCCAGCAGCTCTGTGCACCACCCCCTCTCCCAGGCTCAAGGGGAGCTCGATTGTGTGTTGGGGACCAGCACTCAGAGCACAACGGACCTCCCAAAGTGGGAAGAGGTTCCTGTGCTTCAGGCTCAAAGTTCCTCACCACCAAGGAGTCACAGCCACAGGAACATCCCACCTCTGTCTTGGGGACACTCCCAAGCTGGAGAGCCCTGTGGCACCTCCCTGGGATCAATGACCCCCACCCTCTGCTGGCTTTGTCATGGGCTGTGCTGCTGATGCTGGCCACAGGCCACCCAGCAGCTGCTGAATGACAGGAACGATCAGGATCAAGGCAGAAATCACTGTCCTAACACACCAAATGTCACAGGGGAGATTAAGAACAGATTCTGGCTGCTAAAATGTGCACTGAAGACATATGGGAGACCTGCCCAGAGAGCAGGAGCTTGCCCCTGTCCTCCAGTGCCACAGAGATGGGATTTGTTCAAGGAATTGCTACAGATACTGCCTGCACCATCTCACCTTCCCTGTTTTTGTCTCTAAGGTGTCCATCATTTGGCCAGCTTCCACCCACCTTCTTCCAAACAACAAAAGGCTTTTACTAATTATTTGATACAGCCATTAATGAAGCAAAGAAATAGATGCTGAAAATCAGAACATATGTGTTACATCTGTATTCTCTGCTTTTTGGGACAGTTTAACAATTACATGTTAATTTTCACCCAGATTGATATTTCTATAGACATTCTTCCTGCTTCC
This sequence comes from Certhia americana, assembly GCA_018697195.1. Lineage (NCBI taxonomy): Eukaryota > Metazoa > Chordata > Aves > Passeriformes > Certhiidae > Certhia > Certhia americana. The sequence continues at coordinate 10,105,833 of CM031865.1, read as the reverse complement.
ATCTCTTTTAAGAATCTCTGAGCCTCAGTAATCATGTGAATTACATTTGAATCAAAATGCAGAAAAGCTGTGTTGTCACATTGACCTTGAATCCTGAAGACTATTTCCATTATAAAGGTGCTTTACAGCAGAGCTTGTGACTGAGGAGGAAGTATAACCAAAAATGTTTTTCATGTGGAGATATTCTCAGGATACTACCTCACTCCTAAAATCTGGTGTTTGAATTCTTGAAATTGTTTAGATTATTTAAGCAGACATACCTGTAGTGTAACTTGTGAAGGTGTCAGCTAATGTCCTGTTCAAGCCTTGAGCTGTCCCTGCTGTAAAGTGTGTGGCTTTCTCTCCAATACAGTGTAGTAAGTAAATAAAAGCTAGTGGTCTTCCTCCATTTTTGTTTTCATAGTAGTAATCCAATTAGAGAAATTATTCTCAGGAACTGCATTTTTATTGTATAGGGTGAAAATTTTAACTTTCACCCATACTTTCACCTCTTCCTTACTCTTTCTTATGGATACTTTTAAAAAATTCTTCTTTTTAAACTGCTGTACAAGCTTAATGAGTCCATCATCTCAGTGCTCTTTGATATGCACTCAGAAGAGACTGGGCACTTGATTTTCTTCTTATTTGTACCTGTGAGGTCAGCAGCTGAATGCAGAAGCAAGCAAAGGGCCAGGGCAATGCCACAGAGCCTGTCAGCACCACAGCAAAGGCTTGTCTTCAGCTTACAGTGGTCCCTTGGGAAATCCTAACAGCTGCACTAATGTTGGATGTAATTGAAGAAGTATGCTCCTTAAACAGGCAGGCAGTTCAGTATTTAAACTTAATGCCTGTTGAAAGAATGCTTGAAAGCTGATTTTTGACCTTCATGAAAGGCAAAAAAATTTTTTTTCCGTGTCTGTACAGATTTTAAAAAATGATGTGGAACATTTTGTCCAATAATAGCTTTTTTATTTCTTCATAGTATTTGTATTTATTTTTATGTTTTGCCACAATGAAAATTCAATCAAATTCAAGGATTTTATCACCTTTCCACTCGACTGCCTGAGTCAGATGCTTAAAATGTAACACCAGCAGCCCTGTGAGTAGTCGATTAAAAAAATCAACCTTTTGCTCTATAGCTCAGAGAAGTGCTTTTTTGTTTTTTCTGTAGCCTGGTGGAGTCATTTGCTATCAGAACACGTTGTCACCCAAAGTGGTTTGCTATTGGCACATTACAGGGGCTGCAAAATGTTGCCACTGGAGTGTTTCAGAGTGCTCCCCAGTCAGACCAGTCAGCTGGTGCAAAATTCTGGGCTTGCAGCAGAAGCTGTGCTATCAAACACATTTGCTGACTGGGAAGCAGCAATTTACTTCCTCTCACTCAGTGCAGAGAAAACTGAAGTTTATTTAATCTGGAAAGTGGAAAGCAGGAGTGGAACAAAAATGACTACTGCTCTGCACACTTCCAGCTTTCCTTTATGCCTCCAGGAACTTTGCTTTTTTCTCTCATCACCAGTTCCAAAGCTCTCACTTTCTTCCCCACACCTGGTGCCAACAGTGCTTTTGGTCCTCCTGAGGCTCTGATGTCCCAGGCTTGGTCTGATGTGACAGGGGGTGCTCATTCAGCCCATTGCTACTTCCAGTCCCCCCAGAGTACACCAATGCTGGTGGTGGGAGAGGGCTGGCTAGGAGACAGCACATCCAGTTCTATTCTGCAGATTTTGATGCATGGAATAAATTCCTGTGGTGTACGGGTCACTGAGCAAAGATATCCTTGTGGGGTCTCTATTCCATGTACCCTGCTGTAAATACAAACCAACTGGCTGAGCTGGAAGGTCAGGTTGGCTCCAGCAGTGCCCTGACCCCCCTTTCTGCTGGTCTTGGAAGGAGCATCCCCCAAGTGCTAGCTTGGCAGTGCTTGGAAGAGTATCAGCAGTTACAATAAGTAACTGGTACTATTTCCTAAGTGTCTATATTTTCACTTCTATGGAAAACATTTAGCTATATCTAGGAGCACTTAATTTGGGAGATGCAACTCAATCCCAGCAAAAAGCGGCACTTGGAAGACCACCCGTGGATTTCAGCAGATCAGATCCCCTGCAGTTAAACTAAATGTCATCACACTGTACACAGCTGCTGATTCCAGGTTTGCTAATTTGTAAAACAACATGAAGAAGATGCTGCAGTTGTGAGCAGGGCAGCTGAATTATAGGTACTTAAGCAGTACTGTAGGGATATGAATTCTGTTTATTGCACAAACCTGCCTCTATAATTAATAGAAATTGTACCATTCCCTTGCCGTGTTTTCATTAATTCAGACTGATAGCTTCAGAAGACCAGAAGAGGACAGGAAACACATTTTGGAAAAACAAGAGAGAACTAGAAGGCTTTCTCAGCTTTTAAGCATCACTCCAGTGTGTAAGGAGCAAAATTACCAGCAATGCTCTGGGTGTGACAAACCATCTGTCACCATAATTGTAGCCTTGTTTTACTTTTCCCTGCTCCTGGGAGGAAAGATCCGAACTTCCCTGGCTACCTGTCTAAATTGAACATTATGAAAGGTACTTTAAACCCTCAAGAAACAGCCACACTCCGTCTAAAACCTTCTTAAACCCCAACTGTTCTCTAAGACCAGCGCCAGCACGTCCCAATAAAAACAAGCTGCAGGGTTTACCTATCAAGCTGCAAATGAACTGAGCAGCCCTGGCTCCTTTAGTTTTACAGGCCTCTTTCCCCTCTCTTAGGAGGTGTAAACATATCAAGGTTTAACATTATGCTTTATTTATCTCAGTGGTGTAGTGTGTTGCTGTTCCCACAGAAGCACTGGTGATTCTTTATTGTAGTAGAGAGGTGGGCACTGCATGAAGAGAGAGCTGCTGCAGGAGCTGGCTTAGCCATTGCCAGAGACATCTGAAACAGAGCACAGCCCTCAGTTTGGGTGCTGTTTCATTATTTTGGATGCTCTGGGGACTGGAAGCAAAGTGTGTCCAGAAATGAGCATGAAAATCAGATGGCTTCACACGGGGCAGTGGCCTTCCCCTCTCATGGTGCAAAGCTTTGCCCCTCAGCCCTTTCCCCCTCAGGGTGAGACACAAAGGAATAGGTTTGTCCGAGATGACTTTATTTCCTCTTGATTCATTGAAAATAAAATTGAACCTAGTAGCTTTCCAACATAAAGTCCGTAGTGACCACTGAACTGCTCTGACTGAGGAGGGCCCTTTATTGATGTGACTCTGTGGCCAAGTGTAATGCAATTAAATGATTGGATTTGGTTACGTATATTGACATGGTGTCAGTGACAATTTCCATTCTCTCTGTTATTTCTATAAATAAAGTCATCTGTCATAATTAGAAAATATGAACGTGCTAAGACCTCCATTAATTCTTCTCCGTATTAATCCAATAGCTGGGCAGATGTTTATTAATACCTTGTTACACTGCGTTCATCAGCTGTTACCAAGAATAGAAAGATTGAGACCTGATCTCATGATGAAGGTTAAACAAGAGCAGATCTTGCCAAATCTTGGCTTCTGATTGATATTTTGACAATGTCTTGTTTTCTTACCAAAGTGTTTTTTTACCAAAGTGTTTTTTTAAAATTTTGACCCTCTCTCTGTCTTTCTTTTCCTAAGTATCCTTTGGACCACGTATGAAACTCAGTGGTGTTTCCCATGCTCCAGGACTGTCTGGTGTGATTTCAGTGGAGCAGAATTACATCAGCCTGTGGCCTGCTTTCTGTTTTTTCCACCTGGAGCTGGGTGAAAGCCCAGGTCCAGCACATTCAGCCCTGGGCACCTGCTGTTGGTTGCTTAAGGATGGGTGTGAGGAACAGCAAGTATGGATAGACCTGCACCAAGCTGAGAGGAGGGCTGTGAGCAGCCTGTGGGACCTCTTGGACCCTCCTGGTGTCCTGTGCTTGGCAGGTTTCAGAGCTGGTCTTTGTCCCAAGCCATCTCCAATTTTTGCTTTCACTGGGTCTTTTGCCAAGAAGCTCCACAATTTAATTATGTTCTCTGTCAAAGAGAGCGTAATATTCCCAGTTTCTTTTTAATACTTGTGTGGTAACCTGAGGTCATTCCTGGTCTTCCTGTTCTTTCCCATCTTCCTGGTGTTTGCTGCCTGTCCCTACTCTGTTCTTTCTCACCATCACATGGATCTGTTCTCTAGGCTGTTACTGCCTGGGGTCAGTGTCCATCAGGATCACTGACCTCGCAGTTTGCACTAGCAGGGTGACTGCCCTGTCACCTCTGCAGAGATGGCAGCTGCTTGGCTTTGTCTATGTCCATGTGGCTGTACCAAGGAGCTCTGGTGTTCAGCCTGGTGCCAAACTCCTGCTTCCTCATGTTCCTGGTGTGCTCAGGCTGCCCACGGGGAGAGCAGGTGTTTGTGGCTGGGGTGAGCCAGCCTGGGGTGAGCCAGTGCTGGTTCACATCTGATGTTGTCAGCAGCAGTGCTGATATATAACAAGATATAACAAGTCTGCTCCACTGCATTGGGACTGAAATGGAACCTATTGATTAAAGGAAAAGTTTAACTCTTTCTGACAAAACCTGTGAAGTGCTGAAGGACTCATCTTTCCCAGGCTAAACAATTTCTTTTATTAGCTGGTAATTATTGTAGATTTTGCAAACTCTTAATACTAAAGTGGGTGAGATGAAAAGATGAGTCTTGTGACCTTCCACAGAAAACCACACTGTTGTCATTCCTCATTCAAAACCAAGCAAAGAAGGGCTGGTCACAACTGGGATTTACTTTATAGGGTAGGATGTAATGCACTGAACTGGGTGAGGCTACACTTGGTCTGAACCTGCCTGTACATTTTTGTCTGGGTCACACCTGAAATGAAACTAGAGCATGTTATGAGTTATTGAGGGCTGGGGATGGCCTTTCTTTACTGCGCTACCCAGCACAGTCCAGCTGGAGCTCCTGAAATTCATAAGGCCTTGCAGAAGAATTTAAATAACTTCAATATTTCAGGATAAGCATGACCCAAACCCTACCGTACAGTCATCAGCATGAATCCTGAACTAATGAACTGGCTGAT
>CM031865.1:10016083-10100710 GCA_018697195.1 Certhia americana | reverse complement strand
ACAAAATTAGACCTGTGTTGTACAGTCATTTTAAGTTCTTATATATTAAAAGTAATTGAAAAAAATCCATCTAGTGTTGCTTCCACCACTTCCTAGCCCTTGTCCATCTAATTTGCTCTGGATGCTGCTTGTTTCTTCTCTTATCTATCACCTTGAAATTACCACTTTTTGCAGTTTTTTCCCATTTCTTGGAATTGTGTTTGAAGAAATGCACATAGAGAGCTATTCTGTGGGTCAGCATTTCAATTAGTTATAAGTCTTATAGTTCTATTTCCTAAATCTGTACTTATTTATTATTTGCCTTGAATCTTCACCTGAGTGTTTACATTCATTCTGATAACTCTGTGGGGTGCTTATCTGCACAAATAAATCAGTAGCTTTTGGGCTGCTCTCTCTGAAGCAATAAACTGTGAGACTTGCTTTGAACTTGAAAGCTTCTGTACTGCATTTCTTAATACAGCAAACTATTACAAATGTATGATCCACAAAATTACTTCAATCCCATGCTAAAGGAAGTAGTTTTCTATTTGTTCTTCCTGGTCATTTTTATTTAAACAGTTGCCAATCTTACACGTCCTTTTTTTCATTACAAGTCACCCTGAGTTCATCAGGGGAAAGAACACCACAGATGTCATGGTGACATTCTTTCCAGAGTTGACAGGTTTGGGTTAATTGCTGGTCCTAGCAGGCCTGAATGTCTGGATCTTCCAAGGAACTAATCTATATAGAAGATCTAACAGGGATCAATTTCCTACCTCAAAAGAGAAACTCTCCCTTCTCTTAAAATGCAGTAAAACAAACCCTGCTCTAATCTAATCTGAATTAAAATCAGGAACAAACTAAGACTTTAATTTGTGTTCCTAGTTTGTTCAAGTAACTCTTTGCACTGTCTCCCTCCAAGCCAATTTTGGCTAAGCAAAAAAACACAGTTCCACAAAGTCTCTGTGGGAAGGCACCAGGAATGCAGCAAGATAATAGTGCAGCAAGATAAGGGGGATTAAGATTACTTCTGGTCTTTTTTAAGACATAAGAGGTGAAAAAGTTAATGGAACACTCAACTGAGAGACATTGCTGAGACCTGCAAAAGGTGATAAACCAAGATAGCTGGGTAAAATATCAGTGGGTGGCCAGAGTTTTCCATTGCAGCCTGCTGAATTCCATTAGAATGGACTATGGAAAGATGCCTGGCAGAAAAGGACCTGGGTGTGCAGGTCAACAGCCAGCCCAACAGGAGTCAGAGTTGGCCAAGAAAGCCAATGGCATCTCACCTTGTTGAGTGTGGCCAGCACAGGTGTGACCAGAGCAGATATTGTCCCCCTGTACTCAGCACTGAGAAGTCACTCCTCAAGTGCTATGTCCAGTTTTGGGTCCTTCACTACCAGAAAAACATTGAGGGGCTGGAGCGTGTCCAGAGAAGAGAAACAGATCTTGGGAAGGATCTGGAGCATGAGCCCTGTGAGGAGCAGCTGAGGGAGCTGTGGGTGATTAGCCTGAAGAAAAGGAGGCTGAAGGGTGTGTGTGCGGAGGGCATTTATTGCTTTCTATAACCTGCTTAAAGGAGATTTTAGCAAGGTGAGGGTTGGTCTCTTCTCCCAAGTGAGAAGTGAGAGGACAAGAGAAAATGGCCACAAGTTGTGCCAGAGGAGGTTTAGAATAGCTATTAGTAAAAGTTCCTTCACCAAAAGGGTTGTCAAGCCGTGGAACAAGCTGCCCATGGAAGTGGTTGAGTCATCATCCTTGGAAGGGTTTCAAAGAGATGTAGAGGAGTCATGTAGGGACATAGTTTAGTGGTGGACTCAGCAGTGCTGGGTTAGTGACTGGACGTGATGATCTTAAAGGTCCTTTCCAATCTAAAGGATGTTATTATTCCATACTGAGAATTTGCTTGTATTGTTGTGGAAATTAGATGTTACTTTAATCGCCATGGCAAGTTTGAGTGGATTACTCTGTGGAGACAATAACAGCCACTGACAATCCAAATCCAGTGGACACCTGATCTGGCTGGTGTTGAAGCTGATGAAGTATTTCTATTGTACTTAATAGGCATTGGCCTCAGCCTCAGTAGAGTGCACTTCAGATTGAACTTTGCTGCCTTTGCAGCGATTTTATTAAATTTGCAGAGTTGGTATTAGATTTGCTCAGTGGTATGAGAACATTAATATTCTGCTAAATTACTTTTTCAGTTAATAATGTATTATTTTCTACAAAGGTTTTACTTTCTTAAGTCCTTTTCCCCTCTTTTCGTTCATCTGGTTAGGGAATTCATTCTCCAGTTCTGCCTTGAGCAGAAACATGCTGTTATCTGGCAGGGTTAAACAGCTCTCGTCCACTTCTCAAAGGAGTGCTCTGTATGCTAAATTGGATTTTTGTTCCTTGGGCAGGCTGTCCCTTTCTAACTGGTGGAACCAAAGCAAGAAGAGCCTAATGAACTATGAGGAAATCTAAATCAAAACAGGCTCTTGATCCCAAGTTCTTCCAGGTCAAGGCTCAGCACTATCTTCTGGGAAAGCCCTCCTCATTCCTGAGCCTTTTCTGTCCAACAAAGAGATACACTTTGTGAGCCCATTCCCAATGAAACGGATCTCTGGGATCCAAACTGTATTATGTTATTTGTAATATTTACACCTGTAATACCAGCAGCATGCTAAGGGCTTTGAAGAGATCTCAGAAGACAAAGTCCCTGCCCTAAAGAGCTTAATATTCATATTTTATTCACAATATAAAAATATACATACTCTGAGTCTGTAAGATACTGGATTAAAAAGGCTTTTCTCCTTAAATTAGCTCACAGAAATCTAACCCCCTGAAGAGAACGAATGAGGCAGCTGTGGAGGGAAGGGAGCCAGCACCACTGAGTTCAAAGTGTCTCTCAGCTGCCTCATCTGTAGATGCACTTTCAGCCTCAGCTTGGGGTCCCTACAGACACTTTTTATCCCTGTGAGGCCAGCTGGGATCAGAGGGTCAGGTGCACCATGGCAAGGGAACACCCTGCAAGGTGTTCTTTGCCAGAAGTGAGTCCCAGCCCTACTCCATCTGGAGTGGGCCAACAGGGGCAACATGATGGAATCAGAGCCTTTGGATCTGGCTGTTCAAACTGCAGCCCTCCTCAGTGGAACAAAACCAGATCACTGACCCTTTCACTTGGGAGTCAAGGGTGTAAAACACACAGTGTCTCAGTTCTGCCTGCTGTGCACAAATTCCCAGTATTTTGACACAGTATAATTATTTGCTATTTCTATGCACAATGCACCACACTGTCAACATTGAAATGTATTAAATTATTTAAGACCAAAGAACACCCAAATACTAACATATGAAGAAATCTTTTGGGAAAAGTTGTGTTCCTGCATTGGGTGTCTTTAAAGTTTGGTGGGATTTTTGCCATAGTGGACAACAGTGCCAGTGAAATAGAGCACAGTGCTCAGGAGGGCATTGGTGACTACTATGTTTTTGAGGAGAAGGAGTCAGATCCACCATTACATGTTGACAGTTGAGGAGCAAAGTGACAAGAGTTCAGAGGCCATAAGTTCCAGTCTGTTGCAGAATTTTAATATGTTTCCACATGAGTGATATTCGGTTAGATATTGTAAGCACAGTGCTGGAAAATTAGGATTAGCAAATGACTAAATTAAACTGAAAATTGGGTAAAGAGATTTGGAAGTAAATGTAAATGCTTCAGTTGTAATGGACTTTGTCCTCTAAGGAATATTTTCTCAAATAGCCTGTTAATTCTTATTGGATTTAAATTTTTTCCCATTACAGACACTAGAGATTTTGCACAGAAATCTGAGGGGGTTATAGAAGAACTGTAAAAGAACAACAACAGAAGAGAAGTAGGTTGAAAGTATTCCAATGACCTTTCTTTTGTGAAATGCTCAACATGGATTCTGGGAAAAATTTCAGGGATTCATTCCTGGCCACAAGGCAATGACAAGAGTACTTAACACAAACCTCACCAACTCACTCCTGGTTCTCAAGAAAATACCTGTTACAAGACCAAAATCCATGCCAGTCTTTACAGGACTAATTATTTCTGAAACCCAAGTGAGACACAAAGGAAACTGCACACAGACACAGGACATAACTCTGGGCATTATCTGCAAACAGGAGAAATCACTCAGAGGTGGCAGGCAAAGGAGATGGTCCATGCTGGACCCCAGGGTACACCAACACGCCTGACCACCTTGCCAAATGCACAAAACTGAATCCACATCTGATCAATGTCACTTTGAACAATACAGGAGTTGGAATGCTCCACAAACCAGCCTCGTGCTGACACCAAAACCAACCAGACAACTCAAATGGGAAAAGCAAAAGCATTAGTGAAAGAAAAGAGTGGGTGGTGCATGGCCCCAGTCTCAGCATATTGTTTTTCCCACGAGGATCTGGAAGATCTGACACTTCTTGTACTGATTCCCAAGGACTATTGCAAAAGTATTAGCGACAGGGGGAGAGAGATGCAGAGCAGCCTGATAACTTACCATGATAGTAGCTACCGAATCAAAATTGCATCCAAGGCTTCTCTCTTCAGTCTGTGAGGTTTGATGGCGCCAATTTTATCAGCAAGGTCATTTTAGCACCCAAGCTTAATCCAGAATCTATTCTGATATTTGTTTAGGAGATTTGAGTAATCTCTTTAAGAGTATTAACAAGTGCTAGAGTCCTAAGGAACAATCTTCTCTCAGCCCTTACTGGAGCAGAAGGATTTGAGGTCAAAGTTAGGAAAGATTTTTTTAAGGCAATCTGGAAGCAAATGGAATTCTCTTTAGGGCAAGTCACATTTTGGAGAATAGAGGCATGAAGTCTGCAAATGAGTTTAGGTTGGTTTTGGGTTCAGTTTTCTGGCTGTCCTTGAAACAACCAATGCAACCTGCTGCACGATTCAGGTATTGATAGGAGGGCAGTAAAGCTTGCTCTGAGATTTCCTCTCTGAGCCATGTACAACTGCAGTCAGTGGCCAAACAACACTTGAAAATTTATTGCCTTTTCCCATTGTCACCATATGCTGCCTGTTGGCTCTTCATGACACAGGGCTGGCCCTGGAGCTCTGGGAGGTAGCATCTAGTTAAGGGAGTGGATGGGAAAATTCAGTGAAACAAAGTCACTGATGCTCAAATGCCAAGCTGTTAAATCTTCAGTAAGTCTTGGTTCAGAAATCAGTCTTTGTTTTTTGTAAATAATTTGAAATATAATCAGTGGATATAAAGTCAAATGTTTGCTTGAGGGCTTTGGGTTAAATTTTGGGAGGGCCTTTGAGGAGCTGTCATTGATTCTTCACACCCAAAGTGTTCTGGTGGTTGCATGGGTGTAGCATAAACCATTTCCACATGGTCTCATCTGAGACTATGTGGCTGTTATCACATAAGATTAGACTTTCTCTTGCAGATAGGCTGAAGAAAATAATGAAAATACAACAGAAGCAGTGCTCCCACAAGAGTCCCATCATGTCAGGCAGAACAGTTTGTGGCACTGTTGAGCTATTAACCCTTGTACCCTCTTCCTTCCCAGAAGGCTGATGGATTTTTATCTAGATCTAGAAACAAAGAACAACACTGTGGCCTGTGGGGCTAAATGCTCTGGATGCTCATGTCAAGCTCCCTGCTGTTTCTCAGCTGGCAGCAACAGATAAATGATAAGTTTATCATTTGTCTGAGCCAAGGTTCACCAGATGGAATCAGGTCTCACTTAGAGGTGCTGCCTCAAGAGTAGAGGTAGGTTTAGGTATTGACTCATCTCACCTTCCAAGCTTTGGAATGTCTGAAAATTTGGTGCATAATTTGGATTCCTAAGGCCAAACACCCCAAGCTTAAGAGAGCTCACCTGGAAAAGGTTTACAGTGAACTTTGCTATCCAAGCCATAACAGCATTATGTTTGTGGGATTGAAAAATTGCAGCAGCAATTATTTTACTGTAAAAACAAACAAACCTCCCATTAAACTAATGCGAAGCAATATTAAAATTCATTCTTCTACTTTTGAGAGACTTTTACATAGAGGTCTAGAAATGTTTTGATATTTGGGGAAATGGCAGCTTATATGAGCAAATGGAAGCGCCTAAGATATAGGAAATTTTCCTAACATATAGGAAATGTCCCTGGCAAGGCCTATAAAATCAAGAGTAAATGAAGTATGCTGTTTGCCAAAGAACATTTTCACAAAAGACAGTAGGGAACATGGCAAATATTTTAGGGACATTTAGAGGTGGACTTGGCAGTACTGGATTTATTGTTAAACTTGATGACCTTAGAAATCTTGACCTTAGAAGTCTTTTTCAACCTAAATGATTCTGTGAAATATTAAAAGATTTTGTTGATAAATTTTTAACACATCTGGCAGAGGGGATGTTGTAGGGGTATGGAGAACCCTTGACCTTCAGACACCCCCTGCATTTACTGAGATCCCCAAATAAGTAACAGCCCAGCATCCTCTCTGGTCTGGTGGCTGCTGCAAAGCAGCAAGGTGAACAGAGGTGGGAGAAGAGCACAAGATTGTCCAGCCTGGAGGTCCAGAGAGTTCTAAAATCCCAACTGTAATGCAGGTCCTAACATATCTCCTTTAAAATGAATGATGGGAACTTGCTGCAAGGCAGCCTGCCTGGAGGAGACAGTCAGATATATATCAAAGGGCCTGAGCAAGTCCCAATCAGTCAAATGCTCGCTTGAAGGTCTTGAATTAAATTTTAGTCCCCAAGTCCTCTGCTTAAAGTCACTCAAAGTGAGCTGTCCGAGCTGTTCTGCTGGGGTGGGTGCTCTGGCATGAGCAGCAGTGCTCCTGCAGATGGTCTGACCATGCTGAACATGAGCCCTGCAGGATTAAATGCTTATCTTGGCACTTGTAAACTTCCGTAGTAAGAAGGCTTTAGAAGAAAGCAGCCACATGCCTGAGGAAAGGGATCATGCAGAGATCAGCATTGTTTACCAAAGCACAGAGACCAGGACAAGCAAGACAGCCTAAACCCTTAAACTCTGACTGTCTTCAGGTTCCACATCAGGAACTCAGCCCTCACCATTTTTTAACAGTGATTAATATTCACAAGATAAAAACTGCCTGACTTCCTTGTGAGGGTCCTCCAAATGCCCCAGCAGGAGGCTGGGGCCAGAGGTCCCTGGTGAGGGCTCTGGCACGGGCCAAACTCGCAGCTCCATCTTCCTGACTGCCAGTGGTACCTTTGACTTTTCTTATTCTGACATTTTCAGACCTGTCTGACGGCAAAATGGAGAAATAGGCAGTCCAGCTCCTACAGCCTGTGAAAAGGAAACAAGCCTCTGGCCAGGGGAACAGGAGAGGAAAGAGGAATGAGCCATTTCCAGCTTTCTCAGTGCTGTGTGGTAGTGGACATGAGAAATGACCCCCATTGCTTAAGCCCTTAACCCTTAGACAGTTTCTTCTGTTAATCTCAGATTAAAAATCTGAAAGTCTGGAAGTGTAGATGAAATCTGCAGTACAGGAAGGCATGTGGAATTAAGTCGCTGAATGCTCATTTCTTCAGTTCAGTCCAGCTTGATGAACTATTTGATTCACTAGAAACTCTGCCAGGTCCCTGGGATTCATTTCTGATCTATTCCAGGGCAACACTGAACAGGTGTTGAACTAGGGGACCCATGAGGTTGGTGAAGAGAATCACTGAGATAAGAAATACCAGCTGCATACAGTCTGGCTCAAAGGTTTGACCAGAGCTTCAAGAAGGAGCAGAGTAGGGCCTGATTCAGACTTCTGGTGAACACATCATCCCATGAACAATCAGAACAGCTTCAGGTCATGCTGAAGACCTATGGGGCTCTGAAAACAGCTAAGCATTTGGATGATTATCCAGATGGAGCTTAAGTACAAAGATAGAATACCTTTTATCATTAGCAAAAGCCTTGTAATGGACATCTGCAATATCCACACTTTATGATAGCCTAAGAACATCTGGTCCTATGCCAAACTCATCACCATTTGCAGAAACAAAATCAAGATATGAAAAATCTGAAACAAGCATACAAAACCAGGCGTTTCTTTGGTGGCTTCTCAGAGACAGGTTGCACAAGAGTGTAAAGGGACCACAAAATTTACAGGTGAGAGTGCATGAAATGGTCATAAGGGTGTCACATTCTTACACCAGCACCTTCCTGTTTGTCAGCACACCCAACTGGTTTGGTAAAGGTAAATATCCACTCCTGTCTTCTTTTGCAATCACTGTGACAGCAAATTGAAACCTAAGGTTGGCCACTTTTGCCTCACACACAAAGATCTGTTACTGGTGGTTTCAGAAATGAATGCTGGTGTTGAGTAACTCAGATTTTGGCTGTATCATGTGAGGGGAACTAGAAAGCAGTGGTATTCAAAGTGTTGTGACATCAAGACAATTTCAGCATGGTGTACCCTAACGCTGACAGGACCTGTAAAAATGTGTGATAAAAATAGTTTTATTTTTCCTGTGTGTTTGAAGGGTTAGACACAATTGGTAACATAGAGCATGTTGCTACTAATGAAAGTATTAACATAGATTTGCTAGAGCTTTTTATTATGAACCATTACTAATAATCTTTCTTTTCACATGTGAGTGGAAGCCCAAGATAAAGGCATTCCTTAGGAAGTTTGTGCATTCACTCTCCAGCCATGACTCACCCCTTACTCAGAGAAGCAAAGCCCAAGTGACCCAGCTGTGGTGAGCACAGAGCCACCACTGAGGAAGTTCCCTTAGCAACAGGAAAACATCCAAAACCTTTTCTACCTCCTGCTTGCTGTTCCTTGAAGTTGTTTTAAGTAAATGGATGCTAAACCTCATACCTGAATTTCAGAGGTAGAATCAATGTATCACAAAACAAATCCTTCTGCTTGCAAGTTAACTTTAGCTACCATCCTCCTGAATTCAGGCTTAATAAGAAAGATAACATTAATTTTTTTTATCTGCTCTCCAAACACTGCCTGGGCTCATAAACAAACATCAGAAAGGGCTCATGCATCCTCAGCTGACACTGATTATCATTAGAGATCTGTTGAATTTAATGAAACCATGGCAATTCAGAGCAATCAGCCCAGCATGAGCTGGGTGCTTGTGGGTTCCAGGTGCCCATGATGAAGAACAGAGGAATAGTTAACCCAGGAGAGAGGGAGTTTTGGGGGTTTGTTTTGTGGTGTTTCTTTGTGAGATGTTTTGAATAAATTTTGAGGGTTTTTTTTTTTTTTTTTTAAAGAGGTGTTGGACCAAAAAATGGGGAGCTGCAAGCAAGTGGAAAACTGTCCTTTGTGTTCCAAGCTAATGTGTACAGTAGTCTGATGTATTTCCTATTTATATGTACATTGTTCCTTAAAATATCTTTACTCCCTGTATTGCACCCCTCTAGGGTGAAATGTGTATGTTACATTGCATCAAGACACCACTTTTTGTGTTCACTGTAATCTATGCTAAAGCTCAATCAGGCTCAATGCATGTGCTTCCCTCCTTGTTGTAGGCATGCAGTCATGGAAAAAGAGTGCAGAAATGAGTGTATCAATTTATGCCTATCACTGTCTGACAGGAGCAGATGGGGGTCTGGGAGTTTCAGTTTAGCTGATGGACTGTACTAAACCTGACCTGCTTCTGGTGCTATTACGTGTGAGATATCTTTGATGCAGCTAAGTCACTTTTGAAGTATTGTAGAAGGTGAAGCAGAGCCAGCTTTGTAGGCAATAACAACAGAATGAGATTATTTAGGCTAAAATGAGTCAATATTTGGAAAATTCCACTGTTAATAATCAGACCTTGCCTGAGGGAAGCTGATTGATGCTGCCTGTACCAGATGGTTTGCAGCATGAGACTGAGCCTGAGTGCTCCTGTGGACACCCCTGATGGGGAAGCAGCTTGGGGGGAAAACATGAGGGTGCAGGCAGAAGATACATGCAGGCACCAAGTCACCTCACTGGGAAAAGCACAGTCAGGGGCTTCAGCTAAAGGTGAAGGAGGAAAAAGCACTTTTGGTAAAGATACAAGATTACCTAGATTTGAGCTCTGGCAGGGCATTTGAGCTCTAGTCTGTGGTAACCCTCAATGGTGGCCCTGTCTCCAGCTGGTGCCAAGCATGAGGGTGCCTGATCTGCTTTTCCAGGGCTGTGTGCTCCTGCTGGCATCAGAAACACGAGGCCTTGGCTGTGTTATGCTGACATTTGTCCTATAAAATTGGCAGCAATAATGAATGATAGCTCATATTTCTGCAATATCTTCTTCCTCAGGACACCTAACAACATGCCATTGATAATGTTTTTAAGGGCTGGATTTTGGCCAGGTCCTTGAAGAAGCAATAGCTTGGCCATGGTCCCACAGAAGGGAGCTCCAGTCTGTAATGCTTCTGATCAAGGACAGGGGACTTGCTTTCCCTTCTCCCAGCTGACTACCTCCCCCTAAACAAAAATCCTTTCCTCATAGCATATGCACGACTGACTAGGGGGTATTTAATGGTTCTAATTGCCTGGCCTTGAGTACCTGGCTGTTGTTGGCCTGATGCTCAAGCTCTGAAGGCACTGCCTCTGGCTGAACAAGTGCATGTGCTCTAATGGGCGATTTTGGGTGGGAGCAGCTGTCTGTAGTGTCAGACAGCAGATCTAATGACGTACCACTGCGCTGCTCTGGGTTAGGCTATAGCAATAACTCATTAAATATAATTCTGAGAGAGCCAATTTTGGGAGTATTGGAGTGATCACAAACAACTGAGGCATAAACGGGTCTTCTTTCCATCCTCGGTCCATAGCACAGCTCAGGATTTCTCTGGTTATCTGTGGACAGAATTTATTGATGATTTTTGTATTCCTTGGCATGAACTGAAATTTCAGCCTCCAAGTTCATGGCCGTTAACCATGGTGAGAACAAGTGAGCCATTTGTCTCACATGATGGGTTTGCCTGTGGAAGCCTGCAGATGCTTTGACTGACTTATGAGCGGGGCTGGGTGCTCGTGTTAGGTGCAAACAAAAACCAAAAATGGCCAGTCTGGAATGGGTGTTTGTGCGTGTGACACGAGGGTCCCTGCTGCAGATACAGGGCTGGGAGCAGTGCTGTGGCTTCCTGGTGCCCTGATGAAATGTACTGCTTCTGCATTGAGTGTGGTTGTAAAGATAAGGAGATGGATTAAACTATTCAAATGCTTTCCAGTGCATCCTGCTAGAGCCTCTCTGCTCAAACATTTTGGCTTGTTTTCCCTGACCACTCTGACATCAGTAATTTGCTGGTCTTTTTGATTCACCAGCATAAAAGGAAGCACTGATTTGTACCCCCAGAACAAGGATGGGAGTCTTCAAGCACCTTATGTGTATGCAAAGGAGACTGATGCCTCCGGGGCTGTGACTGCTCTGAAGACCACTTCAGATCCTCGAGTGTGGGCCTGAGTGGAGTTTGAACAAGCTGTGAGCTTATGCAATTAAAACCAAGCTGTGCTGCTTCTTGAGTACTTACAGCACTCGATGGGGGTGCACAGAGCTCAGGCACTGCTGTGTGGGAATCTCTTTAAACCCCAAATGGAAGGAAATCGGCCCCTGTGCTGCAGGAAGGAGGCTGTGGGTTTCTGTCTCTGGCTGTGTAACCACAAGCTCAGATTCTGAGCAGTGACTGCACTTTTCAGCAGCACCTGTGCTCTTGTTTTGCTCGTGGTGCTGCTTATTTTTACGGATCAGGAGCCTGCAATCAATTTCAAAAATACCAACGGTACAATTTGAGCCCATAAGATCAGGAGTGGATATGTACTTTCAAGAAAGCACTAAAGAAAAAAAACACTTTAAAAGAAGTATTCAATAATTGCTGTAGAGGGTTGACACACCAAGGCACTGTTATTTCCCTGAGTGAAACAGAAAAGTGAGGAATCAAAACTTCTATATGCTGTTCTATATTTTTCATTAACTTCTTTTTGGAGGCAAACAAGTGCCTTCCTTCCCTGCTTCTGCCTCCTGTAGGAAAGGCAGAGCTGCAACAGGGAGCAGAGCTGTCTGTGATAATGGAAAGCCTTGGTGAATGCTCCTATGGAGACATAAAATGATTAATCTGTAGGCATCCGAGAACACTTATAACTTAAATTTTGGTCTTGAGTCTGTTATTTCACTTATAGGGCTGTTAATAATCTCCTAATGTACATCAAGCCATATCTTAATGATTAAAAAATGATTAAAAAGGGTTTTATTTGTAACTGGTGAGAAATGCAATTATTTTAAGTTGTTCAATGCCTGTACCAGTCAGATGTGGTATTAAATGGTTTTAATAATTTGGCTGGAGGGTTTTTTCAAGGTGCTGGATGCACACTGTCCCTCAGATAAGAATGTCATGACAGCTCTGGAGCTGGTGTGGGGGCAATGCAGGAGGGCAAGAGGCCATGGGATGGAGAGCAGGGGAATGGGAAGAGAGTGAAAATAAGACAATTTGTAGTGTCAGATGTAGTGCCTTAGCTTGAGGACAGCTGGGGAGGAAGAATAAGCCTCAGTGGGAAATCTAATAAGGATGACAAAGCTGGGGGACACAGAAGGATGGACATGTACCGAGTGGGAAATGGGAGGGCTGGAGATGAGGTGAGGGGGGAAATTTCTTTTCCTTCCACACTACGACCTTGTGCTGACAGAAAATCCCAGGAACAACCTTTGTCTCCTCATGTTGACCTGCTGGTCCCTGGAGGGGAGCCTGTAGTGCTGAGATCTGTCAGGTGATCTGGCAGTGCTGGAGCACTTCCCAACAGGCTCCCCTGCCTCTGAAATGCCCAGTGCTCCCCCAAAAACTCACAGCTTCACTGAGAGATAATTAACTATGTTGTTAGCAGGGATCAGACTTCAGTTTTAAGTAGAATAAACCCAGCTGCAAGCATGTGGATGGGCTTAAAACATTTCTGAGGCTTTTTACTTGTGCTTTCCTCATACAGGATGCATTTCATCTCCCATCCAGCCTTTACATATCAACAACAGAGTTAAGAATAAAAGCAGAATAAAAAATGGACAGTTTTTCAAGTTTGTCATATTTTTAGTGTGGAAGGTTACTCTTCAGCTCAAACCCAGTACAGAAGGTAATTGCTGAGAAACAGTGGAATAGTTGAATTATTAAAGGCAATTTAAAATGTCCATTGATATTAGGAAGAAAACAACTGCTGCTGGATGCATACCAGTTAATAAGACCATCTTACCAACTGAGGGGTACAACTGACCTTCTTTTAGAAGTGGGCAAAGCTCTGCTGAGCAAGTTGTAAATTAAACTGACTGGTATTGTATAGAAATTTGGCCTCTTATCCCTACTGCACACTGTCCCCAGTGCAGCTGGGCAGGTATGTGCCTGTGCTATGCTAAGTGAAGCCAACTTGATCTGGATGCAGCCCAGCAAGGAATATCAATGTGCCTAAAGCACAAGTGTTATCAGCATCTGTGGGGCTGCATCAGAAGTGCAGATCTTTAGTTCTGTACTGGGGAATTTTTACATAAATGACATTTAAGTAATTTTCTGCCTAATTTCTGATGAAACACTTCATGAAGTTAAACTGCCTCATACTTTTTGTTAACAGCCAAGTATTCCACCTGACAGTGGACACAAAAAAGTGGGGCCAAGTGAGGCCCTGGCCACACGGGAGCCAGAGGCAACTTTGCCACTGAGTTCAACCAGCTCCAAAGCTGTTCCTGTAAAAGTGCATTTCTCCAGTTGCACTGCAATACCTCTGCTCTAGACCTCTAGTTAAATGCATGTTAAAGTCCAGGATCAATCTGCCTGGCAGTAAGTTAATGGTCCATGGTGTAGCTACTTCTGTGATGCCTCTTTTCCATTAAGAGAGAGGCAGTGCTGCTCTAAGTGGCTCGTGTGTCTGCAATAATGGTGCTTGTGGCTTGCACCTGCGTAGGGGAGGATGCTTGTTGCATTTAAACTAGATGATATGAGCCAAAAGGATTGTTCAGCCCAAAAGGCACTGCAGAGCTGCAGTGCTCCAAAGGGATGCTCTTGTGGGAGTGGGAACTTCTGTTACGTCCCCCCTGGCATTATTTCAGGAAGCTCATGCAGACCCCTTTGCTGATTGTGTTTTGCTGCCTCTACCTGCCCTTCTCCTGCAGGGTGCTGCAAGGATCAGTACTTCTGTGTTTGCAGCCTCAGAACAAGGGTGCAAAAAGCCAGGAGACTTCTTTGCTATCCCTGCCCTCTGTTGGCACAACATCCTGCATCTGGCCCAGGGTACACTGACCTATAAAATGATCATGAAATAAAGAGGAGAGATCTTGGTCCATTCTGGATGCATGCAATGTTACAGTCTTCTGGGTTGTCTCTGGTATTTTGGATAGTAACCTGAAAGGCACTGGACCTGGAAGGTTCAGTTTTTGGTGTTGGGATCTCCCAGCAGTCTGCACTGGGCATGCAAAGCAGCACAGAGAAGGGATGACTACTCCAGCTCCTTTAGAAGCAAAAGTAGAAAGGGAAATAAACAATTACTAGTTTTGAAGATGGGAAGGGTGCTGAGGCTTTTTGCTTTCCTTTCCCATGGCTGTGCTCCTTGTCTCTCCTGGGCCCCATGATGTAAATCCTATGTTCCTATCTCAAGAGCACTGGCTGCAGACTCCCTCCAGAGCCCATTGATGCAACCTGGGTCATTCAGAGAAGGTCAGGAATGATCCTGCACTTCCTTGCTGTGCCAGCACAGAGCTTTGCCCTCCAAGACATGGGAGGTGCTGGGCTGGTCCTGAGTCCTGCTCCTAAACTTGGCTGACTCAACCCACTGCAGCCTTGAGGCTCCTGGGGTGATGGCTGAGGTCCAGCAATGCTGGGGACACAGGGAAAATATCTTGTGGCATCTATCTACCCACTTTTTTTGGGTGGTGAGGACCCAGTGACTGAGGCTGGTGCAGGGCATCCCTGTGAGGCAAAACCCACCTGCCCTGCCAAGGGGCTGCTGGAGAATAAGATTTCTAGTGGGGCAATGAAGGCTTCCTAGGGAAAGACAGGATTTTCTCCAATGGGACCGAGTAGATTATGACAGAGAGCTAATCTGTATGGCTGTTTCATAAGTTTCCCCAGTGCCTGGACTCCGCGCTCAGCAACAGACACTCTGTGTGCTGAGAATAACTGATTGCCCAGAAATACCATGTAAGAATGTGTGGAAGTCTAGAGCAAGCTCTGCCAGTTTCTTTGTATTTTAGTGTTATCTAACAAAATCTCTCTTCATTCCCACACCAGGTTAGTAGGAGGGACCAAATGTGCTGTCAAGCACCACTGCTTGGTGGAAACCACCCTTCACCTGGCAGTTTACATTCCTCGTGAATCCCCACCTCTTTCCTTGACCTTATTCACCACTAACAGGCAAATGCTTGTGGTGACAAACCTAACTCTAAAGCCACTGTTCAGACCATTGTCAATCCCCTACTTATTTACTGCAGTCAAAATTCAGAAGCAAAGGCAGAGTGCAGGTACTGCTCCAGCCCAGGAATCACACCACAAGGAGCTTTGCTGCTGCTGGTCCCCATGCTCAGACCAACTGCGCTGTGCAGCAAAAATCACAAGCAAGCAATATCCAAGTCTTTCCAGTTTGTTATTTCAAAGTGCAAGTGAAGATTTAAGTTCTCATCTGGACACTTGTTCTATCCAGTTTCAAATTTTAATTCAAATTATTTAAATACTCACTGCCTTTGTTTTTCTGCTCATGAAACTAACCAGCCTGTTTGCTATTCTTGGATTAAAATCACGGTGTGAATACAGGTCCTATTCCAGCAGCTTCTGCTGCTTGTACACACTTGGCCAAATGAACTCTGAATGCATTCTGAGAAATATGGATATTCCCAGTCAGCCCAGGTCTGGAGTAATGGCACTGCTGTGGTGTAGTATGATGCTTGGAAGCTGGGGAGAGTGTGGAAGTTTGTGCTCTGACAGTGGGAAGTTTGTGCAGTTACAGCTCCCTCAGTACGTTTCTGCTTTAAATGCAAACATATAAATGACTTAAAGTCCAACCCTAAAATTAATAAATAAATATAATAAAGATTATAATATGAAGTCAAAATAGAGTCAAAGCCCCAATAAGTGCATTAAATCTGGCAGCCTGTCTTAATTTGTTACTCCTACACCTTTAGTTTGCCTGACACATCTGGGGAGTGCTGCCAGTGAATGCTGTATGAGCTCCTGTGTGTGAAGTTGGAGGGGAACGGACAGTGAGTTCCCCCCTGGCTGTGAGCCACAGCCTGGAATTTCCTGACAGATCTTCTTTGTGGCTCTGAGAGCAGCTTGCTGTCAGGGAGTGTCTCTTGTGTCCCTTCCCTACCCCATATGCTGTTTTCAGTCTCTATTGCAGCATTCTGGAGTATTTTGCTTTCCAAATGAGGTCCACAGGGTCCACTAATAAGTTGAAACATCACAATATGTATCAGACATTTCTGCAAGCCTCTAGCTCCAGCCCACAAATGCTACCAACAGCGAATTCGTTCCTCAGATGAGCAAGTGTAATTTATAACTCAAAGCAGCACTTGAAACTATTTGACTAATAAAATGTCCTTCACTCGACTCCTCGGTTAAAGCCTGGCTGGTACCAGCCTCTTGTCAGATGTAATTGCTCTAGGAAATCCTGTTCCAGTGTACACTTAGCAGTAGAGCCTGAATGTGCTCTGATACATGCTTTACTCCCCAGTACTTTCCTAAGTTCTCCCACCAACCCGTCCCAAATGCCTTGTCCCAGCCAGCAGCTTCCCCCCATAAGGATCAGGTTTACCTGAGCAGCAGAGGAGCAGCAGTGCCTAAAATGGAGATTTCAATGGGATGTGACAGGGAGATTTTCCCTCTCATCTACAAACTTCTGTAGCTGCCACCTTTGGGAAAACAGCCTATCTACCAGCAGAAGGCTTCCAAATATCTTGTCTCTCAATGTGTCCAAGTATTTCTTGCTGCTTTCACAGTTCCCAGGAAGTTTTAATTACTTTTGGTTTTTAAATAGAGGCAAAGCACCAGAATTCAGCAACTACACAGAAACAAGCTGTCAGAAAGAAGTGGGTGTGAAGACCCTCTGAGTAAAGTCAACCCAAAAAAAGCTGAGCTTTCTCTCTCCCAACTTTATTTCACGAAGCTCCTTGTTCTCCCCACATTTATAAAAGCTCTTCTTGAAATCCGCTCTGCCTGCGCATCCTTGGCTGCTGTGACTCCTCTCGGGTATGATGGCCATTTCCATGAGGGCAGGATGCTCCGTGTGGAGTAGGTGCCTTCTCTGTCATTTGGCAAAGCTCATCCCTCTCACCTGCTCCTTGGAAGAAAGCTGCAGGAGCCAGGCAGAAAAGCGAGATCAGTGTTGGGGCAGTCCCAGTCTTGTGCTGAGCCCGTGGCCAGCACACAGACGGGCAGCACCTCGCTGGCTGTGCACCCTCTGCTTCCCGAAATGTCAGGGCTGTGCAGGAGCGAGCGTGCAGCTCTTTCTCCAGAGCTCACTCATCCCTGCGTACCCTTGCCTGTGCTGGTATGAAATCAGGGGCTTCCCAGCCCTTCTCTCAGTCACCTCCATCGGACCACTTTGTCCTTGGGTGGAATTTGCTTTTCAGAGTCAAGAACGTGCTGGAGAGACTCTCCCGTCCGTCTCTGGCTGCTCACTGATTTCCCATGCTGTGCTCTTGTTTGCTTCTATGGCAAAAGGAAAAGCGGCTTTTGCTGGTGAGGTCCACAGTTAGTTGTGATAGGATCTTTTTGTCCCCTGTTTAAAATGTAAGGTCTCACAAATTAAGAAGCTACAGCCTGTCTAGGTCTTATAACAGTCAGTCTCTGATTCATCAGAGAATCTCCTTGGTAACTAGCAGTTCCTCTCTGATGATTTGCTACTAAAAAGCTCTCCCAATTTAAAGATAAAACACAGTGAAAGCAGGAAGAGGAGCTACACTATATAGATACCTTATACAGAAACATATGCCTTGTGTGCATGCAGCTACTCGATATTTTCTGATATGTGTGGGAAGCAGCCTCTTTGTGAGACAGCATGGTATTACCCTATGGATGGCAAATGTGCCCCAATTGCCTCATCTCTGCTAGAAATCCTTTTTGCTGCTCCAGGGTCAGTAACCCCATCTGCGGGGTAAATAATCCCCCAGGAGAAGATGAGGTTGGCATTTAATGAGGGGCCCAGCAGTTCATGCTTTAATAAGCCAGATTTCTGGTCTTGCATGGGACTGATTGCCAAGTACAGAGATTCAGAGATAGGGTGACTTTCTGCAGGAGGTGTGCCTGGTGTGTTTGAAGCTGCCTGGTTGCCCTCTGGCTCTGTTAATGAGCCCCTGCTGCCTGACCCCCTCCTCACACATAGCAAAGTGCTGTTTGTGCTCTGGTGCTTGCTCAAGCTGCAGA
Source organism: Certhia americana (assembly GCA_018697195.1). Classification (NCBI taxonomy): domain Eukaryota; kingdom Metazoa; phylum Chordata; class Aves; order Passeriformes; family Certhiidae; genus Certhia; species Certhia americana. The sequence continues at coordinate 10,082,448 of CM031865.1, read as the reverse complement.
GAAGGTGATCACTGAAATTTATTTTTTTTTTCCTAGGAATCAGTATTGTTGGAAAAGTTGGCACAAGGTGAGGCTAAGAACACTCTGTGTTTGAAATAGTGAGTAATTGTGCTCAGAAAGTCAGTGTAAGTGAAGGATGCCAGAGGTTAGGAAGCTCTGTGGTGAGAACTGCCTTGGGCTCCTCAGGGATGAGGGAATGGTTTTGGACTGGGGGTGACTGTTCATGTTGTGCATGTCTGGTGCATCTACAGTCAGAAAGCTCCCTGTGCATGCTGTGTCTGCCCCAGCAGGGCTGTCCTGCTCTGTGTGGGGCTTTCTGTGATACTGAGACCACCGGCATAGTGAAGGGGATGTCAAATTCTAAATGAGTAGAACCCAGCTGCTTCTAATTCTTTTTACCAGATAAATCAGGAATCAATATCACTCGTAGACTTCTCTTGCAAAGAGAAGTCTGGAGCCCTTGGCACAAATGAACAGAGGGAGGATGGAGAGCAAGGCAAGTTCACAAGGCAGACACTGGGCAACCCACACCCTTCTCTGTATTTCCTCACTTGCCTTATGTTCCATGGCACTGATTCCTCTGAATCATTACAGCAACAAAGCACCAGATCCATGAGATGTTTTTCTATTCCTGCAAGAGGGTTTTTAGCTCACTGTGAAAGCTTGCCCAGCCCTGGGAAGCACCAGCAGCTGGAGGAAGATGCTTCCAGGCAGCTCTGGCAGTAAGGAGACCATGCTCCATGGATGCCAGCAATTTTGGGACAAAATCTGTGTTCCCATTAGGTGGTGTGGCACCTCTAATATCTGAGCAGGAGAGTTCCAACATCATATGCTCTGCCTGGGGAGGCTTAATCCAGCTCTGCTTATATTCAGACTTGTGGTTTCAGGGTCCTTAATTTTAGCAGGAAAAACTTGAGTGTAAATGTGCTGCCCATATCAGCAAAGCTAAAAGTGCTCAGACCTACATTTATCAAGGAATATGGGTGACAATAAACTCGTTCTGATAAATGAGGGCTGATATATTCAAGCCCATTTTTGATGCAATTGAACATGTCAGGAACATGACCTCATTCTGGTTAAGGGATGAGTTTTTAGATAATCAAAGTTCTGATAAGCAAGCCCTGACTTCCACCTCAGTCAGGAAGAAAAGTGGAGATTGATGCTCATCCTTCCCCTTCCTGCTCTCCTGCTGCCACTGTGGGTGCTGGGGCTTGGCATGGGCAGGTGAGACCCTGCTGTGCTGGGTCAGGTGCTGCTGTTTCAGGCTTGAAGGGAAATTACATGGGGAAGCCTCTCCTCCATCTCTCTTCTGCCTTTAAGTTGCCTTCCTGAAGCTTGAAAGCCTTTGCTGCTGTCAGATCTGTGAGCCTATGCCTCTTGGTGGAAGAGAAGCAGATGGAGCCCCTGATGGGAGGGATGTCTGCAGGCATGTCCTGGCTGGCTTCATCTCTGTGATCCCTTCATGGAGGGAAGGATGGAGAGAGGCCAGGTCCCAGCAGCACTGTCACCCTCTGCCACTCTGTCACCAGAAGCCACCAGGCTAGGAAAAGCAGGATCACTTTTGTTTTACCCAGAGGTAGCAGGAGCTCATCTCCCCTGGGGACCATCAGAGCAGAGCCTGGGTGCCATGCCCTTCCACACAACTCTTCTAGAGCAGGAGATGCTCCCTCAAAGCCTGTCCTGACCTATGGAGGCAACAAGCAGACCTGAGGTTGAACTGCTCACCTTTGCTGAAACTCTGGAACCACCAGATCTCATTTTTTAAGTTATACATTTTAATTGCAGTGTTGTGACTTGTACCATGTCATGGGGAGAAGTGGAGAAGCATCAAAACCTGCTTGTTCTTTGCCCCCCACCTGGTGCCTTCATCCTTCCCTTGATTGCCCTGCAGATATCTGCAGACAGCATCTCCTCAGCTGGGCTATTGCCCACCCTGTGTGGGTTTGGTTACAAATTTGTATTTATAGATATAAAAGCTGAGCTTATGTGCAGTGTTTTGCTCTTCCTATCTCCTTTGCAATGTGTCTCTATTTTGGGAAGTGGAACAAAGGTCTCTGCAGTTATTTATAGCAAGGGAAGGTGCACAATGCCTTCAGCCTGGGTGGGCACAGGGCTGCCTGGCTGAGGGTGATGGGAGGTCTCAGCCATCAGAGATGATGATTTTTTTTTTCTACTTTTCTGTGTCTCTTCCCTTTTATATCAATTGTTGGCTTAGTGCTGAATAGGATATGAACTTAAAGGACTGTTAATGGCAGTTAAAAAAAAAAAAGAAAATGTGCAAAACCTTGGCAAGTATTTTTTATGAATTGAATCTCTTGAGATGAAAGCTTCATTACTGTGAAACAATGAACTTGCTATACTTTTAGTTGAACAAATGGGTTTCATTTGTATTAGGAAAATACAAGCCTATAATTTTTAGTTTGTTCCTCTATTACCAGGAATGTCTAATGTGATAATCAATGTAATTGAGGAACTGAAAGCACAGAAAATCACAGCACTCTCAGAGGTGATAACGACTGCAACTGCAGCACAGCCAAAGGGTCTGGGCCATGGGTACAGCAGTGGTTAAAACAGAGTCCTATCCCAAGTGTGGATGACCCCTTGTCGTGCTGGCAGCTGTGGGAGGACAGAGCAGCCCCTGTACCCTTCCCAGTTCTGGTGGGATGTACCCAGTCCTGGGCACCCTACAGGAAGCTCAGAGCCATGGGGTGCACTTGGAATGGCTCTTCTGGAATGACACAGGGAGAAGGAGTTTGTGCTTTTGTCCCCAAACCAGAGGACTTGGGAGAGGAAGTTTTCTCCTGGGGTGTCAGGACATTTGGGAACAAACCTGATTGCAGAATTTGGCACCTATGTTTGAGCAGGTCTTTACTGAGTGCTTGCAAAGATAGATAGGGTCACAATTTGGCCGGTTTAGCATGATTTTCTTTCTTTTTTTTTCTCCCCAGAAACAGTAAAAGGCACACATTTGATACCAAAAACCTACTGTCAAATTCCCAGCTCCTCTTCCTAAGTACAGGATTGCTAAAGATTTTCAATTAAATGCTTGAGAGCCCTTAACACAGAGAAAACACAGCATTTCCTCTCCAGGCCACTGCTCATAAACTGTGATGCTATTTTGTGAAACTTTCACTTCAGAAACCCAGCAGCAGGCACCCACCACACAACTTCAGCCCGAACTCTATGAAAAGCACAATCAGCAAACTCATGGGATGACCTACCAGCAATAGGCTGGTCACCTACAGCCCAGATCCTGCTCCTGCTTTGGGGAGCTGCTGGTTGCCATGTACCAAATCCAGCCTTTGCTGAACCTTCAGGAAATTTCCCTCCTCATTTCATCCCCCCGATGCAGCTGTTTGTTTTGTTTTTTTTTTTTTTTTTTTTGTGATTTACGTATTTTGTGTATGTTAATCCATAGGGGAGGTGGAGGGCAAGGAGGCAGCTCCTTGTTTATGCTCTGGCACCTGCCCCCCTAGTACAAGGGGGCTGTGTGGGACAGCTTGACTCCATTGTGGGCTACTGGACATCAGCCTGGGTGGTGATGGGAGAGCAGAAATACACAGAACCCAGGGCAGATTAAACGTATTTTAGATGCAGCCTCTGAAGTTGCTAAATTCAGTGCAAGTCTGAAAGAAACAACAGCTTGCAAAGGTGCAGCCAGGTTTATTTTCAGCCTTCTCCATTTTAATTTGTTTCACTTTGAGGAGGAGAGTTTTCTGTGTTAGAAAAGTTGCCTTGTTCCAGTGGTCTCTAATAAATTACGGTTGTAGACACCTAAAAGTGTTTGGTGCCCTCTGGAAATGTTGCTGGAGCTCTTTTCCCTATGCCAGGGCAGGCTCTCAGCTGGTGCCCAGCCTTGCCCCACAGTGCAGGGTTCCCTTCCTCTGCCAGTCTTGAACAGACAGCCTCAAAGAAACAGGGCTTGTCCATTAAATGAACTCACTTTAGGGCTTGCTGTGAGTTAGACTTAAGCCTGTTGCAATCAAGAGTGTATTTTGAGGGAAATGTCTGAAGGCAGAGCTGGAAGTGCAGCCGTGGTGATGCATGGGCTGTGGTGTTCCTGCTGTAAAGCAATTGCTCACATTACAAAGCAATTATCAGAGTTTAAAATTCCAATAGCACGTAGAAAGGCATATATGCCTGGGGTTTTTTCATTTGCAGGGATGTTTCTTTTATTGTACCTACTTGACTAGTAACTTCACAGTTTTAAACACATCAAAGTGTTTTAGAAATCTATTTGTGATCTTTGTTGAAAAACAAAGGCAATCCTGCCAGGTCCACACAGAATACTTGCTCCGTTGCAAGTGGTTCCTAAGTCCCAGTTTAGGTTTTGTGAGGTTTAATGAGGTAAAAACTCCTGTACAGTGTTTCCTGCTCCCTTTGGTAAATTTTGGCAGCACATCCTTCAGCTGGGGCAGTGTGCTTCAGTGCTCTCTCTATCACTGCAATGCCATCAGCTTTTCCCTATCGGTCCAACTCCTCCAGGAACAGCAGTCACTCTTGCAGTAAATTTTCACCTGGAATAGCACATTATTCTTGTGGCCTGCTCCTGGTGCTCTGCAGACAGGCTGAGGGGGTGGGGAGGGCAAAACACCTCCATCTGCTGCTGAAGATGAAGTTTCTGGTTGATAATTCGAGGTGGTGTCGTGTTGGCTAACAGGGCTCTTGGCAGCTACAGGAGGGTCAGAACTGAACTGGGACCTTCTGGAGCAGGTAATTCAGAAAACCCTAATCAGTTAGCAAGGGATTCTCTGCAGAGAGGAGGATGTTCAAACCTGACAATTCTACACCTCCCAGCGGTGCTGCAGTTCCCTCAAACAGCATCAACAGACAAATTGTTTATCACTGTTTATCACGTGCAAAAATGCATGTGAAATTGCGTGAGTAATTTCCATAGTAACCATAATCATCACCTTCCCATGTAGGGATTGGAATGTCAGGATCTTGTATGCTTGAGAGTACCCCATGTACCTGTGTCCTTGCTTAAGGCACATCCTCTTCTGGCAGCCAGCCTTTTGTTTTTGGGCTTCCACTGCTTGGCTTATAAGCATTTGCAAAGCCCTGATTACTCATGAATACCCTTGCACTTGCATGGGACACAGGCTTCTGTAATGTCTTTAAGGTTATGTAGTATTCTATTTGCAATCCCTTTCATAAAAAAAACAAAAAACACACAAACCACTTGCTGCTAAATCTGGCTGTCAGCATGCAAATGCCAGGAACCAAAATGGCTATTATTATTACTGTTATTTGCACCATTCCAAAATCCATTAATTTGCTTGTTGCAGAGCTAGGTAATGAACACTTCTGCAGCAAGGTCACACCTCCGTTTTACATCAAATAACTATCTTTACTCATGTTTGATATATGAAGCATATTTCTTGCTTAGGGCATAATGTTTTATTAACATTGTTTTCCTTTGTTCTTTCTTACAGATTGTCTATTATGACTCTAAAGATTGCTTGCATGACATCTCTTTTTAAATTCAATGCATAATTACATATAACAGAAATTCATTTGATGCTACATTAATAAATCCCTCATAATTTTCTTTGAACAGGGGGACACGCTGCTATTATTTACCAGAAAACATGGATTTAGTTAAGCTTCATGGAATTTTTACAGTCACTGACATATGTATTGGATACGGGCACAGCAATGATGGAAATAATGTGAAGGCAAACTGTTTAGTTCAAGACAAAAAGACTGATGGAAATAATAAAAATAGTTGAGATATGAAAGCAAAAAGTACTGAAATAAATATCTGACAGGGGAACTTGCAGGGAAGGTTCGTTGCAGCTGCAGCTGCGCCTGGCTGAATGTCAGCCTGGGTTAATTTGCAAGGTGACAGACGTCTTGGGAATGGGCAAATACTGAGGAACAGAGCTGGTGTCCCTGGACCAGGTCTGCTTGTGGAGCTGAGCTACCCTCGGGTGTCCTTGGAGCATCAGTGGCTCAATGCAGCTGTGGCTTTGGCTCTTGTCTTTAAGGATGATTGTGCAATCCTTCACAAAAATATGTCACCTCCCCTCCTGGCAGCACAAACAAAGTTTTGACCGACTGACCCTATCCTGCTTGACCTGCTTCATCCACATCCGCTGGTCTTGGCTCACCTCTGACTCTTTGAGCCAAATTTTCCCCTCATGGCTGCAACCACCCAGTGCTGGACTTCTGGTGCTGTCAGCCACCATGTTCAAGTGTTTCTGGTTACCACAGCTCCTCCTAAATACCTCCCAGTTCACCTTGAGTTATAATTTCACTGTCCCCTTTCTGTGGCTGAAGGAGTCTTAAGGGTGTTCACAACCATGATAGAATCCACTGTGCAAGGACAGAGTAGTAAAGAGGTCCTCACACCCTGAACTTTGAATTTGCAGGAGGTGAGACCTGCTGCTACTGTTTTGTAAATAGAAAACCTGCTGGTTGGCAGATATTAAGTGTTTGGCTCAAGGTCACAGTAAGTATCTTTGAAGTCACTTGATAAACACTTTGTTCTCAGCAAAGGATGTGCCTTGGGCTGTGATCTTATCCTGTAACAAAAGCTGAGATACATTCCTCCTCGTTTATTATAGTCTGATGGTATAACTTGCTCACAGTTAATAATAAGTGGAAGACCATTAATTGTGCCTTCTGATATATGTTTTTAATTTCTCTATTCATAATGAGCTCATTGCTGCAGCAGCAGGAGTGAAATATGTGATACTACTGGAATTTCTTTGCAATTCAGCATTAATTAATGTCCACTTCTCATACAACGTTAATAATAACATGCCTAATGTTTCAGAGGCTGTTGTGGAAAATTCTTCTCTAGCTGGTGAGAACTGAGATTTGCATTTAGCCTTTTGTTTAAAACTGCCTCTGAAGGGCTTTGAAGTATTAGAGTGAAGTTGGATGTAGCACCCACGTCCAACCCAGCACCATTTTCCAGTCTATCCTCTCCCCTTGTCTCTTCATCTTTACCAGTTGATGTAGGGAAGGACACCTCATTCCCACCTCATTAGAGGCCATGATGAACTCCTTTATGTTAGGAGAGCAGGTCTGCCAGCCCATACTCCTGCTGCTCCAGCAGAGTTTTGGTTAAATTCACAGTGACACCTGCTACCTCTCACATCATTTGTGTCCCCTTGCTTGGGATGGGCTCCTGGGTCTGCGTGGTGATTTTCCTCACCTGTCTATTGCAATAACAACATGCTGCAGGTTTTGCTGGTCTTTGTCCCTCTGGAGGATTAGACATGCCATTTAGCAAGACTGGCCATCCAGTGATAAAAATATGCCACTTAAATTGTTTGGCTATACTGTGAGATTCATGTTAATACCATCACAAAGTTAAACCCATTTCTTCAAAGGATGGAAGAAAGAGGATGGATTTACTGGCCTGAAATGTTGATTTTTCAGCTTACCTTGCTGCTGTTTCATGCATGTTCATCTGTCCAGGGGAATGGAGGGGCTGAGTGTTAACCTGTGGCTTTTGGTGGGGTACAGTCAGACTGATGGTTCATGGCTTGCAAACACAGTGTATCCCTCTGCATTTAATGATATCCTGAGTTCAGCAGCAGGACTAGGTAGCTTTGAGGCCCTCAACACCACAGTGAATGTCTCTGCTGTGAGGATTAAAGGAGTAACTTGCTGTCAGAAGTCAAAGGCTCCTGCATTTCCTATTGCTGACCCTTTAAAGCATAGCTGAGAAATTCATAGATGCACACAGATTTAAACAAGAGATGCTGCTTCCTTTCCTGAGAGCCCTGTCAGGCTGTGTGGGAGTGGGATGATGTTGCATGGCAAACTTGGGAGTTTCTGTGTGACCTTGCTGCTAAAAGCTTCATCTTGTGGCACCAGGGGATAACGCTGAAATTGTGCATGAATTCTAAATTTTTTGCTGGTTTGAGGCTGCTGAATGAGCAGATGTGTAAACTGCTGCTTCACTCTGCATGCTTGGAATGGCATTCCCAAAAGCTCTTGCCATGGCCCAGGTTGGAAACAACCTTGTCTAAGGTCATCGTGGGGGTGAAACAACCTCGAGGTGTGGAGGGGTATGTTTGAGGTGTGTCACCTCATCCCTGTGGTCATCTCTGACACCTTGCCTTGGGCACCATGTGTGTCTGAGAAGCAAATTTGCTGACTGGGACAGATGCAGCTGGGGAGTCCTGCACCCCAGGAAGAGTCACTTCTTTGCTGCTTCTTTTCCAGCTCTGTTTTGCTTCAGGTTGGAGCTCAGTGCTCGTGCACAGCAGCAATCACAAAGCCAAATCCTGGATAGACTGTGAGTTGGGAACGGGGAGAGACACTCTGAGCTCTCCATACACAGGGAATGTACCTGGGACTGTTTGACTGCTTTGCCCCACGAGGGCAGCTGGGGAAAATTGTTCCTTTTGTGCCTCTGCACTGTCACATTGGAAAGAAAATGGGAGGTGACAATTATTGCAGCTCCCCATCCTTGCTCACCAAGCCTTGACAGGGAAATGACACTCGTTGTCACAGCCAAGCTTGACATCTTCGGACCCAACAGCTCTGGTGGGAAAGCTCAGAAGGAGGGATGTTGGATCCTGCTTCATCAAGTTGACAATAGGAAAGTTTCTTGCTTTTGGTTTTGTGTCTAATTTGGAATATGTGTAGATTTTGGTCAAGGAAAATGAACAGGAAAGAACACTAATTACTGCACCCTGAGGGTAATGGCCTCAGTGTCCCCACATTGAACCTGACTTTAGGATTAAGTGGGGGGCTAAACACAAATTTAGGTGGTAGCACAGGCTCTTTGGAAATTTACAATTTCACTTATAAATGTGCTTTGCAGAAAAATAACTACTTTAAACCTTTCTCTTTGCTACACCCATGGACAAATATAGCTCTGAATTAGTATAATTCTGTCTTTCCAAAGCTCCCATTCACATCTGTCTGTGCTGAATTCATATGCAGAAGTTTTTACGAAGAAATGAATTGCTAAAATTCCTGAATGAATTGCTAAAATTCCTAATGAATGTGATTATCAGAGAGGCCAGGCCGTTCTAATAAAGATAATATACATCAGGAGAGCTGGCAGGCTTTTATTGGGGCAGTATGAGTATTGAGTCCAGAGTAGATGCTGTGTGATAAATCTTATTAGTGCTGTCAGTCTTGGTCCTAATGGTGTGAATAGCCATTTAGCTGGAAAAACAGCAGAGCCATTCAGCATTTTGTGCATTTTGGCACCGTGCTCAAGTGTTCTCCAGCCTTTCCAGTCTTTTGCCAGTCTCTCTGACTAATTCACTAACTCTTTTATAATGCATGTGTTCCTCCTGCAATGTATCTTTTAACCTGTGATGTTCAGACTTTTGTGATGTGTGCTACCTACTCTCAGGGCAGGGCGTGAGCCCCACTGCAGATACCCTGCTCCATGACAAGAGATCGACAGAGGTAACACTTTGTTCTTAGAACACCTGTGTGGTTTGGTTTATATCTTTCCCTTTCAAAACCTTTTGAGCTGGATTCCCCTCTGGCTTTACAGACAGTTATAGCTCTAGACTGAACTGGAGACCAAGAGATAAACCAAATTCTGTGGGGCTTTTGTGCAGAGTACAACTGGTTCATTGTTAAGGAGGATGCTGCTGCTTGTTGAGCCACCCCCAACCAGCTGGGTATTTCTTGAGCATCATGATCTGTTTCATGCAGACACTCAAAGCCTGAGGCTGAGGGTCCACAGCTTCAGTGTTTGCTTGCTATCATGATGACAATGACCTTGCCTTCCTGGCTGGGTCGAATGTACACCCTGCAAAAAGGGACAAGCAGGAATTTGGAAACAGCCTGTACCTGGGACTAGTGCTCATGTTCCTTCCTTGCCATGTGCTGTGCAGGACAACTGGATCTTGGTCCCACTGTGCCAGCTGCACTTTGGCAAGTGGTGGAAGGGTTTTTAATATTTCTTCTTTTAAAATATCTATTGCTGATCTTATGTGTCAACAGACTCAAGTGTTTGCAGCAGAGAGAGTATCTTACTGAGTTTTTTCACATAATTGGAGATCTTAGCAAAGACGAAAAAGAAAGAATAAATGCTAGAGAGTTTAGTGGGACCTGCACCAGCTTTGTCTACTGCTAACCTTGCAAGAAGTCCTTGGATGATATGAACTGACCGCTTTGCTAGCAGAGAAAATAAAGTTGCAGCAGTTTATACCAGCTGAGCACCTGGTCATTATATCTCATGTTGTAAAAGCTGTGGTGGAAGCACAGGTTAAAATGGCTATTCATCTTTGATCCCTTAGCAGTGTGGGAGTCTGTAGCAATCTCTAAGGTTAGGGTAATAGAGAGCTCAAATTTTATATACAGCCTGCTAAACTGTGTTTACAAAATGTTTCAGTTCAAAGAGGGAAGTGCTGCATGTGCAGTATGGAGTGGATCTCCCCTCCTCCCTGCCTCTGCTGGGTTATAAACGTGTGTATGTGTTGCCCTGAAAGTCTGCCTTGGCAGTGCTGTGGCTGCTCTGAGCTGAAGGCTGGCACTGCTGGCCCCAGCACCTGGTATTTCCAGGGGAAAAGTGTAGCTGAAGAGGGGGTGCCACATATTTATGGAATTGTCCTTTCTTTGGGAACAGACAGGGAGCCAGGTTGTGTTTGAGAGAGGATGTAAAACCAAGTGAGGGGAATATACTGTCATGCAGGAGTGGAGTCAGTGGCTTTGCTGTTGCTCGTGTTTCCAGGTGACTTTAATTACACTCCTACACAAGAGAGGGTGCAAAACATGATGGCACAAGTGAACAAAACCATACAGCTAACAGGAGGAACACTTGCTGGCTCTTAGTTTCTAATTCAACGTATGCTCCATATGTTTCTAGATTTCCTGTGTCTTAATACAAGTCTAAAAAAAAAGCAATTAATGAGAAGATTTTCAAATGCCAAAGCAGAAAGTTACTGAGACAAGGAAGCAGCTTATTTTTGGCTGTCTTGTGCCAAGCCTGAGTTTGCTTACCAGGCTTCAGTGGAGTGATAGTGGGCTTGCCCTGGGAGAAAAACAGTTTGACCATCAAGAGAAAACATAATTCAGACTGCAAAGCAGAACAGAGTGAATTTTGTAGCTTGCTTGCTGAAATCTTGTTCTTTGAAAGTCTGCTCTGGTCTTGCGTAGGAGATAGCAAAAGAATGGATTTGTTAAAGGTTGGGGTGCTTCAGAGATGAATGGAAAATTTTCTTCCCTCTCAGCTTGCAGTAGTAATTCTGTGTATCTGTTCATAGGTTTCTCAGAAAACTATTTTCATCCTTCCAGCAATATTTGATATCCTGTGTATCCTGCAGACTGCAGAAAATGTTTACTCTGTCTTGTTTGCCCTTCTCCCAACAATGCACACTCACAAAGGACATTTTTGAAGTGTTTGTGCCTTTTGATTGACAATAAAAATCTTTTGCTATGAATTCTGGCAAAAAGTTCATGGTCCTCAGAATGCTTTACAGTTAATTCTCATTTCATTTGCATGACTAAACAGTGGTTCTGCATCACTTCATTACAAAAAATTTGCAGAGCTTTGAAAGTGTTTCATTGCTGGGGAAAAATCCATCAGTAAATCCAGCTTCCATGTATGGTTAAATTGCTTTAAGCTAAAAACCGCAATAGGAACTATTCTTTTTCATAGAATCATAGAATGTTTTGGGTTGGAAGGGACCTTAAAAATCATCTTGTTCCAACCCCTGCCCTGGGCAGGGACACTTTCCACTGTCCCAGGTTGCCCCAAGCCCCATTCAGCTTGGCCTTGGACACTTCCAGGGATGGAGCAGCCACAGGTTCTGTGGGCAATTTGTGCCAGAGCCTCACCACTCTCAGGGTCAAGAAGTTATTCCCAATATCCATTCTAAACCTGTTCTCTTTCATTTTAACACCATTCTCCCTGTTCCATGTCTCCATTGCCTTGTCAAAAGTCCCTCTCCAGCTCTCTTGGAGCCCCTTTAGGTACTGGAAGGGGCTCTAAGCTCTCTCCAGAGCCTTCTCTTCTCCAGGCTGAATAACCCCAACTCTCCCAACCTGTCTCCAGGGTAGAGGTGCTCCAGCCCCCTGAGCATCTCTCTGGCCTCCTCTGGCCTCCCTCCAACAGGTCCTTGTCCTGCTTGTGTTGAGGACCTTAGAGCACTGTAGGTGGGGTCTCATGAGAGCAGAGTAGAGGGGGAGAATCATTGCCAAGTCAAGTGGAACTTGTCAATCAACACTCCCAAGCCCTTCTTTTCAGGGCTGCAGATGCCTTTTCTCCCTTCAAATGCAGCCTTAGGTAAGGAGACAGTGAGGCTTAAAGGCCCAGAAGAATCTGGGTGTGGACGGTGGAAACAATGAAAGATGTCTTTGTGTAAGCAACAGTCCAAGTTACCGTCAGCACTATGATGTGAAACACTGGTGATTCACTGCTGGAACCTCTTGCCACATCAAATGTGGCATGAATTATTTAGCAAGCCTAATTGAATGTAATTTTACTATTGGAGATAAGTAGCCACTAAGCTTAGCCTGAAAAATCAATTTGCATATGTCACAGAACTGATATCCCTTAAACTGGCTTGGGATCATCCATAGTGCTCCTTCCTTTATGCTGCAGTTCTGTGCCCTTCTTTTGGTGTTGGTTTGGCCTGGGATGTCCAACAGACTGTGGCTCTCTGGGATTTTACACACAGCAGGATGTAAATCTCCCTGAATTTTCAGAGTGACACACAAACATTTCCTTATCCTATCCAGAAAGGATATCTGGAGAGTTTATAATGTTTTGGGGCAGTATGGCAGACACACCCAGTTGACTGAGTGGTGCAGAAGGGCTGGGGTTTGCCCAGAGCAACTGGCAGGACTCACCGTGGATATGCCATGGAACCTCTGGGCAAGTGAAAACAAGCCAGGAGGTAACACAGCTGGAAAATATCTCTGCAGTGGGAGCTAGGAAACACGGTAAAGGGGTTGTGTAGGCTGAGAAACCTAGATTTGGTCTATCGAGGTCAACATCATCTACTGGGGATTAGGTAGGATCAAGTAATTAATGAAAAGGATAATTCATACCAGTTTTCTAATCCCTGCAGATAGTGTAGATGACACACTTCTGCTGCTGACCCTTCTAGACATGTTTTCATTGTAAAGACATGCAGAGAGGGAAAGAGTGGGCAACAGGCTGCAGAAGTTGTCACTAGCTCTTTCCAAGTGGAATTTTTTTCAGTGGAATTTTTTTGCTTCAGCGTTGCTCAGAATTTTCACAACGATGTCTTAAGAGTGATATTTTTGGTTACAGAATTTTTTGGTTCAGAATGTCCAAAATTGTTTCTCTCTCTGTTTTAAAGCTCGCAAGATACTGTTTCAATAATATCAATTAAACTCTGGGACTCTGTTTTGAAATAAGTTTCTGGCTTTAAAATGTCCCTTAGTTAAAAAAACAACAAACACCCTGTATTTTAAAATACTTAAAGCAGACTTGAAATGAAATGTGGATTTTATTAATTACATGGAAAACATCCTTTTCAGATCAGCTGGAACTAAATTTTTCCTCTCTGACCTACATTGTCCATCAGACTGGAAAATCCATTACCTGTCCATTTCTATAAGGGAGATTGGACGCTCAGCAAATGGAAATGCTGATCTCCAGAAAAGGGTGCTGCATCTGCCAGTGCCCACCCTGGAGCCAGAGATGGGAGAGAGCACAGCTGGGCTGGCCACAGGAGGAGCTTGCTCCAGGGAATCCCTGCTGGGTGGGATGTTTCAGTGCTCAGCTGCATCGCCTTTCCTGACAAAGCAGCCCTGATGCCAAGGAAGCAGAGCCCTGGTGCTCTGGTGCTTGCAGTTTCAGAATGGCTACCCAAGGTTGTTTCTCACAATGTTCTCAATTTTCGTGCTGAAACATGATCCTTCAAATTCCTTGACTGAAAGATCTGGAGCTGTTTAGCTGTGCAGGGGAGAGCGTTTCTGGGTGCACATTGCAGGGCTCATATCTGCCACTGCCCTGGTACGAGGGTGTTCTCCAGTGGGGGACAGGATGGAGAGGGAACAGAGAGGGCTGTTCTGGGTTTTTCTGGAGCAGGTACCCAAGCAGACAGAGTCTGGCAGAAAGTAAAAAGAAGAATTGGAGAAAGTGGGAGAGGAAACTATAATAGCCCCAATCCCTGTTTTAATAGATTCATGGCTGATATGGATTGTCCTGAAGAGGTAATGTGGGGTTGAAGCTCCAGGAAATCAATCCACAGGCATTTGTGCATTGATCTGTTTGGAAACATTAACCTGAAGAATTTCTCCATCTACACTTGTTTTCATTTGGGTGCATGTTCACAGGGATTGATTTTCTTAAGATCTGAGCATTGAATCAGATGTTTTTCTGGATGCACTGGTTCAACCTCAGCTTTTGTGAGGAGGCAACAAATAGGATTTCACCTAATTTGGCTTTGTTTTCGAGATTCACCATCATTAAGCAGTAGGTTTGTGGCTGCATTTTCCTCAGCAGGCCTTGAAAGGCAGAAAGCTCTTTTATCTGTAAGGCTGAACTCTGTTTTCACTCAAATGCTGTGGGAAGCAGAAGCCACATCCAGCTGTGTGACAGGGTCTTGTGGCATGACATAAGGGTGGATTCCTACCCCAACAAAACACAGTGACCTCTTGACAGGTAAAGGATACACTTAAGTGTCATCTTTTCTTAGGAAATTCGCCTGTCTAGGTACATAAGTTGTGCATGTAGATGTGTGTTCATGTATTTTCTTATCAAACTGCTTTGCTGTCCTCTGGCCATAGAGGAATGAGAGTGAAGCCTTAGATAAAGTGAAAGCCAAGTGGCCCTGTGCTCTGCAATTATGGTGAAAACATTTTTGGGGAGAGAAGAAGGTCCCAAACTACACCAGAGGACTACAGGGGAGGCTCCCCATCACATCTGCAGGGTGATGGTTCTGCCCATATTCCAGCTCACCTCAAGCACACCTGCCCTTTGCTTCACAGTCTGCCAGTGGCAAGCCCTTTAATGAAAGTAGTGGATATCTGTGCCCAAACTGCTAAAACAGGCAATACCATGGGTTTGTTTCCTCTGCCTTCACCCTCCCCATAGGATCTGTGCACTGTTTGCCACTTAGCCCAGCATGGACTGCCCTGAACCACAGAGAGATGGCTCCAAAGCCAGCTGTAAGTGGAGCCACTGCAAAGCTACAGAAATAAAAGTGGTTTTGTCCCCTGCAGGTTTAGAACCTCTTTACCTTGAACCTATGCTGAGCTTGACTTGCAGGGGTCAAGTCAGTGTGAGATAAAGTACAATTCATTGCAGTGTTATTTTGTATGCAGGGACTGAGCTCAGTTGCTCTGTGTTACCAAAAGCTGATAACAAATAGATATGAAACACCTTTGAAATGTTAACTTATCCTAAAAAGCCTATCTCTTCAACACTTCTAAGAAGCATAAAGCTTTACCCTAGACAATCTGCTCCCTTCTCTCAATTTTAATAAGCAAGAAGCATAGCATCTGTCTGGAAAGAACACAACAAATACTTTTACATTCACACAGCTCAGGAAAGAAGAGGTGTTGCAAAACTTGAAGAAATCCCAGTTTCAAAGTACAGAGAAGAACAGACAGAAGAAAAAGCTGGGAACAGAGAGGTTTCAGGTGGGATTATGCTTCCTCCCAGCTATACTGTCCAATCTTTTCTCTATGGGCTGGAAGGGGCTGCTTAGGCTGTGTCCTTCCAGGGGATATTTTATTTTTGACCTGCATGCAAAATCAGCCAGAAGCCCAGGTTTCTGCCATAGCAGGCTCTGTTTAGCGCAATATGCACTTTCTCTCCCCAGCTGCATTTTCCCTGGGCTCCCTCCGAAGTCAGGTTTGCTGCTGAACTCCTTGTGTGGGTACACTGTGACCCATTTCAGTTCAAATGAATTAGGTTAGCTAAAGCAGTGGAAAATGTAGGTTTTTGCTATTTTACCTCGCTTTGAGTGAGATCCATTGCATGTGGAAGACCAGTCCCTTGGCTGATGTAAGCCAATGTACCTCCTTTGACTTTGATGGAGGCTCATCTCTTTGTTCCAGCTGCTGATCTCCCCTGGCATCTGGTACAATCTATCCTGTGTAGTGTTTATTTTAATAGCCTGATAAAACTATTATTCTCAAGGGGAGATAGAGGCTGCTGGCTGTGTGTTTAGACAAATCTGCACCCATACAGATGCCATAAGTGTTTGCTTCAAAGATGTAAACACCACATTACCCAATTAAAGGAGTGTCCTTAATAATTTATCAGGCAATTAAAACCTTCATTGCCCTTTATCCCAGAGAGCTCTACCAGTGATATATAAGCTGAACCTAAGTTAAAATGCCATAATAAATGAACAGTGATGCAATGCATCAAATATAATGGGAACATTAAGGCAACGAAGGGTGGTTTGTCAAGAATGGAAGGTGTAATGCAGTTAGTGGAGCTAACTTAATTTCTGGAAATACCACTGCTCCTGAGGAGTGGGGCATGGCAGTGGGATGTCTGGCAAAAAAAAATTTCAGCAATATGTTCCAGGGAAAACTTACCCATTACAAAGTTAGAGACAAAAAAGATCTCTGTCCCCAGCTATTATTAATAATCCTCATGAGAACATCATGAGAAAGGGAAATGAGCAACTGAAAGAGAGGGATTATAGCAGGAGCAGTGTTTCAGCTTAGCTCTGGCTGCTTGTCATAGTACAGTATTGCTTCATACTTGTGTAATGGAAAATGAAGAAGTAAAGGAGGGATTTAAAAAAAGGCAAATGCTTTTTTTACTAATTCTGATCTGGTTGTTTTAAAAAAATGACCCCAGAGGTTGGGAGTTCAATTCACACTGAGCTAGAATCAGATTTGGAGAGTTTGTTCCCCTTTGAAAATCTCATTATTGTAAAAAATGCCAAAGCCTTGGTGGTGCCTAATCCTCTGCCTGTGCTGTTCCTTCTCCTCCTGGGAGTATTTTGTGGTGTGAAGGTGTACCCAAAGATGTGTGGGTCATGCAAACATACAGCTGGCACATGTTGCCCTGTGGATGAAGGAAGGATGGTATAGTTTCATCTTTCCTGTTTCTAACAGTAACTTAGGGGGGAGGATAATTAAGGGCCACTATTACTGATTTTGAAGAACTCCTCTTGAGCCCTTTAACTCCAGATATGAAACAGGATGGGATGGAAGTGAATGACAACAAAAAAATGATGGTCCTGAAGTTCCCCTTTCCAATCTCTGAGGCTTAAACATGTCAAGTGACTTTCTTTAGTGGGCAAAACCCCAAATGTGACTCATTCTGTGGTCAGACTTTTGAGGGTTCACAAATATCCACGATGGCCTTGACTGAGGGTGTGAATGTAGCACGCTTTGAAATCCAGCTCCCATAATAGGGCTGCATCTCTGATATTTCCTTGAGCACACACACATCCTCTGCCATCTCAGGGAAGAGCTGTCCTGTTCAAGCCACTATTCCATGATTTTTGATTTATTTGCCTTCCTGTATAGACCTGCATGATGCCTGTGGGGACTGTGGTTATTAATACTGGAGTCTTAACACAGCCTCTTGTATCAAGTGGAACTATGCAACCAAAGGGCAGGTGTGGAGCCCACTGCATGCAGCAAGGGCAGGGAGGACATGGGATGGGCTTTACACCTGCCTCAGTTACTGACTTGCTGCCTAATCCTGGACACTTTGTGCTGTTATTTTTTTCTTTTGCCTATTTGGTCCATGTGGATGCTTTGGAGAGGGAGCAGCTGCTTGCTGCAGGATTGAAGGTGCTTAGTGCCGTCACTATATGGCAACTTGTAACAATAGCAGGGAGGGCTGTTGGATAGTGAGCTTTATATTGAGTCATTTGGAATGGATTATATGGACTAGAACAGTGTAATGGAATGCAGGGCTCATCCTTTCCCCACCACTTGCAGTATACACTAACTCCATTTATTTATACTGCCACTCTTTCTCCTCTTCCTGTGACGCAGAAGAGTGTCAGCCCTCTGTTACAAACTCCCCAACAATTTTGGGGCTGGGGTCTGCTCTTTACTACACATAGGAAACTTTTACATAGCTTTGGAAAAAGCTGCTTCCAGCTGCACATGCAGCTCTGTCATCCTAGCCTGCACAGCAACGTCCGTGCTGGTGCACTGCGCTACCTGCCTCCCTGGAGTAATAGCCTGGGGAGCTGGACACTTCTTGGCAAGCCCCTGTCCTAGTTGAAAGAACAACCAAATCTGTCAGGATAAAATATTTTGGTTTGTCACATCTCTTCGGACTAAATTTTTTCGCTGAATAAAATTTAAGGACAAAAGAATACAATTAAACAGAAGCACAAGCCACAAAAACAGCAGCAAAATGAGCTTTTAGAGTGATACTTTACTCAAACAGCTTTTTATTAGTTTAACTCTGCCAGCTTTTAGTTCTTTGTGATAAGTTAAAGCAGGCATCTCCCTCTCTTAGCTTCAGAAAGGCACACAGAAAAATTGATATCCCCATTTCTGTTATCAGGTGCCTTCCTGTCCTTGTAAATTCACTCTTGCCTTTTGTGCTTGGTTCCCTTCTTTTTGCAAATGAGCATTTGGATGCTGTTCAGCCCAATGGGGGACTACAGCTGTTCTTTCCCTCCTCGTTGTTCTGGTCACTTGGCTGACACTCCTAGCACCTAAACATTCCCATTCCTGGATTCAGTGTGCTTTTCCTTGCCCACTTCTGAAGGCAGAACAGAAAGATCTTTCATATTGTTATGAAACTTTAAAAAATCAACCCAGTCTATTTAGGACACTCATAACTATTTTCCCTTGACTTTAGATGTTTAAATGAAAAGTGACTTGTGTGGTTTACTGATGCTCCACCTCACTGCAGAGTTATAGGAACTGCTGAAGGTCTCTCTGCATTAGATGCTGCCATTACTTCCTTTGTATAAGTGCTATTCCTTGGCATTAAACTTAGAACATCTGAAACAAAGCCAGAGATCCAATATCCCATCCTCAGAAAATCAGGAAAATGTCAGCTCTAAATTTGCTGTGAAAACATTTGATTTGTGATGAATTTCTAGAGGAAAATAAAAATAAAAACTGCTGCCTTGCAGAAACCACAAGAATTTCAGTAGCTTACAAGAGAAGTGTTCTTTTTGATGACTGCCTGAATCCTCCTAATGTCATATAATTTATGTTAATTAAATGCTGATGGAATCTGAATAAGCATATTGATGGAAGATGTATTTGAGATACTGTTATTAATTCATCATTCAGTAGCTAGTGTGTGAAATAATGCATTCCTAGGCTCTGATTTAGGACATTTCATTTTCAGTATTACCAAGATGTCTGTTTCCAACAGAAATAACCCTTTAATCTACTGAAAAAACTCAACCAAAGCACAGCACAACAACAATTAAACAACAACAAAAACTCACCAAAAACCTTATTGGAGGCTGCCCTATTAACTCTTAAGAAGTAATTATTTACGCCTTTCAGAGCTATAGCACATACTGATCCAATTCTCCAGGCAATGGACGTAAAACATTTATTTAAAAATAGTTATAGCATTCAAGTATGAACAATGAGAACCTCTTAACCCAACAGCATGTGCTCTATTGCACCCCAAGCCTAAATTTTGGCAGGTGTAAGGACATGGCAACCCTTCTGGAACTGTGCTTTTTACTTAAATCTTTACTTTGGTGGTAGTGAGATGTGGCCAGGACTCAGCATCCTCCATCCAGGTGGGTGAGCTGAGGCTGGCCAGAAACTTCACCTGATGACAAAGTGTTCCCCACCATGCCATGGCATTTACTGGTGCTGGAGATGGTTTCATAGGTCATCTCTAAATGTTCAGTTAGTTTCTTATAAATTCATTTTGGGAGTCAGTGCCTAGGGATACAACTACTCCCATCACTCTGGGCTTTACTGGAGGAAGGGAAGCAGTGTCACCTCCAGAAGTTACTTTCCTTTCCTGAAGGGTGGATCTGTAACCTGTCCCACCAGTTGTTCTTAGTGATCCTGGCAGGAAGGAGTGACCCATGCACACTGAGATTTCTTCAACTCAGGGACAGGGGAGGTCTAACCCCAAATCCAGGCAGAGGCTGGAGGGAGGCTGGGACATGCAATTCCCACCAACACTGTCTCTGAATGAACTTGGCTGGTTTTGTGGGATCACAAAAAGCGGGAAAATGTGGGTCCTGATTTTTCTGCGTATGTTTTCAGGGGTTCACCAGTGGCTTACAGCTCTGTCTCCTCTCTAAAAGAGTCGTTGCCTCAGGAGGTGGGGGAGCGCTGATGTTGGCAAGAGCTGTGTTAATGCATGAGGCTGTTCACACTTCCCCCATGGCTGCATTGAGCCCTGGGGAGGAGTTCAGAAACAATGGAGAAACGTAATGATGAGCTTCACTGAGAGAATTACAAATGTAATAGGGAATGGAATGAGGTAAACAATGAAAACCAAGGTGAAATTTCCTGACTAACTGAAGCTGAACTAACTATGGGCACTGCTGAAGAAAGCTGTCACATCTCCTAGCTCTGCAGGCTTTGCCACTTTTTTCACCCAATACCATCACACAGGGGGCAGACTGAGTTCTCTTCAGACCTGTGGGGTTAGTTTTCAGGTGGATCACTGAGTGTAAGTCAGTGGGAGATTTCTGCTCATGCTTAAGATGAAGTGCAGTGGAAGCATTGCCAAACTGCTGTACAATTGGGAGTGTTATGTGGAAAGAGGTAATGCTGTAGGTTGGATAAATGGGCATACATGACAAATATGCTTTTTCTCTGCAGTGGGGAAGTGTTGGTTTCACAATACTCACAAATAACTGAAAGTATTTGTTATCAGGTTTTAGATTCTAGTGACCTTTCTACTGCACCATCAAGAGAGAAATAAAAATCTGGGAAGAGATTTCTTTGAGATTCTGCAGAGAAAGGACAGAGGTGTTCCAGATTGCAAACAGCCACTTTCCCCTTCTGCTCCCCAAGACTTAGCAATGCCAGACTCAATCCACGTTTTCCTCATAACGATTCAGATCAGTGAATTATTTAAATAGTATACATGTGGCTTCTCAGATGGTAGCTGGAAACCTTTCTTTGGGCCTTTTGGAAAAAGGTGCTTTTAGACTGCTGTGTTTTGCTATGGAGATCCTGCTATTCCAGTGAGTGTGAAAGGGTTTGAAAACAGTCTGTGTGTTTGTGTACAGTAGGGAGCAGTGGCTGCTCACTCTAATTCCCAGTTCAGGCTGTGCTTGGGGGTGGCTCTGACTATCCCAAAGACCAAAGGTGCCTGTGTAGATAACCTGCTGCTGGGCTGCTTTCTGCTAATGATGGTGTCTGGCCCAGCCATAGCAGTTCTAGTACATGGACAGGTTTATGTAAGAGACACAAAACTGGAAATACTCAGGAATTGCTCTTTGCCCCCCCGCCCCAGACCGTTTGAATTCCTGGAGGATTGAATGAAAAAGGCCTTCACAGGAGACATGACCAGGAACCACCTGCATCTCACACCAGTTCCACTCATGGATTCAGGCACCTCTGAAACTTGTAAACCTGTGCTTTCCTTCCTAGCTATCATTCTTTGAGGTTTAGATGGTTTTGACAGTAAGGCTTGTGAATATTTCTTGCTAGGACTGGTATTTGCCTTTCGTTTTGGTTTCTCCTCATCCCAGGATTGGGCACAGTGCATCTTCAGGAGCTGTGAGCTCTGTAGAACAAAGCACAAGAACTTTTAAGCTCCTGCTTTCACGTCCTCTCTGTTTTTACATTACTGTGGGTTTATGTACATTCACTTGCCTGGGGACTTGTCATCTTATCTGTAATCTATTGTTTTAATTATTTTCTGTGAAGGTGCCCAAAGACCTTGGGGTATTGAGACACAAATACATTATTTATTCATTAATTATTCATTACTGCTAACTACTCCCTACAATGTAGTTGTCTGCAGTAGCAAGCCTGGGTGAACTCTCTCCCCTGAATAAGAGGGTAGCTGCTTTATTTGCCAACTATTCCTTGGTCAGGAGCAACATTGTTAAAAAAAAATGAAGGGAGAAATATTTACAGATGGCAAATAAAACATTTTCTTATGTGAATCTCTAAGATTTGACCTAAAAATCATCAGATGGAATGTAGGCTTCCTAATACACCTCTGGGGTTTCTAACCTATTGCAAATTTGTCCCAGAACTGCCTGGAGGGAGATTTACCAGGTGGGTAAAAGTGATTTAATTTCCTTGGTTATCAATGGTTTTTCCCACTTAAGAAATGTCTCCTTCTGCAGCTTCACTTGCATCTGAAACCACCCCAGTTACCTCTGCAATTCAGTGCACAGGTACAGGTCTGCACTGCATTTTGTTTGAAAGGCAGAAATAAGCCCAGAAATGTTAAAAATAGAAATAACCCTGAGCTGAAATGATTCCCCCTTCCTGGCTGGCTGCCTTGCATGCCAGACTTCAGTCATAGATCATCTGAGATTGTTGAGGCTGGAGCTACCCAGTGCTAATCTCTGCATTGGTTTTCTCAGAGACATACCTGGTCCCAGTTTTTCATGGGCTTTATTCCTCGTCCCTCAGTGATCTGTTTTCCATGATTTCCCTGCACTGATTGCAGCAAAAGAGGGGACTGCAGCAAACCTCCGGATGCAGGAGGTGTTATTGGACAAAAGTCAGTGACTTCAGCCTGCCTCCCTCCCTTCAGTGCTGCAGTTCATTGCATCCCTTGGTACCACGGGGTACTTGTGTGGTCTGAGTTCAGATCTTGGTGTGAGATCTAGCCTTGGTGGGGGCTGGGATGCTCTCCTGGCCCAGCCACTGCTGATGTGGCTGTGGATCAGCCAGGGTGACACCCGGGGAGCTGCTGCTGGAGGACTTGATGCTTTGGGGATGGCTGCATGGAACTCTGATATCAGAGCAACAGCTTTAAGGAAGGTCCTTTGAAATCCCTGGGAAATTTTAACAGCGTTTGGGTGTTTCATGTAAAATGACAAATAGTTGATGAACTTTTGATTTTTAGTTTGAGAGGAAACCAGTCGTCTAAGAGCTGGGTGATCCTTGGGGGTCCCTTCCAACTCAGAATCCTCTGAGATTCTGTGAATTGTAAACCTCTTGATCAGTAAATTGACAGGTATCAGGTCAGAGAAGTTGAAATGCCTTAGATGGATTGATAAGACCAGAATTTCTGGGGAAGGGAATGCAGACTGGAGAGGTCTGAGGTGGAGAGCTGTGTGTAATACACAGTGATAGTGTTTTGCCTTCCTGAAACACCATCTCTTCAGGGACTATTGCAGCAATCCAACTTTGTGTGAGAACTTCTGGAAATCAAACTCACCCATTCAGGAAAATTAATGCAGGCTGCTGGGCACTACTGTGACTAGCAGTTCTGTGGAATTTTTTAATGCCTTAAGATCATTTCTGGGAGCTCTAAAACTGTGTAAAAAATTTCTTTGGCTTCATTGTCTTATCAGAAATCCCCCTGGGATACTGTGGTCACTGAGACTGTCTGTTCAAGAAATTTTTGCATCTGCTTGATTAGTGTGTTGCTACACAAATATTGTGGTGGATTGCTACAGTAATCAAGGAAAAAAAGTGGTATGGAAAGATTCTAACAGTCCTGGAGAGGACAGAGAGGAAGTTCGGGTAAAAAAATCCTGATTTTGGAAGGGTAAATCAAACACCCAGCAGTGCTGTCAGCCTTTTAATGGAAAGCAGTTCAATCACTGGTGGGATCAATCCCTATAGACTGAGCCTATGGCTATTATCAACTTTTCCTATGTCCTTGCTGTTTGTAAATTTAACTCCATCTCTCAATAATTTTAAATGAAAGGCACAGCAGCACTGCAGAGAAAGGAAACAAAATGCTTCCCTAACACACACATTGCTCTTTGAATACACCTCTTCTCTGTATGAAAATTAGTTTCTACCTGCTGCTTATACTTGAACTTGTACCCCTCTTTGCTCTCTGCTGTGGTTGAGAGCAGTTCCTGTGCAATACTGTCTGCCCTCCCATAGTCACAAAATCTGTTTTAAAGACAGTATTCTCGGGAGATCCAAGCCCATTGCACGCAGTTGAGTCTCTCTAGCAGAAAAGCATGTATTCAATGGTAATCATCTTAGATGTGTTACAGGGTAATTCTCCCTCTGCTGCTCTCTCCTGTGCTCCTACCCTCTTGGAGTTGTGTGGAAGTGGAACTTGAGTGCTTTCAGTCTGCTGCTGATCTACCTGAAGAGATCTGGAAAGTGCCTATCAGCCCTCGTGCTTGCACTTCCCAAGAGGTTTGGAGCTGTGCTGCTCATCTGCCACCTCCCTTTGAGAGAACCACAAAAAGGAGGATCAGTGACCCTTCCAAAGCTGTCGGGGCAGCAGCTGAGAGTGGCTGGCTCAGATGCTGGGAGGAGACAGCCTGGAGCCAGGGTAAGAAATGACACAAAATCTGCCTAACGCAAGCTCCAAATTTGGCTGTGGGCACACAGTGAGTATTTTTAGCTTTCAGGCTGTCCCCAGCACTTAGGTGTTAATTTTATAGCCCTGCAGTGTGCTTGCCTACAACTGCCTGCCTCACACAGCCCTGAGTCTGCTCTGAGCACGGGCACCAGGCCAGCGACTGGAGCCACTGGATATGGCAGCAACAGGAGCATCCTATGCCAAAACCACCTCCTAGGCCTGGGTTAATGGAACACTGATCAAATGTTTGCTCAGTTTAACAGAAAAAGCCCAGAAATATCAACCAACATGTACTGGCAGCTGAAAAGACTTCGTGTGTGACTGTGCAGTGACTACAGTTGTGCAGAAAGTGACAAACTGAGGGTGTCTCAGCATTTATGGGAACAAATGCACATACATTATTATTGGACATTATCATATAAATTATCACCTTCTCTATACTTCCCAATTGCACTATAATCTTTTATAGTGCTGCTCCTTACCCTGCAAGGAGCACCAAGGGAGCTGGTGCCTCACACTGCTTTTCACAGGGTAAAAGTGCAGCATTATTGTGACAGCATTTGTTGAGTGCCCCTGTGCCTGGAGCACATCCAGAGCCATCCACCCCACACCTGGGAGATGAGCAGAGCTAATCTGACACTGCATCTGCCTCCTCTGTCCAATGCTTCTCATAAACACAATTCACACCAACATCTGTGTAAAGTGGCTCTTACAAGCCTTGCTGCCACATATATTACAATCTTTGCTTAAAGGAGAAAGAAGCAGAAGTCTGGAGACTTCTGTCTCTAGAGACAGAGAAAAGATCCTACCTTTGACGCACGGTTGCCATAGTAAAACTAAACTTGTTTCATGCAAAGGGTGTGAAAAGGTAAAAGTTTGAACTTAGACCAAGAAGGTTCATTATAGGAAAGAAAATAATAGAGGTAAGAGCTGCAGGAAAGGAAAATAATCCTTCAGATAGTCTCACTTGATCCGTGATGAAATAAGGAGCCATTGAAAAAGGCTCTAATGCGTTTCAATTATCTTGCTTTCAACAGAATTTGCCAATGTCTGAAACCACAAGGTTTCAGTAGGAATGTGATAATGGTGGAGATGGGGCTCAAAAACATAAACAAGGGAAACTGAATCTGATATGGGCAGTTTGCTTGAGGTTGTTTTTAAAAAGCAGAATTTCTCTCCAAATCCTGCCTGTCTTAGTCTGTCAAGAAGATATATCTGTGTGTACAGGATGTGCTCAACACCAGCATGATATATCACTGATGAATAAAGGACTTTGTAGATGGATACCTGGAGATTTAGCACATAAACAAACCCTCTTTCCATAGTCCCTTGCTACCTGTTGCTACCTAATGAGCAAAAATATGTCAGGGAATGCTAACAGCTTTTTTCTAGCAGACTGTCTTCAAATGCATAATTGGCACCAAGTTGTGACATTACAGAAACTTGCAAAAATTGTAACTGGTGATCAGAAAGCAGTGTTGTGACACTACAGAAGCTTGCAAAAATTGTAACTGGTGATCAGAAACCAGTGTTTGCCAGACAGAAAGAGATTTCTCCCTGGGTTTGTAGCCCCAGCTGAGCTGTTGAGTTAATTTAGCTGACCATGTAGGTGCTGCAGCACCTTACGGCTCCCCAAATGCCTACAGAAGCCCTCCATGTTACTCTCTTGACTATTTCTCACAGCTAGTTTGATCCCAGCAATATTTTGTGAGCCCTTGAGGAGGTTTGCAAAGTGACATTGCCCCATACCCAGGCAGGAGAGATGCTCTGCGTGGGAGCACAGGGGTGCAGGAATGAAGCTGCGAGGACACTTCAGGGAGAAGTCTGGGGAGCTTTCCATTAGAAAAGCAAAATAGGACCCATCCTCAGGTCTTTTTCCTGTATGAAGGCGATTTTTATCCAGTTTTTTTATCTGTCACAATACACAAAGGAGCCCATCCTCCTTTTACCTGTGCCAACCAGTCTCTGAAGGTCATGTGCCACTCACAGTGATTACAAGGACATTATCCAGCATGGGGCAGATCCCGGGGCTTTTACTCAGATTTTTCTCTTTTTCTTAATTCACGGAAAATATCTCCTTTAGACAAGCCATCTGTAATTATAGCTGAACTAATGTTTACACCATTCCCCCAGAAACTATCTCATTTCCACAGCCCCTGGTTTTGCCTTGCAGAACACGCCTGGCTCAAAGCCTCGTTTTGCCTTGGAGGAGCACAAAGGAGGCCAAGGTGAGATGCTGTGATTTGACCTGACTCTAGATGAAGTCAATGCAACTTTTCTTCTTATCATCCTGTTCATTTAACACGCATCAGGGCAGGGTTTTCCATGTGGGGATGATGTTTGCAACAGTGGTGTGGTGGGGTGAGTAAACCTAAACCCACTATGACTAAGGAAAATAAATTTATCACAGTGAACTCACTGTGCAGGGCAGAGGCAGCTGTGGTATGTTGTAAAAATGCACCAAACACGAGAACCTGGAGGTAAGAATAACAACCAAGGAACTCTGCTCTGCATGTACATTGAAGGTTTCTTTTCAAAAGCAATATGTTTTTTAGATTATGGAAATTATTTATGAACAGTATCTGGGGAATTCTAACTGGTACAAATGAAAGGAGCCTGTCCTCCCCTCCCTGCAGTTTGCCAGTCTCTAACTTCTCACCTCCTGGCTGCACAACTGAAAACTGAACTTTTATCTGAGGAAATGACATTTGGTAAAAAAATATTTTTTAAGAAGTGATCTGATCTCTCAGACTGGGGGGAAAAACATTACAGCTGCAGTATTTAATATAATTTAAAAGCTGATTACTCCACATGTGGAATAAGTACGTTTCATAAGGCCTTCTACTACATCTGGTATGCACCCTAATTTGTATTAATGGCTCCTAAGGAGCCATCATAGTTTATCAAGAAAGTAATATGCATTTTAAAAGCACTCAAATAAAGATTTACATGATAAACCTTAATAACTCTGGAATGGATTATTAGCTAACATATACTTTCAGACACAGTCACTCACTTCTGGCAAATTAGATAATTCAAGAAGCCATGAAAAACTTCAGGTCAGAACTAAGCTGTTGCTTGGCCACTCTCTAGAATTTATTCAATGCATTAAGGGGCACTTTCCATCTCAGCCTTTGTATGGTAAGTGGCTATTTTGTGCACAGGAGGACTGCTATGCTTTCTTGTGAAGAAAACAACCTGTTAAGCTTTAAAGCTCATTATTTATCACAAAATGGCCTTATATCTCTGGCAATATTTCCCTGCAATTGTCCTGTCAGCCAGATGCTAAGTAAGATATCAGTATAAACCACTTTCCCAATATCTGTGAAATATGGTTGGTAGATAACAATGTTACTGAGATGATGCTTTTAAATCATGAGAAAAGCCAGGCAATAAATTGATGGCTTCCATAAAGCCAATGGAAAAATTAATACTGTGGGGGAGCAGGGCTGAAAACTGCATTTACTCCAGCAAGATGAGAACAAAGCAACAGTTCAAACAAAAATTCAATAACTCTTAATTGTGTTGAAACTGGGACCCCTCTGATAGAAAAACTTGCATGGAACAAGAAAAGAAATGCATCCTAGGGAATAGCTATGGGCTCCAAGTAAAAGGATTAACTGACCTTTCTCTGCTGTAGTCAAGATAATTTAACTTTAAATGTACTTCTTAGTGGGACTAGTCATGTCCTTAAAAATGAGTGATTTACACTTTTTTTTCCCCCCACTGGGTTCTGAACTGACATTTTTATGCCGTCAACTCCATTTTCTGGCTATTCTGTATTTGCAATTATTCTTGTGTGGACAGTCTCAGCACTAGGGACTCGTTTTGTGCTCCTCGCTGGTCAGCTTTATGGTGATGGCTGAGAAGGAAAGGCTGCTGCTCAAAAAAGAGGAAATATTTAACTGCCCAGAGCCATCCTCTGCATTTGTGTTGTATGTATTGACATGGTACTGCCTAAAAGTGAGGTTTGGGTTTTTTGGCCCTTAGACTTTGCTTACCCTGTGGGCTTGTGCTCTGTGCTTTATCACCTTCTCTGAAACTTTGGAGGGACTGAAAATATGTGTATATTCCACTGCCAGCTGGGATTAACGAGAGAAAAAGAACAGGTCTTAAGTGCACTACATTTTTTAGACATTTAGATGCCAGAGAACCTTAGCTGGAGCAAACTCTGATAGTGAACAACTGGTGAGGCAAATTGCTCTGAAAGATTAAAAGCATTAACTTACCTTGAGTGACACTATAAATGCCCACCTGCCTTCGTAGGGCATGTGCTGCTAAAGATCACTCACCCACTGTGGTCAGGGAAGGACATAACAAGGGAAAATGAGGTGGAAGGAGAGAGGGGTGATTCTGCTGTAGTGATCTGCTTTATCCCCACGTCTCTGAGATTGTGTGCCAGGGTGAAATGCAGCTGAGCAGGGCAGGCAGGAGCTGGCAGAGCACTTGGCTGGCAGTGACCAGTGCTTGCCTGGCAGAAGGGGTGTGGATTGCACTATCCAAAAGTCATTATCTGCTGGAGTGCAGAGCACTCACTGTGGCAAAACCACACAGAGCTGGGTTGTGACAAGTGGTGAGTTCAGGGCACCACTGGCTCCTCACCTGGGCTCCATCCCAGCCAGAGTGAGAGCAGTGGCAAGGGAGAGCTCAGCCAGCCCTTGCTGGCTGCTGCTCACATGTCTAACAGCAAAGAAGAAGCTGGAAAAGGCTTTTCTAGGGATTTGCTTGGATAGTTTGTTGTTTTTAAAAGTTTGTATAGCAGCGGTTGAAGGAACAGCATCAGATTACTGCCTGTGAGGAAGGGAATTGTGCCATCCTTGTTCTTTGTTCTTTGAACAAAAAACCACAACTTTTGGGGAATTCTGTGTATCTTGTAGGACAGACATAATTGAGTTATTGCTTTTGAAGTCCCTCTGCTGAGGCTGCTTTCAGGCCAAGAATGAGTTCACTGCAAGGGGAGTTTTAGTGAGGGAAAGAAGCTGCCTTGGCCTGACCTGAGCTTGTTACTTGTTTAAAACATCTAAATGTCCATGAGTGAAATTGCAAATCCGAAAAACTGGGCTGTCCCTAAGTAAGCTGCAGCTGCCATAGAGGTAAATGACCCTCAGCTCTGTTTCATGCTGAGGAGTGGAAGGGAAAAGGTTTGGCAAGTGCTGCACTCTGAGATCTGTGGGAGGTGGCTGGGAGCTGTCCCTGCCTCCTCTTGGACAGGGTGTTCCTGAACCACCACCGCTCTTCCTCAACTCTTGCCTCGTTTTTACTTTCATTTTACATCTGTATGTCTCTAACGAGGCACCTAAGAAAAAGTATGTCCGTAGTCTTGGCCGTGCCCTTTTTCTTGTCCAGTGAACACCCCTCACAGCCCAGGCTTGGGGTGGAGGAAACCTCCATGAAGGGTGAGATCATGGGAGGCAGCAGAGGAGGGCAAAGGATCACCTGGGGTATTTGGATATTTCTCTGTCAAGTAAGTCACTCAAGACAGGGAAGAGTCAGGACTCCTGGTTCTCTTCCTTCCCCCTACTAATACTAGAATGGGATGGCTTTCCAGCTGGGTTAATTACCTCTAATTGCCTGCAGCTTTCTGGCCAGCCTCCCCTCTCCCCAGGAGGTGATGCCCCAGTGGGAACAGCTGTGCTTTGATGCCCAAGGAACTGCTCTTGCTGCCTTGTGGCCAGACACCACCTGCACACCTTCCTTGCTCAGCACTGAATTGCTTTGGGCAGCCTTGTAAATTCAAGTTCTTGGGGGAAAACAAATGTTTCGTATTCCCACTAATTTGATAAAAACTTTAGAAATGTGCATATAAAAATAATGGGTTTTCCACATGGGTTTGTTGTCACAGATTTCCTTCAGCTGCCTGATGCAGTTCATTTTCACTGCAGCATTATGTACTTTCTGGGAGCTGTACTGGGAAAAAATGACCCTTGGAAAGAGAGTTCAATATTCGTATAAGGACACAACAAAGTTTTCCTTTTCTTCCTACCCTAAAGCTAGGCTTTGTTTTATGTGCTTGGGAAAAAAAAAACAGCAAAACTGATTAAGAGGTTTAGGTGCATTTTGGTATCTGTTTACGCAAAATCCAGGGCTTAGCTGTGATGAGATAAAAGCAAATCTGGCTTTATTGTTTCTCTTCCACATGTAAGTGATCACAGAAAGAGCAGCCATAGCCCAACTGCTCAAACACATTATTTTCACGTTTGGCTGTTGCTTGCATCAGTGTTAAGTCAGACTTTGAAATTAATTTTCTGCAAATTTGTTTGTATGAAGTTGGGCACAATGCAGTTCAAAGCTTGGCATGGCAACAGCGAAGGGGAAGCAATTCAGAAATCCAGGGAAGCGAGGCTGGCAGCATTTCAGTGTTATTTACCTTCCCCTATAATCTCACTTGTAAATACTGGGACTAGTCAAAAATATGCTGTGCTCCTCTCCATTCTCCTCCTTCATTAACCTGTGGTACTCATTAACTGATGAACCTCTGGGTTTCACGTGATCCTCTAATGTCCATCACAAATAATTGTGTTAATTAAGTAGGTAACAGAATAGTTCAGCATGGGAGTGCAATTCCTGGGATGGAATGGACACGTCTGCGAGCTATGAGAGCCCTTTGAATAATAATATTTACTACTAACAAATTAAATTTTGGAACTCCATAAAAATTCATGCTTCAAGCCTTAAAGTTAATCTCTGTCAGGGTGAAACCACTGTTGGCATAGATTACCCTGTGTTTACCAATTAAGGAATTTCTTGTAGCTTCTTCAGAAGGCTGTTGCTGGCTGGCTTTGAATGCAGGATTGCATCTAGGCAGAGAATTTGTCTTATTTGGGTGGCAGCTCTTACACCAAGTGCACTGTCCCAGGAGAATGAAGCAAAAATAGGCACAATTCCATGACTATAGGAGACATCAGCTGGGGTTTGGTCATTGTGATGGGGTTTGGGAGACTGCTAACTTTGTTTTAGGCTTCCTATATGTTTTGGTACAATTCAGGCAATTTTTCTGTGCCTTTGTTCATCTGTTTTCAAATAATAAAATACAGTCCCTCTTTTGACACCTTTTCAGTTGAAATACACACCCTTCACTGAGGAGGGGTCAGTTCTTGCTGTGGGCTGGTACAGTCAGTACCTTGCATCGTGGAACATTGAATTTGAGGTTTTTCATTTTTAGCTGTGATGCTGCTGCCATTCTTGATGATAAGGATGACAGCTGTAGCTTTGCTTCTTCTGAAGCTTATTGGTTTCAGCATTTATTTTTATGTTTCATTTTCTTACAGTAAAAACTACTTTTCACATATAACAGCCTGTTTGATTTTTCAATTGTGAGGATAGATAGTAAAGACAACCAGGAGTTAGCAGAAGGTGAAGTAATTTGACAATATCTCTAGAGCCTGAATGAAGAAATGAAGGTTAATTTATGATAAAACACTTCTTTTGCAACACATATTCTGTCTTATTCACACGGATTTAGTGAAAGACATACCACAGCACAAGACACATCTGAAATCTCAGGAGCTGGGGAAATGCTGTCTCATAATTTGTAGCTGTTTTTTCATGTCTGGCAATAAAATAAATTATAGATGAAAAAGATGAGTTTGAGAGGAAAAGGACCTCTCTTTGGATAAGCAATATTTCCTAGTCATGTGTACATGAAAGCCAGAAATATAATATATGAAAAAACATATAAGAAGAAATAGGAAAAAAGTGCTATCCTGGGAAATGAGAGCTTGAGAATCTGAAAGGCAGTCACTGCTCCAGAGAGGGAAGGTTTGTTTCTGCAGTTACTACGAAACCTCATGAATGAAAATGTCATTCTGCTGTATTTGTGCCATTATACAGTGAAATTTACTGGCAGGTAACAAGCTCTTTGAAGGAAAAGCTGATGGTCCCGCTACTGTGATGCTGTAAACACACAACCCAGAAAAAAAAATTGCCAGAGACAAAGAGCTAAAAAATGGTGTGGTCTCTACTTAATTATCCCCCTGCCTTTCATTTGCCTGACCCCACCACTTTTCTCTCCCTCTCTCCACCCCAGGGCATTACTGATCACCCATCCAGCCTCCGAGAGCTGCAAAATCATCATTCAGTACCTGTGATACGGCAA
Source organism: Certhia americana (assembly GCA_018697195.1). NCBI lineage: Eukaryota > Metazoa > Chordata > Aves > Passeriformes > Certhiidae > Certhia > Certhia americana. The sequence goes on along the minus strand of CM031865.1, from coordinate 10,050,052 downwards.
TTCATTTGCAGCTGCTACTGTCCCAATCTTTCATTCCTCTCTGCTGCTCACACCAAAGACTTCAGAAATCTGCCTCCAGGAGGCTGAGGCAGGCAGAGAGGACGTGTGTGTGTGATGTTGAGGTGCTGAGGTCTGTACAGCCCCTCCTGTTCAGACACCACACTGGCTCATGGCCCAGCACGTTCTTGGGCTGCATGTTGCACTCGTGTGCAACCTTCTAAATGCATTTAATTGATCTTTATGGCTACATGTTTGTCTTCCTCCTGGCTCAACACGAGGCTTTAATTGGCTAGCGTGTCACACACATTAATAATAAATATGGCAATTAGCTAAAATCGTACTTGTTATTTGGGTAGCTCCTCTGTGTTATGTATCATGCATGAAGGTACGCCAGAGCTGCTCTATGGCTTCATGAGCTGAACACACAGGCACACATCCAGGCCTGGGGATGGGCTCCTGTGCCTGCAGCAGCTAATGATGCCAGGGTTTTGTCCCAAAAAACCAGAGACTTTGGATATTAGGTGACACCTACAAAACAGGTTACCTTGAGACCATTTGCAACTGTGAAATCCCTTAACATAAAATCCCTTGCCCACATCCCCTGTTTTCTAGCCTGTAGGGAAGGTGTGAAGACTGTTAGTTGCTTTATAGGCTGGGAATGAAAAACCACTGCCCCTGTTCTCAGTTCTGCTTCCCAGGGAGGTCTGAAGGTGCTCTTGATGATTAGCTGCTTTGAAAATTGTAGCCCTTAATTTTGACAACTCTTTGAAGGTAAAATGTTTTTATTGTTGGTGTTTCCAGTTTCCAACAGATCCCAAATTTGTATTATTGTATTTCTGTCTCCCACCAGAGTACGGCAGGGCCAGAACCACCTTGTAGTAGACAGAAGAAAGGCAAGGGGCTTTATCAGCACTCTGATGAAATACTTTTGCTGGATTTTGTATCAACTTTGAGATGGGAACTGGACTTTTTTTTTGTTCGTCTTTAGCTGACAAGATTAAAATCCTATTTATGCTCAGTCTCTGTCTATTGTTGACACTGTCCTGTATAATCCCTCCTGCTGGGTTATCAAACTCCATCTCAAAAATTGTCAGGGTTTATTCCCCCATCACTGAGAGATGCTTTTCATATTCTAATCCTTTTAGGGTAAGGTGATTTGACACCTAATATTTCAAGACAGAATCTATTATGAAAGCAAAATTAAACAACAACATTTATTCTCTGATTTCCTTTGTAAACTCCAACGTATCTTGGCACATTTCACTTTTGTATCTCTGACTTATGCATAAGAGATGAAAGTTATCACTGTAAAAAATGTTAAAATCATTAAGGATGCTGTCACAGGTGACTATGATATTTGTTCATGCACATCTGGGGGCTTCTAAGGCTGATGATGTGGTTCAACAGAAATTACAGAGTGGGAGTTTTTTTAGTATTAACATTTGTTAAGTGTGTCAAAGCTGGTGAAGTCAAAGGAGCTTTACAAAGACAAATGCACAAGAAGCATGACAGCTGGTGAAAATCATTGATGAATTCTAGTAAGATTGATTGGAGAGAATCACCTCAACTTCTTATGTGTTGGCAGATTTTAAATTAATTATATTTTGACTGCTTTGGAAACAGACCTGAGAACAAATTTGTGGAGCCCAACATAAGTGGTGGTTCAATAAATGAAAGATGTATAGAAAAGTAATCATCATTTTAGCTGTGTACAGAATGAAAAAGAAATCAAACACTGAAAATATTATTACAGAGCCATTAACATAAATCAATTGCATGCTCTATCCTCAGAATCTTTTTTCATTTCTGGTCATCCTATCTCATAAAGTCTTAAATGGTTATAAAAAGAGTGCAGAGATTGACAGTAAAAATAATTAGAGACGTGTAAAGATTTTTGTAAGAGGGGAGGCAGCAGCCTGGAACTGCTTAGAAAAAAGCTTTGGCTGCACTAGGAGATTTGAGCAGCTCAGCAGGACCAAGACAGATTGCAGGTGCTGAATGGGGTCCCCCATCACCTTTGTCACCTCCACCCTAACCCTCAGGGCCCCTGAACTCTATAAACCATAGCGGTTTTAATTCAAGGCCCCAGAGTTCAGGGTTGTGGACCTGAGTGGCAGTTCCTGCTCCAGCTGTGGGTCACACTCTGGGACAAACCAAAAGCCACAGGGCAAGGCCCAGCCTGGGCTCTTCCAGAGGCTGGTGGATGTGGAAACAGTCAAAAGGGACCAAAACACTATTTTATAAAAAGCACAATTCTCTAAAACAGAGGCTGAAGATCTCACCCTCGAGAGGTGGTTCTATCCCACATACTTCTTGGTGGAAATGGGATTTTAAACCTTTCTTGTCAGGTCCCTGCCCCTGTCCCTTGGTTTGGGAATGTCCAGAACTGTGTAACAGTTAGCTCTGGGGACTTCAACTCCCTGTCCCCTCCAGCACCAACTGCCAAAATGAATCTGCTGGAACTTCTATGTTATGCTAAAATATTTGCCACAGGATGCACACCAGTTGCTTAATAGGATTTTAGAAAATCCCTAGAAATTTCTGCAGGTAAAGAGAGCATCTATCCATTTTATTGGGCAAGTTAAACATATAAGGATATGTTATCTCATGCTTTAAGGTATAAGTCAAACATGCAGCTACAGCAGATTCAGGCAATCTTGGCAGGTTGCTCCGCAGCTTTGTGCCATTCCTGGGAGGATAAGCCCTGGCTGTTGGGATTTCCAGACATGATGCAATTGGGAGTTCCCTGGGGCACACTTCTCATGGCATTTCAGCAAAGGGCAAGGAGACCTGTCCCCCTGTCACTGCATTTGGGGTGGGCTCAGCCCTCACTCCCACAGGTGCTTCTGGCACCTTTCTACCTGATAAAATGGAAGAGAGAAACAGTGTTTCTGAGGTGTAAATAATGTTTAACAAGTGGGCCTTGGAGTTGTAAAGGAACTCCTGCACTTATGCTATAATCATTTTGGTGGTTGATTTAGAGCCAAGTCCTGCTGGCCTGACTAAAGTAATTAGCCTGATTACTGCCAGAGGGATGCTCATGCAATTAAGGTGAGCAGTGTTTGCTCTTTATTCTGGAAACCAGTTGTCTGTATAAAAGTAGTTGACACAGTGCAGTGGTGCTGAGGCAGGAGGGTGATGGGCTCTGAGACAAACCTTCAAACCCCGACAGAACCTGGTGTCTGTCACAGAAGAAGGATGGACAGATGGACATTGTCTGACACTGCTCTGAGGGGAAAGCTAAAACCTGACAGTGAGAGACGTGTCCTGGTGTGTTTGCTCTGTGGGACTGCAACTGTTGTTGTTTCCCCAGCTTCTCAAAAAAATGGAACTGGCTAATTAGATCTACAATTCCCATTTATCAAAAAGAGCATCTGAAGTCTTCAGTGATATTTTTCCCCCCTCTCTCCCTGCTATTTCTAAGGCACCTATCAATGTGGTGCAGAAATACCATCTGGATACCTGGCTAGTGACCAGCAGGCTCTGGAATGTAAGGGTTTTAAATAGAGACAGGAGAACTGAGAGTGGAAAGGGTAGACAAACAGCACGTTTTAATGGAGGCTCAAAAGCAAAGAAGGGTGGAAAAAAACCTTTGCTTCAAATTTTCACGATGAAAGAAGCAGGGTATGTTAAATCGTCAAGGAACCTCCCCAGGAATATTTAAATTGCTTGGGAAGTGTTCCTGCAGATGAGCAGGGCTGCTGCATTGACTCTGTGGGTGAACACTCACCACAGAGCTGGAACATCTCTGCAGAGGAAACTTCTTCCTGCCCTGCCAGGAGAACCTCTGCACCTTGCTCTAGATGCCGGCACTTAGCTGCATTCACAGCTCAGATGTTTCACTAAGGGCAGGCACAGCTTTGGGGTCGAGTGCTGACTTTTCCCTCCCCCTGAATTCAAGGAAATTTAGAGGTTTTATTTGATTCCAAAGAAATCAAATGCACTTTGCAATGTGGGAATTTGCCTTTTTGATGGATCTGAAGGGTTTATGAATAGCCTAGTCCAAGGTTTTAGTGTGAAGCCACTTGTGTCGTCTTAGTGATGATGAATTCACTCATAACAATAGAGTTTACTCTTTGTGTTAGCACTGTCCCCAGGTGGGTGCCTGTGTGTTCACAAAATAATGGCTCAGCCTGGCACGAGATCTTTACTAAGAAAACCTCACTTGTCAATTACTGGGGATTTTCCCTGAACTCTGATGGTTCTGGAGCAGAGTTTGGACTTCTGGTGTTATGACAGAATTTTGCAGGTTCAGTGATGGCTTTTGACAGCTCAGGTCCCAGTAGGGAAAGACTCCTCACTTGAAATCAATCAACTTTATCATACAGGAAAAAAGAAAATTAAAACCCACCTGAAAATCAAACCTACTTTAACAGGAGCTCCTCTCTGACTGAGCTGTTACTGCAGATAACTCTACACAATGAGCATATTTATGTGGGGAAATATCAAAAGGTAGGTGCACCTAACAAAGACATCCTGTTCATGCTTAATGCATCAGATAAACGGTTTTAAAATACAGAGGGTTTTTTGAGTTTTTAGTGAATAAGCACATCTACATATGCATCTCTGAAGAGTTTTTTAATTAATTACTTTCAGTCATTTGCTTTCATAAAATTAGAACAATGATGGAATAGACTAGCTTTGGAGTTTGGCTGAGGAAAGATTATACTAATCCACTTGAAATATGACTAAAACAGAAAGCAAGGAGAGATAAAAGCAATTTTTTTTTCCCCAAGGCTTATTTACCTGTGACAAAATCCTTCCAAATCACCTGCACACAAAATGCTGGATTGTCTTAATTAAACTCAACCAAAAGAGATTTTGCTTTGGACTTCTTGGGATATTTCATATCCAGAGAGTTTGCCCTGTGATGCTTTTAGCAAGATGGGAGAATATATGTTTCATACAATCAATAATTAGGAGAGCAGCAAAGCTTTTAAAGAGCAGAGTGACACCCAGATCAACTTGATAAATGGCAGCAAACAAAAAGGGGAAGTTTGTCAGAAATTTTTTTATATACCCTGAGGCATCACTGAGAGTGGTTTTCAAGGGTCAGGGGACCTTTCATTTGCATATTCTCCAGTTAATAAAAGTCTATGGTTACAAGTGAACTTCTTTTGTTCCCTCCATGGGTTATTTCTCCCTCAGCCACGAGCTATATATTTGTTGTTGAAGGAATAAAAAGATGTCCTAGTTAATGTGATGCTTTCCACTCAGACTTTCTTTCCAAAACTCTTATTTTCCAGAGCAGTGAACTTTGCCAAACCACAACAGCCCTCCATACACCAGCTCCACAAAGACTGTTTTTCACAGCTGAATCAATTCTTTCGCTATCACCACAACAGCAGCTCTGGAATTCCACATATAAGCTTAAAAATGGCTCATCAATAACCAGATGGGCCCTGATGCTCAAAGACCAGAGAGTGCAGGCACACTGTTGTTCTTTGCTGCCCTTCAGCCATTTCTGGGGTCATTCTGTGGTTGTCTGAAGCATGGTTCTGCAGCAGTCTCACCAGGTCATTAAGGCAGAGCAATCTGGGGGTGTTCAGCTGTGCCAGGACTGTGGCTGCTCCTTGCTCCCTATGGTTGCACCTGACTCTGCTCTTCTCCTGCTTCTCCTGCACCAGCTCTGGAGCTCACTGACTCCCAAGTGGACTCCCTCATGAGTCAAAACCAAAGCACAATTTTCAGGAGGTTCCATGAGTTTGGAGGGCCAGGAGAGCCTGGAAGGTGCAGGAGTGAGTGGCTAGATAGGAATGGGAAGGGAACAAGAGAACAAGGGGCAACGCCAGCCCTGGGGCAGCATGGCTGGTGGGTTCCCTGTGCTGTCCCTCCCCCCCCAAAAGCCCATACACTCCTGACTGAGAATCAGGAGTCAGTGTATTTGGCAGCTGCGCTGAGGAGCACCTGGACAAAGGTTTCCAGGAGGATTTAATACTCCTTTATTCCCTCTGACTTTGATTTAACCATGAGCTGTGATGCTTTAAGTACCAGATATTAATTAGAAGTGGTAGTAGGTCCCAAAGGGACCATACTCCAGATCTTCTTACCATTCCTAGTTTGACTTATTTCAGGTTACTACTCTGAAACATTATTTATGCACTCAGGAGCCTGACATTTATAAGGCCTAACTATATTTGCAAATAACTAATGGCTGTCAGTGAAGAGTACTACTCTGCTGAGGTGGAAAATAGCTTGCCCACGAGTAAAACACAGCCAAGTTCATTGGATGGTTTCTACAGCACTTCTTTAAGGCAGGCAATTATCTTGTCCCTTCTTTGGTATCACACTGAAACAGGCACAAAGGGACAATGCTAAATGGAGGGGTCTCACCAGGATGGCAACCTTGGGGAGGTGAATCACTTTGGGCTTAAGCAGAAACTTCACTCTGAGCTCTGATCCTCTGGAAGGGAAGTGGGGAAGTGGGACAAATGCTCTTTTGGTTCCTCTGGTTTTCAAAACCCTTTTGGCAGTGGTTGATTCAGGAAAATGCAGTGGCAGAGTGGGAGGAAAACTGAATTCAGGCAAAATTACTGTCTACCTGTGAATGGCTAGGGCATCCCATTTGGCACAAGCAGAGATGAAAGTTATTTATGGGTAGCAGGATAGCTTTGTATTAAGAAAGAAAAAGAAGACATAATAGGAGTTTTAACAGTATCTAGGGGGAATTTCAAGTTGGGATTTTATTCCAGACTACATTGAGTCAATTTTTGTCCCAGCAAAAATTCTCTCTATTTGCTCTGATTTTAGTTCCTTTAATTCTTCTCATTCTCTTACTCTCCCCAGGCAGTATCAGTCTGGTGTTATGTGTACCCTGACAGAATATGAATACATGTGTGTTGCCTGTAGTGACTCTCACTGTGTGACTCACAGGACTTGCAATTTAGGTCCACTCCTATTTTTAGAATACAAAGAATATCTAGAATCATTGGACTTTAAAATCATTGCAAAGGTAAATAGGGGCCATCCGATGGGGGTGTAACTCCTGGATGCCTCTATGAAGTCTTAGCAACCCTGTTGATTTAGTTCACACCAGACTTTCTATATAAAGTACATGGACAATAGAACCCACTCAGTGGGAGACATGAGGTTTCCTCCTATGTGACATAAGTACAGTGCAAAAATATCTCAAAAGGCAAATATATTCATGTTTTATAACCTTCTCCCCTTGATTTGTTTCCGAATAATAGAGCTTGGTGCTTTGACAGCTGAATTTTTTTGTGTCTGTGAGAAAATATATTTGACAGAAATTCTCCACCCAACTGGTTTTCACTGCTTATGAACCATATATCAGGTGTTAGCTTTCTTCTCATCTGCCATTTTTACAACTCCTCCATACCTCCATGGCATGTTATCAGATCCTGCATGACCAAAAGTGAACTGTGTCCCCCCCCCCCCCACCTTGCTTGGTGGCACTTTTGGCGAGCACAGGGAAGGATTATGAGCAACATCTCCAGGGCTTGCCATGGGCTGAGTCTGGTAAGACCATAGACCTTGAGGTAAATGACCCAAATTCACTAGATTCACTGTCTAAAATTGTATTTGTGTATTAGGTGTTCCTGCTGTTGCTGTTCCTACCTGCTCTGTGTGCCACTGATCCCTCTTTCTGACAGTCACCCTTATTTTCCCCCTGTTTCAGTGTTTTCTCCTGCACTCACTGCCTCACTGTTGATGCTCTCTTGCTGTCCTCCCTGCTGGCTGTCTTCGTGTCACAGAATGTGCAAGACAGGCACAACAGGAGAGGTTATAATGTGGAAAATTTAGAAATTTCCATTAAGGTGTTTTTTCCTTCTAAATTGGCTGCACAAACAGTTTCCACTGGCACTGTTGGACTTACACTGGAGAGTTGGGGAGACTATGGGGACATGGCAAGTGCTGTGAGAGAACGGCCCATGTGGTGCACGATGGATGATGCCGACTATTCATTTTAACAGATCTGCAGGAATTCAAACACTCTTCATGAATATTCATAGGAAATTGAAAGCTGTTTAACCTGGCTCTCACATCTGTCTGGTGGGAGCACTTCAGCGCTTATGTGTAACTGGTATGACTACTTGCAAGATGTGAATTTTTAACCTGACTGCTCAGAGTGTGATGGAAATCCAGTATGAAAGAGTACACTTGGTTGTGAAATTTACAATTCGTTTTCTGCCAGTTAGCTGCACAAATCAGCTAATGAAGAAACACCACAGGATTGAACCAAGCAATAGAGTATGAATTTGCAAACATTTGCCATTCCCAAAAGATCTGTAAGCCAGGAGTTTTTTGCTGAAGAAACCCCTAAATAATATCAAATAAATAAATTAGAGAATTGCATGACCTCCACTGGCAATTCATAACAGAATGGGCAAGTGAGATGCATGGCAAAAAGTATTCATTGAGCTCCTGAAGAAAACAGGGAATGGTTCCTCAGCACAGTGAATCAATCTGATGTAGTTTGCTTCACTATCTGCTGCACACTGATGGAATGATGGGAGATTTGGAGTCACTTTTGACAAGCTCTCAGATGAATTGGTATTTGGTCCTGGCAGAAGTTTTTCCAACTGGTCAATTTGTCTGGGGTAGTTTTGAGAGCAGATTTAGTTTTGGATCACAGGACTTGCGTTGTGTCATGTTTTACAGTTAAAAATGCCTGAAACATTAACCTCCTTCCCCTACACAATTTGGCTTTGAATTTTGCCCTATCTGGAGCCCTGTGTTCACATTCCCTGAGCACCACGGTCTGTATTTCCATTGTATCATTACCACATTAGCCTTGTTGCATTGCCCATTTCCCAGAGATGCTGAGGGATTTGCCCAGGTCTCCCAAAGAAGTCTGGGCACAGGTTGAACACAGTCTCCCAACTCCTCATGGTTTTACCCCTTCAGACCCTTCTTTCAGAAAGGCACCAAAGTAAAAAAAAAGTAAAATTGTCTAAACTTGTGGACAAAAGTGAGATGGAGAAGAAAAACCATATACTTGATTCCCACATGCATTGCTCATTTCTGGCACAAATTTCATATCTCTGCATAAGAACTCTTTGATCCATATTGCAAACTGCTACAACAATTTCTTTGGAAGAAAGTTTTCACTGTTATCTTTATGTACTCAGTAGAGTATATAACACAGGTTGAAATATTTCCCCCCAAATTTGCAATGCAAAGTAATGCAGTTAACCGAAAAGTTCTTGCTTGGATCAAATGGGGAATATTTATGTTCCTTAAAAGCAATTCTTACCATTCCTGATCCAATATTGCTTCTTTTTGGTACAACCAGTATTCACTTAGACTGAATGCATTTAGCACTTTTGTTGTTAAATTGTCGTTGTTGTTTTGTTTTTAAATTAATCATATCACAACCTATTTACAATGCAGTATAAAACATTGAAGTTCTCCTTAAAGAGAAAATTAGGATGAGTAAATTAAAATTATTTGGTAAGTCCCCACTCTATAGGAATTCTTTCTCTGATAAAGATTTAATGAAAAAAAATCAGTCTAACAGAATTCTCAAAGTAGTGAGCTTTTGACAACAGCATTGTAAAGTATCCTTAATGACATTAAAGTAGATTTAAAATGGTATCATAACCTTAATTTTAGAATTTAGCACAGCAAGTGACTCCATACCTCTTGCTGCAAGATATGACTCTCAGCTTCTTTAAGTGCATTTTTAATGGGTCCTGTGAGAAGCATTTCCACAAGCAGAACATTTTATTGTTACTAAATACCACTCACTCTGAAGTCTCTCTGTTGTTTGGAAATGAAACTTTAATGAACGAGTTGAAACAATTCATCAACCCAGGGAACATCACACTCAGATCAAACACATGAAATGATAAGGGCTCTGCATAAACATGGAAATATGATTTTCTGTTATGATGTTCCTGCTGCTCATCCTGGCAAGGGTCAAACACACAAAAAACCAGGAGCTAGCAGCCCAGCCCTGCCCAGGACCCTGTGCAGACACCACTGCCCTGTCTGCCCACTCAGACCTGACTCTGATGTTCAGACATTTTCTTGTATGGTGATGCTAAATAGGCACATCATAAAAAAGTGCGTGAGGCTTCTAACTTTGCTTATCACCTCTTGGACTTCTGGCTGGGGAGAAACAAGCTTGTTCAAGGGGAAGCCTTCCTGTTATCCTACAGAGTGTTCATTCTCCCCCTCAGCCCTTGCTCACAGCCCTTTCAGCATCCACCTAAACGTTGTGCACATCCTTCCCCACACTGGTTTCTCAGGGGGAAGAGGGTATCAAGGGGCTGGCAGTGACACGGGAGGAAATCGTGCCTTTTTCTGTCTGAAACTACGTTTCTCGTCCAGCAAAACAATGCAAACAGTGCAGAGAAAGCGTTGATTATGCAAAATGGATGGACACATCACGCCTTCTTTTGCAATAGGTTATAACCTAAGGAGTCCCTCACCCGGAAAATTCCTCCCACCACCTTCCCCCGCGAATGTTTTCCCCCTTTCAAATGACATCGGTGGCACTCCAGACACATTTTACACATTAATAGCGTGTCTCCCTCATCTTACAGGCTCCACAGCCTTTCCTCTTCCCCTTTTATTTTAGGGCAGCTTTCCCTTCTCCCTTCTCCCATCTCAGAAACAGCCCGGCTGGCTCGGTAGAAAGGGAGTAAAGTCTTTTCTTGCATGACCTCTATGTATTTTACTCCGCGGGAAGAACAACGTGGAATGCACACTCAGCAGGCAGCGCGGCTTGAGCCAGCTTGTCCTCGAGGCATTTCTGCCATAAAACACAGGACTATCCACGGTATTTCCACCCCCGGCTGCCCCCCCATCCCAGCCACCCCTCCCCGCCGCACCTGGCTGCGCTCGCCAAGCCGGGGAGCGAAGCACGAACAGCGGGCACCAAACAGCAACAGCTCCCTTTGTTTCCCATGCAAATCCTACCTCCGATAGCTGTCACATCTTCCTCCGAGGAGAAGCCTAATTATTAACAAGCAGAGATCCAGCGGAATCCTCCGAACCGCCACCGGTTGTTAAGTGCTGTCATCCTTCCCTCCCGGTGCTTAAACCTTTTTGGACCATTAATGTCACAACCCCTGCTAACTCATCGCTTAGTACTCGCTGCTCAAAATGTCTGAAATAGTTTGGAAGGATAATAGGAATGACAGGCACACTAGACAGCCATGCTTGAAATTAGTTTTCTCCAGCTGACTTAAGGCTGTTTCGTAGTGCTTTTAGGCATGCACTCGATAGGGTTTATTAACCTAGGCTAGTCATGCCATTCCTGCTTCCATTCAGGGCTGTAATAGGACGGCTGCTAGGAATGCAGCGATAGGTCTAACTCCATTCATTCCTCCGTAGTTGTTAGACCTCCCTGCGAGAGGAAATAGCTTCAGTCATCCTTAAACTCACTGAGGCTACTGTTTCTGCAGAGCAGGCTTTCACACATTGTTTTGAAACTAAAGAGAAAATCCCTCCCGGGAATGGAAGGTGCCGTGCATCTCCTGGCTGATGCGAACAGCGAGAGGAGCCGGCAGCATCCGCCCCCGCCGCAAGCTGAGGCTGGCGCAGGACTCAGTGGAAGTAGTGATTGGAAACTCAAAGTTCTTAAAACTCTGTGAGGCAGCTGTGGCATAAAGAGAACGAGGGGGGTGTAGGGACCGTGCTGTGCTTTGTATGCACAGATGTACACTAAGCTTCTCAAAAGGCAAAATACTGTTAGCAGATGGCAGGGACTCGCAATCTAAATTTCTAAACAAGCAGCACCTGGGATGATGGTGGGCAGAAGAAATGAGACCAATGCACAGCATTCGAGGTGCCTGCAATGTGGGGAAAAGAGGTGGTGAGAGATGCTACGGGACACTGCTATTTTCAGTAAAGTTGTGCTAATTACCAAATCCCAGCTCAGAGATATTTGTGCTCTGTGGAGATCTTGGAGCCTCTTTCTTCTTGGTGGTCAGCTAATGACCAGCCCAGGGCAAGATGCAGAAAGGCTTCTCAACATCTGCTATCACTGGTGTTGCTGATCTCAGTGTGGTCCCTAGTGGACAAAGGTAAGAGACACCAGCACAGATGTGTCTCAGCCAGCAGCAATGGCACACATGGGCTGAAGGACTGGAGAGGCACCCTGGAGTCTAGGCAGGCTGGGACAGAGAAAGTGGGGAGTTAGTTTTTGCTGCTTGTTCCACACCTGCCTGTTTTTTCAGTACCACTTGGCTCACAGACTTTTGCTCTAATTGAAAATACCATCCAGGAGACATCTCAGAAATGAATGGTGTTGGGAGAGATTAAGGAGGAAAGCAGATCACAGTGAAACCCCAGCTATGACTGCCTCGCTCATTGGGAAGGAAAGGGTTAGGATAGCACTAATGGCAGATTTGCTTTACCAAACAGCAAGTCAGTGTTTGTGCATAGCCTGGGCCACTGGTGTCTCCTCCTTCTGCATTGGCCTTCATTGAAACTATGAGTGACAGCAAGCTTGTTGCTAGCCAGCCATAGATGGAGCCAAATGGAGGGACCACGAGCATGATGTTTGATTCTGAATCAGTGCTGCTCCTAGCAGAGCTGCCTTTGCTCTCTGTGCTTCCCAATGCCTGCACTGGCTGTTGCTCTTGGACATCCTCCCTGTCCCTCTTTACCCACTGCTCCTTACACAGTCAGTGTGTTGCAAGGGAGGGATTAAGGCTTCAGTTTTGTTTCTCCATTTACAGTGGGTATTATTAGCACATCAAGCTTCTCCCAGAACTCAGCAAAAGGGACTTTGAATTTTGTAGGCAGGAATCTCAAGGTGGTCAACTACACACTGACTGATAGCAGGGCTGACTGAACAATGCCTGCTTTCTGAATAATTGAAAGAATTTTTTTGTGTCACCTATCTTGCATCTTTTGTGTGCCCTTCATTCACCTTAAGGCAGAAAAGGAAAAGGGGAAATAAAGAAAAGCTCTCATTGTCCCAAGAAATATATTTCTGTTTCAGAAAGGGTCTCACTGTGTCATTGATTTGTAAGTGGGATGACACAGCAATTCGAGACATAAGTTTCTAGTTGGAGATACCAAGGTCTAGGAGTCCTGACTTCGTTTTCTTTTGAGAGATTCAGTGCTGAACTGGACACAAGAATGTTCAGTGCCAGGTTAAAGCAGGTGGTAGTTGCCACCGATGTTCAGAGTTCCCCAGTTGTGTATGCTGAATATAAGAAGATTCATGAAAAGCTCCCCCAGGTCCCCCTCCTTCATGGACGTCTCTGCCAGGGTGATCCCAAAGGCCTCAGTACTTCACAGTAAGTTAAAGTCACTCAGACATGGAGGTCAGCAGGTGATAGCTGCCTATGAGACCTTGTGTGGTAATTGAAGGGGGGAATAAACTGTTCAAGGTGTGCAGAGTAGGTAGGGAATGACCAGAAAGATCTTCTGGGGCCGATCAGTTAACATGGTTTGGTCTTAGGGAGAGATTCTGTGATACTCCCCCTTTCCTCAGGCTTTTTCTAATCACTGAGCAGCAACAGTGGCTGCCATCAGTGATGGGACTGATGTACTCCCTATCATTTCTATAACTCTATGCTGTTCCATTTTTCTGGCACACCAATCTGCTCCTTGCTGGAAAAAAGACACAGGGAGCAGTGGAGTGGTGATTTGATCAGGTATGCCAATTTTCTGTCTTGCTGGGTTGCATGAATGTTGCAAAGTAGGATTGTCCAGGGAAGCAGAGGGCTCATATGTGCTTTCACTCTGCTTTCCATCAGGAAAATCCTACTCTGTAGGAGAGGAAATTGCTGCTCAGCTGTACAGCAGTGGACCCTATTTGAGAAAACCCTTTGCTTGCAAAGGAGTTGCAACGATTTAGAATGCCTTTGTAGGTTTCTGACCAGTACTCACTTAGGAAATGGCCAAGGAGGATGATGGACAGGAGGAATTTAGGTGATTTGCAGTTTGCATGCTTGACAGTAAACCAAATAATATAATGTAAAGATCAACTAATGCATAATTTCCTTATGAGTCATCCTCATTATAACAGGAATTTGATAGATACATAACTAGAAAGTGTAACTATCAGTTACAAATACACATTTCTACTTGCAAAAGAAAGGACATGATATAATTAAAGCTTCGGGTTGCTCATACAATAACCTTTCCTCCTCCTGTGGTCACAAATTCTCTAGTAACGAGTATATTTTGAAGTTGCATACCTATCAGACAACATTCCTTCTACCCACTTGCTGAGTCTTTTTGAAACAGCAGCAGGCAGTCTCACTAATCCATAGACTTGGTGTGAATCGTGTATTAGAGGAACTGCAGGAATTATCTGTCCATGACTCTTTCACGCTGGGTGTCTCTGTAGAGTGTCAGTGTTCAGTGCATTATCCTGGCAGGGCTGAGGGTGTGGCGTGCACGACAGGTAACAGGTTGTGCTCAGGATTTATAATCACCGTGTCAGTGAAAATTAGCCTAGCAGGAAAAAGGATCCTCCAGAAAGGGCCAAATTCTGTCATGCACATCTAGACACTCTTGGGTGTTGTGCAGCCTGAACTCAGACCTGAGTTTTATAAAGGGCAGCTACTCTCTAAAAAGGATGAGTGTGGGGGAAGATAAATTCCTAACAACTATCTTGACAACAATTAATCTCATCTCTGTCATTTAAATGAAAAGAATATTAAGAAACCCTATTGATGTCGATCCCCAGATTTACAGCTCTGCCTGGTTCCCCTTCTTTTTCCTGCGGCAGAACATGCAGCACCTGTGTGAATGCAACCCCTGTTTGACCACAGTCTTGCAGTCTTGTGCTGAGAGCCACAGGACACCCAAGTGTTCATTTAACTGATTACATCACAGGGACTGGTTAATCGCTTCCACATGCTGCTTGATTGTCCCCCTTTATATGCCAGCTCTGCCTTTTTCATGCACAGCTCTTTTTGAGCCACTTGCCTAAGAGAAAATAACTACATCTGGAGTGTTGCTAAATGACCCAGAAGCTGCTGTTTTGCAGGCTGACAGTGTTTGATGCAAATAGATGGCTTCTTGCTGTGAAAATCTCCTTGGTTGACAATCCATTGGGTACTTTCAACGATAGTTGTCTGAATTAAAACACAGGCTGCTCTTTGGATATTCACTCTATCATTCTTTCGGAACTGCTGGCATTAAATTCTTCCTGTGCAGTTTCAGTGGAGGCCTCTCTACTCCCCATTTGTGCACCAGCTGCTGGTGCACATCCCTCCCTCTCTTTGCCTTCAGCTTTTGCCATCTGCCACCATTAAGTTGCCCAGGTGTCGGAAATCTTCTTGCTCTTCTCTGGCAAACATTACTCTGCCTTCTCCTTCACTAATTCAACCTTCATTTATATGGAGGCTGATAGATCAGGATCAAACATCTGCTGCATTTCATACTTCACGGGGGCAGATGGGGAACATATAGCTGCTGGCAAAAATAAAGGCTGGTTAACCCTTCGTTCCCTAACTTCCCACTCCATCTTTGAGAGCTCACAGTTTTCCTGCAGTTCTAGATATGCCAATTATTTAATACTTGCCAGTTAGGATGTTACCTAGAGCAAATACATCCTAAAGCAGAGCTAATTTTCAGAAACATCAAAGCTTTCACATACTGCAACAGTGTCTAGTCTGGGTATATTGAGGAGCAGCAGAGTTGGAACATATCTAAGGCAGTTATCAGCAAAGACACCAGAATAAACCTTTTTTCCTCTTTGGGCTGCTTCTGCTGGTGCAAACAGGGGCCACACTACTGACTTTATTATGCTTTCCACAGAGATACAGGTCAGGCATCCTTTGTGATTGTCCACAGGGGAAATCCAGGCTCACTGATCATCTTTCACAACAATGGGTGTTGTAAACTATTGGATTCTTTTGGTAAAGATGATGAAATTAAATTATTTCCAGTGTGCCCAGTTCTTTTCAGCAAATCACTGAAGATTGACTGCAAGTTTGAACAGCAACAAACCAGAATCCAACAAAACAAGCTGCTTACACAATGATGCTTGCTGGGCCCAGGGAATGTTTCCTGCTTAAAGGCTGGTAAAATATGTATCAGAGGATGCACACCCAGCTGCTGGGGCCAGTCTCCAGTGTGATTGTTGAGTAATTCCAACAGGATTTCACACTTCAGCAATTTTACTCTCCTCAGCCTGGTTCTCAGTAGCAATGCTTTCTCAGCCTGATATTGTGTGAGACTCTTGGGCAGAGATGGTTCCCCGCTCTGAGCAGTTCTGCTGAGCAGCAATTGCTGCCTGCTGCTTTCCCATTTGTTAAGCAATGGATTAGTGCTCAGACATTTGCAGGCCACGTTAGTCTAAGCCCTGTGTGCAATTCTGTGGATTTACTCCTCTCCTGGAATGCCATGATCAGAGGTTGTTTCTCGATTGCTCAATAATTTCCTGAAGCACTGCTCCAATCGACACTGCTGTGATTTCCCTGCTTTGTGACAGATAAAGCATTGTGCTATTCACCTTTCACAGAAACACCAAATTGGCCACTTAGATGCTCGCTGATTTTACACACAGAGCCTGGCTGTTTCTCCAACTCTTGATTGCTTTTTCTGTCCACACTCTCCTATTCCTATCTTAATATTACTTCTCCTGCAACTTTAGCAAGATATTGGTAGATAATTCTTTTGCCTTTTTTGCCACCTCCCTGCAAATCATTTGCTATGCAGAACTCTTTTCTTCAGGATTCAAGTATCTCCTTTAATCTGTTCTTCCTTTTATTCTTCACTCAGCTGCTGCTGCCTTGCTTTGGTGGAATAGTCACTTGTCTGACAAAGCTCATGCTTCTATTTCTGTTCCCTCTCTTTTGAAAGGTCCTTTGCATCAGTGAGATGCCTCTATGGGTTTCCTTGATGATTTGATACTGTATACTGAGCTCTGCACTCCAAGAGTAAAAGATCAAGTTGGAAAGATCCAGTTGTGGAGAGAGTGTGCAAAGGGGGAGGGAAAGGGGTTTTGCCATGCCCCAGTGAGGGAGTTTTCAGTGAAGCAATAACAGAAGAAGACAAGAAAATGGCCAGCCCAGGAGCAGGACTGTAGAGGGGCTGTTTCATAGCACTGTGCCTCAGTTTTCCCAATTTTAAACTAAGAATAATCCCCTGCCTTTATAAATTCCTTTGCAAGCTTTGCATGAGAACTGAAACAGGATGACTGAAATTCAGTCTTGCTAAGCTTATAGTGTTGCTGTCTTGCTGATGAACTTTAAATTCAGAAGAACAAGGGCCTAAAACTGCCTGAGAAGCCTTCCCATTGTACAAATACATTGTATTTGGTGCTGTGTGATCACACACATCCACCATGAAGGCACAATTTCTGATGTCCTTCGGCTCTTCTGTCTGAGAACACCACAGACTCTCATGGGAGATGCTGTGGGAGTGCAGAATAGTTTGTAGGGTGAGGGAAGGCTTTGGTGGGAGCATCAGGGAGCAGGAGGGACGTTGCCTGGGCTGGAGTCAAACCCAGCCTGTTTGGAGAAAATGCCTGCTGGCAGGGACAGGAGAAACCTCACACAAGGTGCCACTTCCTAATTTTCCTGATCTATATTCTGCAGCAGGTGCTTAGAGTGGCACATAAATCCACCAGCAAAGGATTTATGGTTGTGAACACCAAATATTCACCAAAGATCAAAATCTCTTCACAGTTTTCCTGCAGAGTGACCAGAGGGATTTGATTATACTTACTGAAGCAGAGTTGTTTGGGATTTATACCACTGAGAACAACATTTGGTCCTAAACATACATCTCCACATATATATAGGTTTTACACAAAGTTATTTCTTCCCCACAAAGAAAAGCTTACAGTGCCTGTACAAACATGCCACCTCTTCCCTATCAACACAGCAGCTGAGGACACACGATGTGTTTATGAATAAATTAGTTGGGGAAAAATGGTATTTGGAAACCAAGCAGAAGCTTTCCAAGAGGAAATAGGCAGAATGATAAATTTTTGCTTTTAAGACAAGCTACAGGGATACTCCTCTGGCATAAACACACGTTTTTTAATTGATAAAACTGATCTCTTTTTTCCACCCTCTCTGATGAATTTTTCAATTCTGCTTATGCACAAATATCAATGTATCATCAAAAGCTGAAGTGGACTCCAGAGGAATTTAACCAGTCAGTTATCTCTGGTTTTAATTACCTAATGGTATTTGTTTACATCTGCTTGAAATTATTTTATACTCGTTATGGATATTGAAGTAATGTTTCATTATTTCTCTGTTTTTGTGAGTTTTTAAACAACAACCAAAAGAAAAGGAACAAGTTGTCCACAGATACACCTGTAATCTGACCTTTTCTGTGCTCTGAAAAGTTTTAAGAAGATTATTTAAGTTCTTGTGTCTGTGCTTGCTCTATTTTCAGAGCCTTAGAAGTAACCTTGACTCGAAATTTGGCCTCTGAGAGAGGCACAGAAGATGCATTACAAGCTGTGGAGTTCATCCCTACTGGGATGAGGGGCCATATCCTCACTGCATGAGAATTTCTCCAACAATACACAGACCCCTGTTGCAGCAGCTCCCAGCTGGAGCTTCACACCACAGAAACCAGCGAATGGTGGGAATAAAACAGACCTGGAAAAACAGTCCCAGGAAGTCTGTACTTCTGCAACTGATGTCCCAGCTGCATTGTGACCAGGATGCTGCAGGATCAGGCTCTGACATGCATTTGGGCCTCAGCTGCCTGTGTTTAAGGATAAAGGCACTCTGATGTGCTTCACAGGCACACCCTGTTCTCTCACCCTTGGCTCACTTCTCTCATCTCCTGTCCTCCCAGCCACAGCCACTGCAGGAAGGATGCTTTTCTTTACTTGATTTCCCTGCTCAGATTCCAAATGCCTCTTGGAGCAGTAAATGAGTGAAAAACCCCAGTCCCTGGAAATGCAGTACCCTTTGGGGGAAGCATGATGGATCTGGTAGTGCAGGAACAAACATCCTCAGGGTCTTGTTTATCTCACACACCATGTCTATTTACCTGGATTTTTTCCCCTCAGAGTTGCTATTATTTTTGCACAGATGACTAAACAAACACTCCCCCTTCTTGTCTCGATGCTCACTGGCTCCTGCTTGCTCTCCTGGTAGTCTCAACTGGATCTTTAACCCCTGCCAGGCTGGTGGGCTTGAGCAGGGCTCAACTTCCAGCTGCCAGCCCCACTGTAATCCCTCAGCAAAGCAAAGGCGACTCCTTGGAGTGTTTGCCTGGCTCTCCAGACAGACTGTGCTATTTGCAGAGTAGAGATGAATAACAGATCCTCAGATGTCTCCCCAAATCTAACTTGGGTGAATCCACCAAACAAGCAGAGAACCTCTGTCCCCCTTGGTCTGATGTACAACCTCTGCTCTGATCAGGTTTAGTGGCATGTGAAGGGTCAGGAAGCCCATGTAAGCAGGGAGTCTAAAGCTGTGAAGTCTGTGGCAGGCACCTGTGAAGATTGAAAGATGCCCCCTGGTATGGAGGCCTGGTTTCCTCTGTCCTTGCAGACGTGTGTGGGGCACTGTGTGGTTAGGTGTTGCAAAGGAGCATTGGCAGGATGTTGGGGATGACAGAGAAGGCCCTGGAGTGTGAAGCACCCTGTGATGGGGATTTGTTTTCACAGGCTTCCCTCCTGAGCCTGGTACAGCCTTTCCCAGCAAAGAGGGCACTGGAACTTCCCCAGACTGTGGGGTATAAGAATCTCAACACCCTACACCAGTGATGGGCTCCTGCCCTCCCAGAACCTGCAGGATCTGAAATATCTGTGTGAAAGGCAGTTCCAAACAGGAACCACTGGTCCATTTGGGAGGCAGGGCAGAGCCCTTGTGGGCAGTAATGTGGATGTGTGAGCAGCCAACAACATTTGCAGTGCCATCATCACTGCTTGCCCTCTTGTCTCTGTTAGAAAACTCAGGGCAGAACCAAAGCAGGGGCTGCATTCGTATTTGAGGTCAGAGATACTTCAGTGTTTGTCAAGACAGGATTTCAAGACAGAAGGAATCCAAATTTTACCTATCAAAGGGGTAAAGAAATGGTGACACGATTAATCTCTCAGCTCCACCTGTGTAAATACAGAGCAGCTCCCCAGCAGTGGATGGAGATGCTCCCACCTGTGCCAGTGTCAGGCAGGATTTGGCGTGGCTGGATGCAGGATAGCAGGAAGGAACATTGATGTGGAGCCAAACAGGAACCCAGTGTTACTGGATTGATTGCAAGTGATGTCTCTCCCACACACCACAACAAGGAATACATGTCTGGGTCCAAAAGCAGATGTGCATTTTCTGTTCTCTCTTTTGCAGAGAAAACCATCGTGTGTGTTAATTACTTTGGCCAGCTCAATCCTTTCAGGGTTCTTTTCCAAGGACTGCTCTATTGTGTCAAGAGCAGTGCAGCTACTGAACAAAAGACATTGTGTGCCCGAAGTTATTTATGTGCTTTATTTCAATAACTCTCCATATTTAAGTTACTAGAATATTCCTTGGAATATGTGACCTGAAGAAATTTCATGCCATTAATTTTTAGAATAGTTATTTCTAATGACATAGAGGATCAAGATTCTACATTTATGTACTTGGTTTGATTTATGTGTTATATTCTCTACTGCATAAGCAGTACTGTCTGCTCTAATTTCTGTCTCCAGATATACAAATGCATTTTGCTTTGAAAAACTTTAATCCTGAATTGGATTTTTTTCCAGAGATCTTTTGTCCATTAAATAATAACAGTCAATAATATTTGATTATTATGGGAGAACCATCTGAATGTAAGTATGAGCCCTGTTACTCTCAAGCAATATAGTTTTATAAAGGAATTCTTAAACTTTCCTGAAGCTCTTCTGACTTCGGTGGTTTGACATGAATATAAATGAGACAGAAATTTCCCCCTTTGCTGGCATCTGATTTCTGAGTTGGAATAATTATGACAAGAGTTTTTCCCTTTCACAATAAGATTTGCTAAAATTTCCATATTAGGTTCATAAAGCAGTTTTGTGAAACAGAAAATAAGGGGGATTTTTGCCACTAAGTCCAAATTTGTCTGAACTTTCAACTGGACTCTGGTATCCTATTAGAGCCTATCTTTGATAATAATCATGTTTGAATTTCATTTCTTTCTCTTCTAATTCCAGCCACTGACCGTTTTCCTTTTTTCTAATAGCAGTACAAGGTAAATTACCCATGCAAGGCTCTTTAAGATGGTCCTAGAACAGCTCAAGTGAAATGCCCTCATTTTTCTTAATTTTCATTAGCTTGCCATCTCTACAGTGTGTGTGTAGTATAAACAGTAAAAATACCTTACTGCAGACCTGCACAGTCTGGCTTGGAGATGTGTCCCAGTCACTACTGGAACAGTCCCAGTGGATACTAAAACTGAGAGGAGGGAATGCAGAGCCCTGGCCAAGGGCTGTGCTGAGCAAAGGAGTACTAGAGGAGCAAGCAATGAATGATAGACTCTTTCTCATGCATGAGGACATGAAAAACAGTCACAAAGGTGTGATATGACCTGCAAACCCCACAGCACTTCTGGCACTGAAACCCCTGCAGCTCATGGCCTTCCACCCTCCTCTGCCTCCGTCTTCCCCCCCTCACATAACCTGCACATCTGTGGGTTGGTGATCTCTTCAGGGCTTCCCCACAGACCAGAGCTATGAAAAGCTGGCACTGCAATCACATCTGGTCACCCTGACGGGGAGTAACATCACAAAAATTAGGTTTCAGAGAGAAAAGTGAAAAAGCTTCCCTGACTGAAGCAAGAACAAGGAGTTCCTCAGGGAGTAGGATGAAGGGAGGAGGGGAAACAGGGAGAGAAAATATGTTAATTTGGATAACTTGGCTGTAAAAATTTAGCACATAGGAGCCCACCAAACCCAAGTTCTTTGTCATGAGTGACCAAAGGATATAGAAATGCTTAAAAATTAGATCTCCATCCAGAAGGCTGTGAACATCTAATAGCCCATTACCTGTAACATCCAGAAGCCTTTGGATCCAGCCCAAACAAAACACACGTAATATTTACAATTTTTATTTTCATTTCTAATCACCTGCTTCTATGCACTTTCAAATTCTCTGGCCTCTTTTAGGGAAGAGATTTCCTCACTGCCATAGGAAAAGATTCAGCATTTTGTTTCCATGGGTCTTGTGAAAATCCAGGTCTTAGATTATTTTTCTGGAGCTTGGTCTGCTTGACTCCTAAACACATGAGTCTGTACTTTGACACTGTAAAAAGCACGATTTCAAACCTCTTTTGAATTAAGAACGTAAAAAAGCCCAAACATTTATTTTTTAAAGGGTAAAAGGCTGGTAATAAAGGTTAGGTGCTATTCTGCTGTAGCTTTGCTAGAGCCAATTTGTATGGAATGTGGTTCCAGACAAGACACTGCTGTCAGCCCTTTGTCCCTGTTCCTGTCACCCCTTTGTGTAGTACTAGCTTAGAGTATTTTTTAAAGGAAAAATATGATCTGTGTGACTAAAGGCTGGTTTGTCTGACCTCAAAGTTATACAAAGCTTCAGGAAGTAAAGGGACTTCTTTTTGAAGGAAAGAATGCAGCAAAGCTTTACCAAAGCAATGTTGTGTCAGACACATTTGATGATTTTATTTGATAGGATAATTGATTTTCTTAACAAAAGCAGTGCAGTAGATCTAATCTCTCTGGATTTCTATAGTTTATTTGACATGGTGACAAGATTAGTCAAACTGCAGAAAACAGGGATTAGTGGAATTGTGCAGGAAATATCTGGAGAACTACGGAAAGCATATTTTGGGAAAGTTTGGGGTGTGGTGGTGACCTTGGTGTCCCTTTTGGGTTGGTAAGGGAGATTGGTTGCATTTATAATTCTAATTTTCTTGGCACAAATGGAGACGCTTCAGAATTTGTGTCTGAGATGAAATCATGGTGGATAAGCACAACAGTGGAAGTTCAGAAAACCATTCAAAAAACAGGCTAGACTTGAAGGCTGGAGCAGGAGAGAAGTAAGTGTGAAGAAGGCTGTGATCATATGAAGGGCAAGGCTGGGCACTGAGAGAATCCTGATATGCACTATTGCTGTGAAATGGGGCTTATCCTTTTGAAACGATAGAGGGAAAAGTGAAGTCAGATGTTCTGGCATGCCCTAAGAGACTTTGTGAATCTATGATGATGCACCAGACATCCAGCATGAACATCCCTCCTCCAGGGCTTGATGAGATCTTACCTGGAGTAGCAGGCAGTCAGTCCTGGCACAGAAACTTAGAAAAGGTATATTAAAACAAGAAACAGCTGCAGAGAAGTGCAGCAAATGCAGCCTTTTCTTTCTGTGTTTTGAGTGATGTCACTGCTGTCTACGAATGCAGTGGGGAGGAGTGGTAATGCTGGAGGATGGGAAGAGCTATTTCAACTCAAGAACAGCATTGACACAAGAATAAATAGGTAGAAGGTTGGAAATTTTGGGAAGATTCCCAGCCATCAGAAGAATGAGGCATTAAATTAGTCCTCTTGACAAAAAGTTGGAGGTAAAGAAAGTAAACTATATAAACTAGATAAAACCAGTTTTATGATAACAGTTTCACTGCTGGATGAATGGGATCTTATGAAATGATGGTCTGTGACTGCAGGCACTTGGACTCAGTGATGCAGAACCCTCCCCCAGCCCTCTGTTTTTCTGCTCCTGTCAGGAGATCTCCAGTTTTGCAGTGATTTTGTGAAATCCTGTGCTTTGCAAGGCAGTGTCTGAGGAGGACACAGAAAAGAGACTTTGCACCAGCCAGGAACACAGACAATATGTGCTGAAGGCCAGCTCTGGGAGGCCATGCGTGAATATCCCTGGTGTGCACGTTTGGGGGTGTAAGCATCTTTATGGCCTCTGGATGAAGGAAGCAGCTTTCCCTGAGCTGGGCACTCCAGCCAGGCAGGACAGAGCTTGGCAGGCACAGCAGAGCAGCTGCTCTCTTGTTCCCACCCCGCAGGAAAAATGGTCAGAATCCCTTGTAACTGAGGGAGTCATGACCTGTGACTGAAACTTTTATCTAAATCCTGAAAATAGAACTGGTCTGATCCTCAACTCCCAGGAAACAACAGCAGCAGCAGAAGGAGGAGCAGGCAGGCATCAGCTCAGCATTGGCAGCTCTTCTCCAATTTTCTCTCCTCAGTCCCTCAGTAGGTGACCCCCAGCTCTTGCTGCTGAGCTCGGGGAGCAGCACTGAGCCCAGCCATATCCCTGGGAGGGCTGTGGCATCCCCAGGTGCAGCGAGGAGTGCTGCAGGCAGGGCTGCTGCTCTGCTGCAGTGCTGCTCACAGCCCAGTGCTCACAGGACTCACAGGCTCCTGCAGAGTCAGCAGCTCCTTGTACCCCCAGCCTAAGTGCACTGAGCCCTGCAGGGCTGTGTTAGCCCAGGCCTGGCCTCCTTCTAATCTTCCCAAGACACAGGGATGTGAGGGTTCAGGGCTCAGGGCTGTGCTGGTGCATGACACGGTGTGAGGCTGCCCTGGTGCTTTGGCTGGGCTTGCTCACATCTGCTGGAAAATGCCATAGCTCTGTGCCACAGTGAAGTTTCTCAGCAGAATGGCTCCATTGTCATGGAGAAATGTTCTCCTTCTACTGGCACAAAGTAGATGTCTCTTTAGCTCATGTGAAGCAGGCTAGATGGGGAAACAGCATGGCCCATGAAAGTACCTCTTGACATATTTTCAGTGACTGAAGCATCAATGTTGCCAGTCAGGGAATTGTTCTTGTCTGAACAAATATCTCCTCAGTTTCCCCTTTCTGAGGGAAGAGCAGGGACATGCAGTGATCCCTTCTCTGTGGTGAGCAGCAGTTGGACACAAAGGAATGGCTGCAGCTGTGTCAGGGGAGGTTTAGGTTGAACATCAGGAAAACATTCTTCACCCAGAGGGTGGTCAGGCACTGAACAGGCTCCCCATCAAAGTGATCACAGCCCCAAGGCTTCCAGACTCCAAGAGCATTTGAACAAGGCTCTCAGGCACACGGTTGGGTTCTTGGGGTGTCCAGTGTAGGGCCAGGAATTACACTCGATGATCCTTGTGGGTTCCCTCCAACTTCAGACATTCTGTGATTCTGTATTAAAACTCATCCTGCAACAGATCCTGCCTTCTGAGCATGAAGGTACTTGTAAAGTCCATACATTTACTATGATATTCAAGTCAGGAAGCAAAAGGGACTCTGTTTCTGCAAATGTCTGAACATTTTCTTTTATAAAGATCATGAAGATTTTGTGCACCTTGTCCAGGTGGTATTGTCTGAAATGGAAACAAGTGTGTGTATGAGTCTCCAGATACTATATGCATTTGAGAAATCCTGGCACTTCAGGAGAGAAGAGTGAACATTTATTTCTGGGAAAGTTCTTAATGTCACAGGGTTAAAAATGGGAAAATAAGCCTGCCCAAAGGTAAAGAGCTTGGTCCAAGCCTCCCTTCCTTTGGTGCTGTGTGACACCTAATAGAGTTTCTCCAGCAGAGAAATCTTCCCTGTAGTCCTTTGTAGCTGGCACTGATATGTCCACAGCTTCTCCTTTTTCTTCTTCTTTATTTTTTTTTTTTTATCCCAGAGGAACTGAAAAGACTGTGTCAAATAAAAAGCACAAATCTTGTCTTTGACAAAAATAGCAGAGAGAAGAATTAAAAAGACCCAGAGGACAGAAAATTAGTGTTTAAAAGAAGGAAAAAAAATAGATACAGGCCCATTTTTCAGCTTGACTGAGTTGAGTTTTGGCTTCCATTTTCTTGGATTCTCTGTATGAAAGCCAGCATTTCTTAAGAGTCAATGGGGCACTGCTGGGTCTTGCTACCATCAAGACACCTTGGGGCAGCTCCTGAACCCCCAGGGTTATGAAAGGAAGAGACTTGCCCTCCTGAAACTACCTGAGGTTTTCTTCCAATGATGAACTTCTCTAGAGAAACACTTTTCAGAAAGTGCCCATTACAGAAATTGCTGTAGGCTTGTGAATAGTGTTTGGAGTTACTCTGGTGATGAAGGATTCGATTCATTGCCCTCTTTTGTCAGTGACAGACTCATACTTTCCCCCAGCTTACTCCCAATGCAGCTACAGAGAGAGACTGGCAACCACAGTCTGTCACAGCTGGATGTGCTGTTGGATTCTTGGGCATTTCCTCATGTTTCTGTTTGCTCCTTTGTTAAGCAAGTATTTTTCCTGATGCTGAAGGTATTTGTAAAAGCAGGTGGTGTCCATGGAATCCTCTGCATTCCCTGACTCCACTGAAGAGGATGGAGTGCTGCTGCTCAAACCCAAGGTCATGCTGACCTTGATTGTTGCACATGACTAAGTCGCCTTTTTTTTTCCTTGCCTCTAAAATAGATGCACTGTGAACAGTTCACTCACTCCTGCCATTTCGGCAGATTCCCTTTTACTCTGAGCACTTTCTTCAAGTCAAATGGTCAAATTATGAAAGGTTTCTGTGCATCCAGTGGATGCCTTGGAGTGAGTGAAAGTCAGCAAAGGTATCACCGCAGCAGAGAGAAGCTGCCCAAACTCAGCTATTACAGAAGACTTTTCCCCATCACCTCATCTGAGCACTAAACAGCTGAGAAGTAATTATGCCTATTGTTCCCTGATCTCTTCCCTCTTTGCACATGGCAGGGATATTCTGTTTCTGAAACATTTGCCTCATGTCCATGGCATTTGGCCTGTAGCAGGGAGGCTGAGTCCAGCCCCAGAATGTCTAAAACATTTTCTTCTAATAGATGGCTCACCATAAGCTGGAAATGCGTCACACACCAGCCAGTTATTTCCACATCATAAACTCCTAATGCTTCTTTAGACTGATGGGGTTTTGTATTTGCTAAGGCCTGGAAACATGCCAAATATTCTTCCATGCATGACGCTTCTTTTATTTCAGTCACTGCTGAGTTAATCGTTGGGTATTTCTGGTGCTTGAAAGCCCCTCCATTTGCTCATGGATATGAGCTTAAAGCTGCTCCACAGCTCGCAGCACTCTGCCTAGCAGGGACAGAAAACCTTTGTGCTGAGTTGTGACCTCCCACCCTGGCCATGGGGTTTGCATTGCAGGCATTCCCAGGACTTCAGGGAATTCCTGGGGCTGGGACCTGACCTCACATCCAGTTTTCCACTCAATGAACTCCTAGATTCATCCTAGATGTTTTCTTCAAGCTCTGCATGCCACCAATCCTATTCCCCCTCCCTTCTCTGCTTTTTTCCCTCTTCCACAAACCTTGCCCACTAAAATCCCAATAGGTCTGGGAGGTTCAGCTTATCAGCGTTTGCTGGAAGGAGAGCTGTTTGGGAGGGCAGTGAGAATAAATGCAGATTTTCAGTGATGGCTTGACTTCTGTGCTCAGATCTCTGGTGATCCCGTTGGGATGCAATTGGCTGTTAGTCCCAAGAACCAAAAGGCAGTTCTGTTCCATTAATCACTCTGCTAGCTGGCTTTTAATGGTCTTATCAACACGCTTTCTTGTCTGCAGACTGTTCCATCTTTGAAGTGCCTGCTCTCACCTCTCCCTTTAATTTGTTCCTTTTATGGCAAGACTCTGGTAACTGCAGAAATTCCTGTTTTCCCCACAGACTCCAAGTCTGATGTGCTTTCCAGATTCTCCAGCTGTTCAACACTAGTTAAGACTGTGCCAACTCATCAGATAACTCGTTTATTCCACACACCTCATTCCCCCTGCCCCAAGGCTTGTATGTACAAAGCCTCAGGCATAAAAATTACTTCGGTCCTGAAGCTTGGCAAAATTGGCAAAATACCTTTCACAGGTTAAAAACACTGATAGTACTTTTGACCATTTTTTTTTCAGTACTGAGAGTGTAAAACTAATAGTTTGTGTGATGGAGGAGTGCATGAGCTTATTTAACTGAAGCGGGTTTGATTTAGCACGAGGATTTTGCAAAAGATTCAGCCTCAATACTGCTTTTTGCAGTGCTTTAAATCCCTCCTCTTTTGAGGTTAATGTAGTTATGCTTTCACAAGGAGGAGGGTGTATTCTGCAACTTGACGCTTTGTTTTCCAAATGCACCCAGGAACAAGGAGTTAATTACACCCACATACCCACTTGGATATGCACATGCATGCAAATGCACACAGGCAATGCATGCATGGTTTGTTCTCTCTTCGCCCTTTCTAAAGGCTCTGACCTTGTACCAGCTCTTCTGTAGCTACAGAGCTGCTCCATCCAGAGCTGTGCAGAGCTGTTCTCCACAAACAAAAGCTTTAGCTCCTCACAAAGTACCTGTGAGCCACTGTTCATGAATCCTGGCTTCCCTGGCTGACACCAGACCTCACCACATGCAGGGAATCCTTCAAATGTCAGCTCCCACAGAGACTCCTTTGAAAGGACTGCAATAATAGTGATGCTTTTCACTTCTGCCACACTTCTCATCACAGGAGAGCAAAGCATTTCCTCAGCACTGGGTCCTGACTACAGAGGGGCATGCTGACATCCTCTACCCTAAAAGCACAAAAAAAGTTCTTGGCTTGAGTGCAAACCTTAACAGAAATGCCCACTATGCTTGTGGCCACTTTGGACTGAGCTCTAGAGTACAGATCAGTCCATGGCTACAGGCAGCAGGGTGTCATCCACGGAGGGAAGGAAGGAAGAAAGGGTAAGGCAGTTGGAGCAATGAAATCCTTTCTTTACTGCATCCAGGCTATGTGAATTAACCAGATTCAGCCCAAAGTATTTTCAAATCACAGCAAACTGCCATAAATAATAGTAAACATAAATGTCTACAAGATCACCTCTGCATTATCAGCATACCCCCTGATCTAGAATCTTACACTGCTGTGTAGAGGTGGATAGAACCTCACACTTCAACACAGACAAAATGTTTAAACATTTTGTGGTGCCTAGAAAATAGTATAAACAATGCAGTGAGTTTATTCTGAGTCATAATGGACAACAATTAATGGCAAGGGCACAGTTCCTGCCCAAATCCCTAAAAGCACAAAACAAAAGCCTTCCTGGTATAAACACAGAATCATATCATATTTCTTAATTCCACCCCAAAACCCTTCAGATCCCCAGTCCCACTGGAGAGCTTTATATTTATCAAAAATTCTGTAAATGAAACAAAAAGGCATGGCAGAACCCAACCTGTCCAAGTTAAAGCCTCAGGGATTCTC
The DNA here is from genome assembly GCA_018697195.1 of Certhia americana. NCBI lineage: Eukaryota > Metazoa > Chordata > Aves > Passeriformes > Certhiidae > Certhia > Certhia americana. The sequence continues at coordinate 10,021,062 of CM031865.1, read as the reverse complement.
TGTAAATCCATCACAGCATAAAAAATCATTAATTTGTCTCCTGGTTTCACATCCTCCTGACAACTTAGCATCCAAATGCATTATTAGTGGCCATTTCTTTGCAGCTGGTAGCCAAAAGGGAACAGGGAGGGAAAGTTGACCAGGGCACAGACCAGGGCAGCCCCAGGAGCTGCACTTGGCCACAGGTTGCTGTATCCTCTTGGTCAAGTTTCTTAACCTTTTTATGCCCCATCTCCCTCTCTGTCCTGGATAACAACTGCTGATTTACTTCACAAGACTTTCGTGAAGCTCCATTTGTCAGTGCCTGTGATGTATTATTTATTGGCAAAGACATAAACAATCACATCCTGAGGATACTGAGCACAGCACCTGCATTTTGATTTCCGCCAAAACCTGTCATCCACTCAGACAAACCCTTTCTCCTTCACTAGCATAATAATAATTTGTTGAATTATAATGCAATTTTAACAAGGCAATATGCATGTTTGGGGCCATGAAGTCAGTTCCCAGTTACTAACCTTCTGGATCAGGGGAGGCTTAAGGGAAAGCCACTGGCTTTGTGATGCAGTGGTGACAAAAATTTACTGTTTGTTTTGAGGACTCCTTGCAAGATGCTTAAAACTGGTGGTCCTGTCTGTATCTTGAGGAAGGTGTTACTCATGTCTGAAGGACAGATTTGAGGGTGAGGAAATGCCCTGCACAGAGGCTTAAAGAGCAGCAGAATAAACATATGTGAAGAAAAGCTGAACAGAGCCCAGATAAAGCACTTCTATCTCTGTTAAAGCTACATGGGGTAAATGTATCTGAGAAAAGGCACATAAAAAGAAATGCATTTTCTATAAATCTTGGTAACAGCATTGACTTGGTTTTTGTATTTTTTCTTCAGGGGATTCTGGTCTATCAAGCTTCCTTGTTCCTGTTACAAAACACGATGACAAACTAGGCAGTGGCTAGATTTCACATCCTGACTGACCTTATCTAACTGACCTTGCACCAAAACAGCATAGTGTGCTGCCAAATTTTCCAATTCTCTTCAGTATCTGAAGTCTCAGGAGGTCCATTTCTTAAATAATTCTGCATCTGGTGATCTTATCTCACTGCCCAAAAGCAAAAGTCCCCATCAGGCAGTGGGGGCCTGCTCAGAAATGCTCAGAAATTTCAGCCCAGTCAGAAATGGGTGAGCTCTGGGCACAAAACTCTTCTCAGGAAATACAGAAGCATTCAGCTTGTGGGTGGTGAGGCTGTTGTAAATCATGGCAAACAACAAAGTCTGTGTCACTAAAGTACCTTTAGCTTCCAAATTCAACCAAGAGCAAGTGTTTAACTAAAATCCTGCCAAACTCTGGAAGACTGAATGTGGTTTGGATGATACAAAGTGTTGCAATTTTAAAGATGCATGGCTTCAGTTTGGGGAGAACTCTTCTCAACACTTAAAAATAAAACAGAGAAAGTTTAGAAATTTATCTTGTGACTCTCCAGAAGTTTAATGTTGTTTCACTTGTTATGCAAGCCAAAAATGGGTATAACACAAAATAGCATTGACTTTTCAATCATTAATGGCACAATCAACTAAAATACATAATCTGTTGCAGTGTTTGTAAACACATGCAATTAAAGTGGAATAAGATTCAATTATAATGGATTATGTGTGCATAATAATGCAGATCATGCAATTCTTATTAGTTGGGCTGTACCCTGAGCTTGGTTCAGGAGGAAATTATATTGAAATGCTCTCTAATGAAGAGGAAATTTTAATGGGAAGACAAGGTTGAAAAAATATTACTCAAAGCAAGAGGAATGAAAGTATCCGGAGGCAGAATACAAATGACAGTAATACAAAGTCATTTGACTCCATCTCCGGCTTTATGCAAGGATCAGGAATTCACACTTGACAGCTGCTGGGAATGAGGCAGGCACAGTTCGCCCCACTGGCTGCCACTGCTCATGGAGCAGGTCTGTGCTTCCTCTCCAGATAAGCCCCCTCCCTACAAGCTTTGGTAATTTTAGGAGTTTTACCTGGTGCAAGAGACAGAAGAATTCAGCTCTCTGTTCTAAAAGTGTGTCTCCTTCTCCGAGGCTTCTGCATTTTGGGTGGGGGCAAAGAGTACTCCTAAAGATGCTGAATTTAATTAATTTTCACTTTTTTCCTCTGATCTATCAGCTTATATCTAAGGTTGATATGCTGCTATCCAATCTTTCCCTTTGTTCAATCATTCATGGAAGGTGGTTTGCTTCACATGAATTAGTTTAATTAACTATAATCAGGAGTGGGGCAGAGCCAAACTACATTTTCTAATGCACAGAAAGTTACTCCTGAAGAGAGCACAGGTGATACAGAACACATCAGAGCTGATCTCAGCTAAAACATGCAGACCTTGTCTCATTCTGGAACCAGATAGCTCACATGCTGCTATCACAAAACCAGTTACAGTGGGTTTATATGTATGACAAAAACTGTGCTACACTGATTAGTCCAAGGCCTTGGCTTGACTTAATCAATACTTGAGAGGTGAAAGCATTACTGCATGTGAAGTAAAACAAAACAGATGAGAAACCCAGGCTCCTGTGTTGCATCAGCCACACAATCCTTAGGTGGCTGAAATCCTGAGTTTGATGCTGTTGGCAGAGGGCAATAAAGGTGCACTTCTCTAGAGTGATGACAAATGACTGTAAGTGTGGGAGATTAAACTGGAAATTTTACACAGAGAAGAAAACCTCTGTGTGTATCTGGTCCCACAGAACCACCAAGCATGAATCTCTCAGATAATCAAGAGGAAAATTACCCAGGGACCAGAATCCAGATTCTCCATTCTGAACAAATTCTTGCTGGAGGAAATTTGAAATTATATGAAGGAAACGATACTGTCACCTCAGCTGACAGTGAACGACAATAGTCTCATACATATTCATACATTCATTGTTCTCATCTCACCCCCAGTGGGGGATTTTTGCCCATCCCAGGGAGAGCAGGAGACAGCATGGTGATCTCCTGGCTCTCTGGGGGACCGGGTGATCACCCTCCATTTGGTTTTGGTTTTTTCATCACTTTAACTTCTAGTGTTGCAACACATGAGAGTTCCTTTCTCAAGAATTCTTTCTGGATATTTAATATGTTTCCCTTTCTCATTTCCAATTTCCTTTTACCCCCAACATTTAATTCTTCCCTGTCTTTGGCATTTGTACCTTTCAGCACTAGATTGTAACATCTCTGTAGCCATTTTTCTCTGAGTATATTACAGATTCAGTTCTTCCAGTACTGATTTAGTTCCTTTAATCTTCCTGTATAAATGAATCTCTCTATCCCCTTGATAATTCTTGTTACTCTTCTCTGAACTCACTACAATTTTTCAATACCTCCTTGCTAATGAGCTTCCCTGAATTGAACACAATGCTCCAGGTGTAGAAAGAGCAGAAGAGCACAAAGGTGATCTGTACCTATCCTGCCCCAAAACACAGTCCTTTTGCTGCCATAGCTCATTTCTAGCTTGGTTCTAACTTGTGCCCACAAGTTTGAAGAGAGTAGATGGAATTCACCTACTGCTCTGTTTCAGATGTTTAGCAGGCAAATTATATTGTATATATATATATTTTTTTTAGCAAGTATTATTGAGTATGCACATCTGTCCTGAAGACTGCAGTCTGAAAATGTCACCCATATGGAAGTCAAATCCTGCCTTATGTCAATAACTTAGGAAATATCCAAATTGTACAACATGCTGGGGTAGAAGTGGATTTTCATAAGCCTTCAGGCTCACAAGACTCATATCCACAAAAGCAGACACAAAAATATGAACCCAAACCTCCTTTCCTCCTACCAGTGAAAACTGAAGATCTGTTTATTCCAGTAAACGGGAAAACTGGCCACAGTCTCCTGCTCTGTAACTAACCCTGAATGCATTTTATACTGTCCTTACCCAGCTGCTTCTCTCTCTGGATCTGTTTGCATCTTTTGTGGAGGATTTAATTCCTCCTAGTTTCACATCATTTGCATATCTTATTAAAATGTTTCCTTCACCATTTCAAGATGAACAGTGAAGATATTAAATATAAATTATGAGTAAGCTTTGTGGTTCTTCTACAGTCTCCTGATCTTCTACTCCATGCTTTGCCACTCCCTGTCAGCCTCTCATTATGGCCTTCCAGCCTGTTTTCAATTAAGAAGACAGTGTTCATCTTCGAGCTGATTTAAATTAATTTTTCTAGAAAGATTTCATGAGGCACAGTATCAAAAGCACTGCTCAGATGTAAATATATTACAGCTCCAGCACTCCCTTCATCCGTTAATTTTCTGTTTCTATCAGAAAAGCAATCAGGTTTGTCTGGTGAGATTTATTCTTGCTAGACCGGCACTGCTGGAGGCTCTGTGCTGCTGGGCCCAGCTCTCAGGTGCCAAACACCCGTGACCAGTGTTGTCTCTGAGGCAGCTGGATGTATCAACACCTCTAAAAATGGGTGTTTGGGGGGCATTGTTACGCTAATTCTACATTATGAGCTCAGCTAACTGGCGGCTCTGTCATTATTGTACCAATGCAAGCCCAGGTGAAAATACTGACATGTCATTTGTGTCCCAAAATGTTTGGATCCTGTACAGCAACCTGGGGTTCAACTTCCCCCCTAAAGCCAGGAGCTGTGGTCCCTCCAGCTGCTGAAAGCAAAAGCCCCTTTGTTGTGGTGAGGTCACTCAAGAGACCCCAGAGAGCTGTGTGCTGGCATTTCTGCCTCAGCACCACCTGCAGAACATCCTTTTCCCAATCCTGTTCCCTATCCTGCACCCTGTTCTATTCCCCGTCCTGTTCCCTATTCCGTTCCCTGCCCTGTTCCCTGTCCTGTTCACTGTTTTATTCCCTGTCCTATTCCCTGTTGTGTTCCCTGTCCTGTTCCCTATTTTCTGTCCTGTTCCCTATCCTGTTCCCTATCCCCTTCTCTGTCCTATTCCCTATTTCCTGTCCTGTTCCCTATCCTGTTCCCTATTTCCTATC
>CM031865.1:9987771-10016073 GCA_018697195.1 Certhia americana | reverse complement strand
ACAAGGAACATTTGATGGGCCTAATTGTGCCACTTGCCTTTGTATTCCTCACCTTCACCCCCTTCCAGAGCAATGATGATTTGTTTAGAGAGGGTATTAGATAGATATCCAGAAAATAGAGTTTGGGATAATTTATTTCTCATTTTAAGGCATCATTTGATGCCTTAAGTTTTAGCTATTATATTTTTTTGGCTCTGTGCTGTTTTAGTCAGTAGTTTTAGGTTTATTTACAGAGTAAATGGACAAAACAATTCCTTCTCTAGTTTGATACCAAGGGAAACTTTCAGGCCCAAGAACAAAAGCAATGGTGAAGTTAGAAAAAAACCCCAAGGAGAATGGAGATTCATAACCTGAAACTATGGTTGGACAATTGAGTCTAATATGCTAATGGACCTGAATTTATAAAATGTGAAACCTCGTGATCAGGCATATACTTTATGACCACTTTGGGTGCATCTTGGGTGTGGTCTGGCTCTTATGCTGCCCAGGTTTGCCTATTGAGGCTTTAAATACCTGCTTTATCCTTTTGCTCTGTCTCATCTCTGTTCTCAGCCTCCAGAAGGCATCAATACAGCTTTTTCTTTAGTCAGTTCTGGTCTTTAGTCTTCTGGTTGCCAATTAGGAGGAATAATCACATGCAGCATGGCATTTTCACCACTTCCCCCAATAACATAAACTGATCTGTATCAGCTGATTTAGGTATCAGCTCATTTTCCTTGAAGTATTTTCTCATATGCTACTAAGGAAAGGTATTTTATTGGCTTTTCCTCATTTCTGAATTGTTCACATTTCTTTTATCTGTCTCATTAAAGATAGATTCTAGTCATCATTATTTTCATACCAACTTAGTTTACTAATTAATGGACATATCGTCTGTCTAGGATTTGTGCTTGTCTTCCCCTGATACTCATATAATAAGAATCTTTCATATTCCCTTTAAACCCTTTGACAGCATTAATTCACTCTGATATTTTTTCCTATCTTTATCATTCCCTGATGAGCTTTAAATGAATCTGTATTCTTGTTTGATTCCCCTCCCATCGTTTCCTATTCCAGCACAGGATTTTAACCTCACATCTTTGAGAAGTCCCTGGTGAAGTGACTGTAACTGTGGCAGATAAAAAACTTTTCATGCACATTTATTAATCATGCAGATTGTGCATCCTGGCTGCCAGAGAGACTGGAGGGGTCGTTTCTGAAAATGGTCCCTTCTAAATTATGGGCGCAGAGTCTGGGTCAGGACAGGGACCACTGCCACTGGGTCCTCCTAAGCTGAGCATCCTCCCATGGGTCAGACAAGCTAAAGTTGGGCTCCCACCCCAAAACATCAGACATTAACCCCCCCAGAGCAGGCTGTAGTCTCAGTAAATTCATCAGGGTCCTTCAAAGGATCCCTGGCATACACCTGATACTTAGAAAAAAGCAGTAAACCTCTTGCTATCAGTAATTAGTTCCTTAAATATTTCCTTAAATAATTAGTTAATATTTGTATAGTACTTTGAAGGTCTTAAGTGCTCTATAAGTGCACATATTATTTCTGGCATTTAAGGCCCCTTTCAGTCTCTGCTGGCAGTGCCTGGTTCTCAGCATTAATGAATTATGTGACATTGCTTAGGGATAGATGTGTTCAGCAGAAAGGGTTAGTTGCTATCTCTTCCCACACTCTATGAAAAAAAACCAAAACAACCAAACCTAACCCAAATGAACTTATTGCCAGTAAAGGGAATATCCACCTTTACCATTCCCTTAAGGCAGCAGAGGGCCTCATCCTGGGCCTCTGGTCCAAACTGGGCAATTGTTGCCCTGGGGGTAGGGAGCAGAGCTAAGGTAGTCTGCCCCATTCTGTGTTCCAGCTGCAAACCCTTCCCTCACTCCATCATGGCTTGGTGGGGGAAGAGAAAAGGCAAATTCTCCTCTTCAGGCCATGTAAGTAATTACATTTTTTGCTGTCACCTCTAGAGTGGGAATTCTGAATACGAATGGTTTTATTTTCTAAGAGTCACTACACTTCCAGCAGGGACACTAGTGAAGTTATTCTCAAAGTCAGGCTATCAACATATTAAGTAGCCTCTTGATGTGATCTGTCTAAAGTTTGTGTTGGTACTGTTTATACTGTTTCTACAAACTTACTTAAAGTTCCTGGCTAATTCATTATTCTGGGAGCCTAATGCAAGGCAGCAGGTAATACAGTTCCCCTGCAGAGTCTATTTTTCAATATTAATTATCTTGCTGTGCGTTAAGTAGTTTTTGTTTTTGCGTTAAAAGGTTTATGAAAATTAGATTATTAAAATGATAAAAACTAATTTTCTCAAGTGTAGCCACTCTGCAGCAGTTGACTAAAAAGAGAAAAATATGTGCACTTAGTTCTCTTGGAAAAATGGCACCATAACTAAATTATCACATGTGGAGGAAGGGAACAGTGGGAAAGGCTGCTTAATCACAAATGTTGTTGCTATCCTGCTGGCCATACACTTGTGCTTGTGTTGATGGGTCTGCTGCTCATTTTCATTCCAAATAAAGCAGATTTTTGTCTGAGAAATTAATTTCAGAATATGACAGGAATGGCTATTGCCTGCAAACGTACCACATCTGCTGCAAAGCAAAGTCCAGCGTGATAGCAGGGTGTGCTCTGACTGCTCTTTCAGGAGGAGTGGGCTGGTGAAAACTCTCTGGGGCTGGGGCTGGTTCCAGGGCATTGAGCTGGGCTGCCCTCTTGCAGGGGCAGCTGTTCCTGGAGGATGATCTTATGCTTAAAGGAACCTTTTACCAAAGCCACTGCTGTACCTTGGTTTCATTGATGCAAAATGATGAGGGATAAGTCACAGGCCTGCCTTCTGTGAGACATTGTTATTAATCTGCTAATGCTGATGGATATCTGGTTTCATTCCTTTGCTCTTTATCCCTGGTGACATCCAGAGGGGCTCTGCAGAGCTGGTACAGCTTATTACAATATATCATTAAATCTGGAGCTGTTGGACCTCAGCAGATTTGTTGGTTTAATTTTGGCCAAACAGCAAACTCTGAGGTGAGGGTTGGATGGTGAAGAAAGATATATCCTGGCTGGAAGTGTGATCCCAGTGGTGCTGCAGCTCCTGGAGCCTTTCCCTGCAGGACTGCTGTCCCGAGACACCCACGCTGCACTTTGCTGTCCTGTCACCTCTGCTGATTCCATCATGTTGTCTGAGAGAGGACCAAGTGGACAAACCAGCAGCAATCCACTGTGCTCCACATCCTCCCCTGTGACGCTGCCACAGAATATCCTTTCCTTTCCCCCCATCATTGTAACCAGGGTGACTTTTAGGTGGCATTGCAGGTTTTGTTATAACAAAGTTTCCTGGCTGTCAGGCAGAAGGATCCGCAGAGAATTTGCTAATGTCAAAGCCAAGGGAATTAATGTCACTCTTATCTTTAGCAGTTGTCACCCCCATTGCACGTGTGAGGATGAAACCAAAAGAGCAAAAGGTGCTTTGTGAGATACCAGTGTATGCCAGGAAGCTGAGGAATAACAAGAGAATTGCTCTGATTATTTTTCATGCTACAAATATCCATTTTATGTGGTCCTGTAGTGGTTTCTGTACTTTGGAACATTTTCCTTCAATGTCTAGCATTCTAAATATCATTTTTTTCTGTGAGGTTGTTATTGTTAGCGTTATGAACTGTTTATTTGTTGATATCACACAGTTTTTCAATGTCCTAGAATTTATTATGGGCATTAGAAATGCCAATGTTTATCCATTTTACACCTGCATTATCTGATCTAGCCCCATCATTACTCCAGATGCATACAATGGCATTATCACTGTTGTCTTGTTTCATTATAATTCCCATTTGTTTATTGCTTTATTTCTAAGAAATAATTTGTTAGAAAACATGCTGAAGCATAATCAGCCCTCATATTACATATGTTTGGATCTCAGGCATTTGACAGCAAATATCTGTGACTGAGAGGTGGCACAGCATCTGTTTTACATCAGTGTTCTGAGACTGGACCAACAAGCTCAGTTAATGCTAGACCCTAACAGCCCCTGAGAGCCCAAAATGTCTGTGGTGGGTACCCCAGCCTCCTACATGTCCACAGGGAAGGTTTCCCCCCATGTTGAATATAGGCTTTGTTCTCAGAAAATGAGTGATTTGTCATATGAATACGTGCCTCACCTGCAGTAGAAATGACTGCTGTGCATTTGAGCTTTGTCTCTTAGTTCTTCTAACAGAACCTCTGTGGTGTGTGAGCCTACACTCAGTTGTAGAGAGGGGAAAAGAGGAGACAGTGGGTAGGAAGGAATTAAAGCTGGGTTCAGCTGCCTCTGACTGAGATGGACACAGATGTCACCCTGTCATGGTGACAACTGTTAGATTTTTATGCTGAGAAGGATTTTAAGGATCAACTCAATAAAAAGTAAAGCCGATACGAGAATGCAGAGCCTAGAGGGGCCAGAAAGACAGCTGGGACATGTGTGACATGAGGGGATGCCTGATAAAGGAAGCTGCCTGTCTACCCTGGGCAGAGAAAGTGTGCTCCCAGCTTAGGACAAATCACTGAATGTCCTGCCTGAGAGAAAACAGTGAAAAAGCTGACCTGAATCCATTTTTAGCAGTGATTGTTGTTCTGACTGAAAGTGTTTTCCAGCCCCAGGGAAGCCGCACTTAGCTATGAGCAGGTTCTGCCCTGCTGGATTCCCACCAGGTCAGAAGTGTGAGGTGGTGGGATGCCACCAATACATGAGGAGGACAGCCTGGGTTTGCCCAACAGCCTGGGTTTGTTCAACAGCCCTTCCTCTGATTGCATTGTGTAGCTCACGGCAATCATTGGCCACAAGTAACACAGAGTCACAGGAGGTCTTGTAAGAGCATCTGCTGCAATAAAAGCAGATAATTGTGTCTGTATTTTAGGGAAGCTTGCAGTGAGTCTGAGTTAGTAACCCCAAACACAGGCCTTCATTCCTGTTAAAGACTGGAAGGGAAAAGTCCCAGTTTCTCAGCTTGTGAGGTGTCATTAATAAACAATGTAGAAAATACCAGAAACAGTGTTTTGGAACAAATGACATGATTAAAAAAGTATATTTCATCCAGCAAGTAATTATCACACCCGCTGACATTTGCTAAGATATAATTCAGTGAAAAATAGAACCCGTGTTTCTGCTATAAATTCTGGCTCAATTCCCACAGATACCAATCCTCAATCTTTAGCTAAAATTTGCTGAGGCATTGTCTGACACAGAAAATGGACTCTGAGTTTTAATGTGAAAGCTAATTACAGGAGGTACTGCAAGACAGAGCAAGAGATGATGCCTGTAGTGCTTAAGAAGACAGGGTTTGCTATCCATTCTTTCCAATACTGATATCCCAGAGATCAGTAACACTGCCTTAGACAGAGAACATGCCCACAGACACATTCTACTCCAGTATTGAAAAGCATAAACTGCCTTCTCTCCTCTTCACTCAAACCCCAAACACCTGCAGCAGTATCAACAAATACCATAAAAATCAGAAATAACATTCCAGTTCTGAATGCACACAGGGGGAAGAGTGAGGATTTGGCTGATAGGTGAGAAATCAAGATTGATTCTACGCAACACAATATTTGGAAAGCCTGTCTATCTATTCATCAGGAGCAGCTTCATGCATGGGCAGAGATGGCAGCTGGGTCAATCAGGGCAGCAATGCCCATCTAGGGACAGCAGAATATTGTGGGGGGCATTAATGTCTCTGCAGGCATTAAGACCTTTGCCATTCAGTCTAGATTCCCCAGATGCCCTTTTCCTACTTAACACCAGGAAACTGTACTTTGCTTTGAGAGTTTTGCCTGGAGGCTGTGTGTTCACACCAAGTTTGCTGTGTGGAACTGCATAGGAATGAGGGGGCTGGCAAAGGCAGGGTAACAGCATGGCTCTGGATTAGGATGCAGGGAAAGTGCTGCAAAATGCACTTTGATGGGGGAGCTGCTCAGCACTGAAGGCTCAGTCTGTCATGGTGATCCTGTGCAGGTCGTGGGAGCCAGCAGTGGCTGAGAGCAGCAGTGCCAGCTCCCAAACAGTGCCCAGGTTCAGGCACCAAGAGAAAACTCAAGTATCCCCACCCAGGGCTCAGCTTCCATCCCGAGTTCATGAGTGACTTGGAGCAAACATTATCATTTGTTACAGAGAAAGGAGAAATAGAGATTTCAGTTTTCCAGTGGGTGCAGGTAAGCTGTCCAGAGCTCTGTCAGGGAGGTGGCACAGCTTGTGGTATAGGCTGTATGGTATCTCTTGCTCCCTGCTCTTTCTCAAGCACTATTTCTCATTTAGGACATGGTTTGACATGGCAGAGTCATGGTTTGAGATGGCAGAGCAGTGGATAGAGGCCATTCTTTTGTAGGTTCATCTCCATGCGGAGCTGTTGTCTGTATCTGTCCAGGACCTTTTACCCACAGTTTGATATTCCTGCTGGATTGCCTGGACACTGCTGCAGCTGGATGTGTGCTTCCTGCCAGACACTATTTTCTATAAGCTGCAGTGGCAAGAGCTAAACATCCCAAGGTTAACAAGGCTGTTCCTCCCCTGAGGTATTGCCTCCAGTGTCTCAGGATCACCTGTGTTGGACTGTGCTCCAGAAGAGCACCTTCTGGTTGCTCCTATCACCTCCTAGCACAGCAGAGGCCACCAATTAATTCTCAGGGCATGCCTGAGTCCTTGCCATCCTATGAGCAGCATCACACAACTCTCACATTTCAGCATGCAAAGACCATCAGAGATCTCATATAGGCATTAAATGCATTTGTTGAAAGGAGAGTTCCCAGATGGAAAAATTAAAGAGCTGTTCTCCAAGGTTTGTGCCTGATCACGCACCATCCCTGCCCTAAGCTGAGATTAACGTTTCAAAGGAAATACAGTGTCCTGTGGGCACTGTCAGAAAGGTCCTGCAGACCAGCTGAACCAGGGTAAACTTATAAGAGGCACAATCTTCTTTCTTCTTTCTCTCTGCAGTGCATATAGGAATAAACCACTTACATAAGTCTACATGTGCTATCAGGGATGAAGAATGAGCTTTGATAGTTCTCATTACCCAGGGACAGGGAGGTCTGCTATCCACTGCTGCTACAATGCTAACAGCATATTTGTGGCATGGTGTTGAGGGTTCCTCTGCCCACAAAGAACTCATGCTAAGTCCTGTACAACATGGGACTCACACAGGAAAACAGTTAACACAGCATCTCTGGATGGTGGGGACACAAACTCCTCATCCTCAATTGTCACAGCTGGCATGGGACCAGCTGGGTATGGAACACCTTAAATTTGTGTATCTTGGGGCATCAGGAAAAGAGGAACAACACCTTACCTTAATCAAGGTGAAAATCATTGTATGGCAGTAAAGAGGAAAACTGAGGTCGCCCTTGGGAAACGAGGGAGTATTTGTCACTCATCTAGGAAACAGCAGGATAGGACTTGCAGATTGGTTAAATGTCTGAGTAAAGTTCCTGGAGGAGAAGGGATTAATGTGCTTTCTGGTACATGTTCTAATTTTCCGTCACACTGTGGTAAGCTTACGGTAGTCATGACATGCTTTGTGATAGTGATCAATATCTAATTAGGCAAAATGCTAATTTGCTAATGCCTGAAGCCTTAAACCTCACTTTCCAGAATCAACCCCATGTGCATTACTGCTGTCTGTGACAAATCACTCGTGTCCTTGCTCTTGACCTGGCAGGGTTAACTCCTATCCTGACAATGCCACTAGTTCAGTTTAACCTCTTCTTTTTCTTTTGTGTGAAAAGCTAAACTACAGCTTTTCTACTAAACATAGTCCAAATAAGATGCAGAAGGTGATGCTCAGGCTCGTCCCTTCTGCTGCAATCCCTGCAGGAGATGTGGAGGAATAGCTGCGTTCGTTATGGTAGCTTACACAAGAATTAACACGACCCTTTAGAAAAAGGCACGTTTTAGTGATCCAGAACTGCTGCAGTTTCCTCCTGCAACATGAAGAAGTTGCTGCCATCCCTTTCCCGTTTTTCCTGCCGGGAAATCCATAGCTGGTAGTATAGCAGCACCTAGAGGTGAATTCCAGGGACAGCCCTGCCCAGGGGGGTCTGCACGGAGGGGGCACAGGGGGCTGAAGAGAGGCGCTGCCGGGTCCCAGGGAGCACCCACAAAACTGCAGGGCTGTGGAAAAGAGAGTACCAGAATTTTCCCAGTGTCCCAGAGGATTCGGGGTCAAAGCAGAATGGACCCAACCTTCCTGGATCTCAGGACCATAGAAGGTAGGAACCTTCTATATCAGACCTGTGATTCCAAAGATCTGTGAGGCCAAAGAGACCAGCAGAAATTATTTCTGGCGGAGCCATCTGGCCACTTGCCTTCCCAGCAGGAAGGGAAGGGGAAAGGGCAGCCCATTTTTACACAGTGATTCCTCCTTCTCTCCTTGAACCAGAGGCTCCCTGTTGGCAGTCCCTGCACCCCTGGCCTGTCTGTATCCATTTCTCTGCTCATCTCCCCCAGAGCCTTTGCTAAAGCCCCTGGCTGCTCTGTTCTCCCTGTCCAGCTCCTCTGGCTGCTCTGTTCTCCCTCATACTGCCACTGCTCCAAGGCAGGTCTGGGATCTTCAGGGGCAAGTCATCCTAGAAAAGTCATGTGAACTGCTCTGCTCCATGGAAGGCACATCTGTATGGAAGCAGTCATGGCCTTGTCACTGGGTAATCCTATCCACTATGACGGAGAGCTTTCTTCAAGCAACTTTTTTGTGTATGCGTGTGTCTAAGGATCTTTATAGAAACCATTCAAACTTCTCTGGATGTCAGGCACGTCATCTGATTCAGACCTGGTCAAAGAAAGGAGAACCTTGCCATCCAGGCTGACATGGTTAGTCGTTGGAAGTTCCCTTGCTGCTCACTGGGATACAGCTGGCTTCTAGATGGCTGTTTCTGAAAGATTAAACAGTTCTTTATACCTGAAATTTTCTTCTTCTCCTCACAAAAGTAGTTTTCTATTCAAATTAAGTCACTTTTCTGACATTAGCTCATCTATGAGCTAAGAAACCAGCTCATCCTTTGCAGCCTTTTGCCAATGCTATGGATCTGCACTTGCTTTGGTATTTAAGCATTCTGGAGAAAGTAGGGATTCTAGAAATAGTGCAACTATTTAGTATAATCTATATATGGAGGTAACCACACTTCCTTCAATTAGCCTTAATTTCTTTATTAATAGTCAAGAAGTTCAGCCTGCCTTTGGTGCCTGCCTGGGAGAGACACTCTTTTTCACTCAGGGGTTAGGAGGGGAAGGTCTGAGCAAAGGGGGGTAACTAGGAGAGGATAAGAAAGTCCTGAGGAGAGCCAGGTCACTCCAGCCCTTCACAAGGGGCACATGAGCAGCTAACTGTAGTTAGTTTCTGCCCAAGGAAAAAGGTCTCAGATTTTCAGGAGGGGATGAGATGGCAACGTGACACCTGCTGCCCAGAGCTCTGCTGTTCCTCTGCTGGGGAAAATGTGAAAGGGAAAAGAGAAACTCAGTCCCTGTGCTGGTAAATTTGGTGAGTCTGTGGAGGTCTCACCTTGTCTGTCTCTCCTCAGGCTAATGGTGGGCTCATCCTTTTATCCTAGGGCTGAACCATTCCTGAGTTCTGCTCCTGCAGTGAGTGCTGTGGCAAAAGTGGAGCTGATGGAAGGACTCTGTGTAGGATGGATGGGCAATATGTCTGAGCAATATATCTATAAACTGCCACACATTAGAGCAGACCAGTTTTCTGTGTGCTTTTCCAATCCTTCTATTGATCTTATGTAAACTGAGCCTAATCCTACTACAGATGGAACACTTAGGTCAGGAACATCCATCCCTTGAGGCAGGGCCTCAGTCCTATGCCACATCCTACTGCTTTCCTTGTCTGCTGGTGGCCAGTGTCACTTAGGGTGTCATGCTGGCACATCTAGGAAGTGCAGCTTTTGTTCATTTTCCCTTTGCACAGAACCTTTGGTGAATGTATTGGTATGCATTAGAATACAGTCCTGGCATAAAATGGGTGAACAGGCAATAGAGACAGATCCAGAGAGAAAAGGGAATGGAAGTAATTTTTACAAGTGAGATAAGCCCCTCACTGCTGCCACTGGACACCTCGGGGTTTTGTTCTTTCCTTGAAACCAGTTGTTTTCTTTCACCCTGAATATCAACAAATGAATTTGTTGTTAATACTCATGAACAAAACTCTGTGCCTGTGGAATGCTTTGGAAAGATCAGGACTGTGCAGGTATGCCTGACTGTTGCCTTCTCTGCTACTTGACCTGCACAACTGAGAGGCCTCTTTATTGCTCCTGAGAGCAGCATACTGCAGGAAAAGGTTTATCTCTGCTTCTGACTTTCAAAGGGATAAAACCAGTAGAATTTTGATTCCCACTCCTTCATTAGCTTCTAAAAGTAAAAAAAAGCTAAGCTCTGTGACTTGATTTTCCTGTCTGGGAGAAGAGAGATCCCATCTTCTTGTTCAACGAGATTACCAAGGCACATTTTACGCTATCCAAAGTTTTCCTTTCCAACATCTATCTGTTATCCTCAAATGAGCATATTTGCTGCTGCAGCTTTTCTTAACCTTTTGGAAAAAAGAAAAAGGTTTCTGTAATCTACATCTAAAATATTTGTCTAGAGGGAAGACAAAAAGGGCTAGAGGGAGATATACTCCACAGAGGAAGTTGCATAATTGCAAACAACGCATATCCTGTGCAGGCCCAGACAATGCTCTGCAGAGAGGCCAGTTCTGGCAGTAACTTCACTGATTTTAATAAATTAATACGAGTGTGCATTTTATCAAACCTATGAAAATTGATAAGGGCAAGCAGCCAGCTGGCGTGTGTCAGTGCAACTCCACAACATTTGGTTTGCAGCCGTTGGCCAGGCACTGGCCATAAGGCCAGAACACACGTGTGCCACAGGGGGTGAGATGCTGCAAATTAGGGGCCCTGCAGAGCCCCTGATCAGCAGATGCTTCATGGAGTCCATTAATTGCTTAAAGAGCAGCAGATGAACTGAGTGCTTCCTCAGGAAACATGGACAGAAGTGGAGCGAGAGCATTTGTAGTGGAGTTTCACTGGCAGCTGGAGCAGCTGCTGGGCAGCAGGTGGGCTGGGCAGTGGGAGGCAGCAGGGAGGGCTCTGTTTGCTCACACCACTTGGCATTAATCAAATCTGCTGGGCTTTTCCTTCAAAACTTCCATGGGAGATCAGGTGTGACACGTATTTTAACTCTTTGAACTGTGGCAGAGGGGCTTGTCTGGAAACAGTGCTGAAAGGGAAATCCACAAAGCATGTCCCTTGGTTTTGCAGACTGTAAGCAGCCTTTTGTGTTTTTTCAGCAGGTATTGGGTCCGATGATGTGCTCCTGATTTCCTGTGGAAGGGATACAAGTAATAGCTGTCTTGCTCATGTTATGAATGACTACTGAAGTCACCATTGGCGGTGAGAGACATTTCCCTTGTTGAATTAATTCCGGTGTGCAAGGTTTTATTAAATACAAGATTCAGACATTTACCAAGTGCTGCAAATCCTCTCCTAACTGTAGCTATTCCTTCTTGTCCTTTAGTTATAAACTGAATCCATACTAGAACTGTACAGGTGACAATTCACTTAAAAACTGACAGTAACTGTTCTGTTTGCAGGCTCACAAATAGGAATTATTTAGCTTCCACAGAGGGAAAGGTTGTATTTCCCATCCGAATGGTGGAGGTTTGAATCCCAAACCTTGCCTAGGGTCTCTCCTGTTTCCTAAGAGCCAGGAGGCAGCTCTCCTGTACTCCAGCCCAGCTCTGTAACTATGGGGCTATTCTATAATCTCTTATTCCTGAAAGCCATTACTCTACAAACATGATAAATAGATCAGTAGAAGTGTTTAGCATTGAATATTCCTGAAGCATAATTATTCCAGCATCCCTTGGCAGCAGAAACATTACTCTTATGTCAAAGATGAGGAAACAGGGGCACAGTGCTTTGTCCAAGCTTGTTCAGCCCTGCGCTGTGGCCCCAGTTCAATCTTGTGAACTGTGTTTCAGTCAGTGCCAGCTACTGCAAGTGAATTAAAAAATAGCTGTGTAGAAGGGGAAAACGTAGGGAAGGGTAAAATGTAGCAGTACAGTAAAAACATAGGCATGGGTTTCAATGAGATTTGAAATTTGGGATAGGAGTTGATTAGGTTCCTATCACTGTGCAGTCTAGAGATGTTAAACAGCCTGCTCTCCACAGCTGGGCTGGTGGGAATATTGGCCAGGTGGAATTACTCCTCCTGAAATACTTGTTAGTACTGCAGTGCTGCTTGGAGGGGGTTATTCTGTCATGGGAAGGAAGAAACAAACCTTTCCTTCTCTCACTCCCAAATCTTAGGGAAACTTTGTGCAGTAACATGGTACTTAAATTTTCCTTGACTGCTTCACAAAGAAGATAATATCAGAGACGCAATGGAGAGAGAAAAGAGAAAGTTTATAGGGAATAGCTATTAACAGTATAAGGAACACATCTATAGTGTCAGGCCACACCTACTCTGCCATGGGAAAAATTGCAGGAAAGACAATATTTGAGTGTGCTGAGCCCCTGAGCATGATCCCTCCTGTCCCTGGAACAAGCTGTGCCTTGGCTGTGGTTCAGATGGGCTGGATGGAGAAGAGAGCAGGAGTCAAAGCCCCTGGCCTGTGCCTGCTCTGCAGGCCCTGTGGCTGAATGACAGTGGGGCAGACCACTGAACTCCTTTTTCAGACTGCAGGGAATGTCAGATGACAACAGGGGAGAGTGACACTGACAGTAGGCTAAGAACTGCAATGAGCTGATAAGTGGTAGAGAGAAACAAGGGTGCTCACACCCACACCCTAAATGTGCAAGACGTAAGTCAGAGAGGGAGAATTATGGATGCTGAAACTTTTGAAATACGAGTTGGAAAAAAATTTTTAAAAAATTAAACCCTGCACAAACAAAAATACCAAACAAGCTGCCTGTATATCTCATGCCTTACAACTGTATGACTAAACACAGCTGCTGTCTACTCACATATGTGTCTGCTAGTTCTGCCTGAGTTAATGGGGTACCTGGAGTCCAGGAGGGTCCCCTCGTGGTGAATCCTCTGCAGTTCACATTATGAAGTATTGTCTGCAGCTCTATTCCCCTTTACAACCATGCCCTTCTCCATAATGGCCCACTGGGATGAGTGAGCTGAATGGAGTTGCACCACTAGTGGAGGTTTACCTGCTCCTTTCCAAACTGGAAAAGCACCTTTTGTTTGAATGGAATTGCTTAGGGACTGTTTACAAACATTCCAGCTCCCAGGGGTTTGGGAAACTTTGCTATGAGTTTATTTGGGTGCAGGATTGTCTCTGTCAAAGCACCCAGCCTCTCTTGTGCCCTGCTCTGCCTTTAGTGCTGTTGGGATCCTGTTTCCTCTGTGAAGAGGAATCTGCAGAGAGCAGACAAGTTCCTTGCTCTGACTGCTCCCAGGGATGCTCCTGCTGTCCAGGAGAAGCATGGCCTCAGGGAGCCCTGGCAATGGCTCTACTGGGGATTTAGGTGGCTGAGGGGGACATAGCATGTGGGGTTGGAGACAGGGTACCAAAGGTTTCATACGGAACATGAGCAGGATTTCTGGATGGCTGTGCACAGTGGTGAATTTATATGGATTTCCTGCTGCCTCAAAAAAGAGAACAGGCAGAGAAGCAGGGATGAGAGGGAAAGGATCAGCATTGATTAAGCTGACAGTTCTGCTAATGTCATTGTGGACACAGACACTTTCCTTTCCTTTGCCAGCAGCAACTTCAATAATAAGATGCAGAGGGAGAAGGAGGGAATGTTACTGCTCACAGTGCTGCTGGCAGTATTTAGATGAGAATCTGGTGGTGTGATGGATGGCCATGATGCAAAGATACATAGTGATCAGTGCTCTGGAAATACAGGCAGATTAAGTAGGACTGTGCCTGACTGGTCTGAAGGTGACTCTACTGAGAGCCAGTGGTTGGATGCTAATCTCTTTTTTGCTCCCCACAAATACTATTTTTGCAGAACTCACAACTGTCCTTGCAAATATGTTGGCAGGTGCTGCCTGCTCACCTTGGCCTAGATCTGCTCGCTGGGCTCTGGGGTTAACAGGCAGAGGAGAACTTGTTTGGTCCTGGCAAGCCAAGGTGCACATCAAGCCTTGGTAGATCAGAGTGATGCAGCTGTCCTGCCTGCTGCCCCTGGTCCTGCACCCAGTGTCCCCACTGAGCAGGCTGGCTGAATGGCACTCTTGTCTCACCATCATCTGCAGACAAACTCAATCCTTGAACTCTTTACTGTTCTATAGGAGCCTTTTTCCTAATTTTACCTTCATTCTGGCAGCCAAGAAGGACTGATACAGCTTTGCTCAAGCATCTCTAGCTTCAGCGTAAGGCAGTGTGTTCCTGGTGGGTCTGGAATGTGCTTGTAAGCTGTGTGAGATGGGACAGTCTTTGCCATCTTCACAGACACCAGTTAGGGCTGGATTGAATAGGGATAAAGCACAAGTAAGGAATGTGAATCATGGTGACTGTGCCCTGTACCTGTCAAGCCTGATGAATGAAACTAAATCTTTTTACACCCACAATTTTAGACCTAAACTACCACTTTAATGATGGAGGAGGGTGATGTAGAAAATGTGTCTAGACTGGTTGGTATTATCATTATCTTCAGCACAGGGGTTTGCACGCTGAGTTTAATTGTAGTTAAGAACAGTGTCCACCAAATCTTTTACCTCATACGGTGGCTCTTAAGTCTAACATTAGGATGCTGGGCTAGGATTTAGGGCTCATTCCATCCATTTTCATGGTCAGATTCAGAACAAGCAAAAGATGTTTCTGGTTTTATAAACTTCTTGTATATTTGGCAAAATTAGCTGTGATGGACAGCTCTGAGAAGAACCATTTGTATAAATACTCAAACACCATTATTTGGATCTACATCCCCAAAGTCATTATGAAGAGGTAATCTTTGACATCTTTCAAAACACCAAATCAGGCTATTTCCAAACAGGTTTCTGCTTGGGAATATAAAGCTTTATTTTTAATTCTGTAGGAGGTAAACTGTAAATTATTAACATCTCCAATACTAGACTTCATATATAGAGCATTGTGGATATCTATCTCATGTGTCCACTTAGCCAGGGGCACTGTCTTTTCTGTCTTTTTCACCCAAGGACAAAATGAATTTATTAGGATGACAAATTTTTTCCCATTCTTGCAAATTAGCGTTAGAGTATCACTATAGAAATATTCCAGGCTATCTGGATTATGGCAATTAAGTTTCTATCAATGAAATCTGGTTTCTAAACTAATATTTAAAGAAGGTGAGAGAGATGTCTATATGAGGGGCATTACTAAACAGATTTCAGTATTTATTTTTTTGATAGAGATTCTGTTTCTCCTGAAAGGGTAATAGTGTACATCTATCTTGCAAGGAGTTTCCTTAGAGGGTTTAAATGAGGAGTGAAGCTTTGAGAACAAAGTGAAAATGGAAGAAGAAATATACTGCCACAGGAAGATCAAAAAATGAGGCACTTGGGGCTTCAGAGAGTTATCATTAATCCCCTCCTGCCCAGAGGGCATTCCTGTGTGACCATCAAAGTGACACACATACAGCTGTCAGGCAGTTTGCCACATCTCTGGGTTTGATGGACTTTGCTCTGGGGATGGCTAAACCTCCAGCTGCACAGAATGGCAGCTTGTTTTCCTCAACAAATTCACTCCCATGTTTATCTGACCTATCTGGAGCCACAGAAGTCAATTATAAATCGTTTCAAGTGTGTTTTCTACACCTTTTCCTTACCAAAACCTGGAAACACAAGCAGCCATCAAAACCGGAAAGCTTGTCCTGCCTGAGCACAGCTTTGCCTTCAGATTAGGATCAATGTCAAGACTGGGTTGTACTGCATGAGATTGCTGTTGTACTCATGGCTTAACAAAACATGTAATAATGTTCACTTTATTAATTCAGGGGGGAAATGCAGGTGTGTGTCTGTCTGGTGTGCTGATAAGGCTCTGAGGGTGACATTTGCCCCCAGGACAGCACAGAGAGGTCCCTGGCTGGTTCTGTGAGGCAGTACTGCCCAAGCATGGCAAAAATATATACTTCAAATAGGTAAAAGGAGACAAAGGTCAGAAATATACTCCAAGAGGCCAAGTGAGCTCTTCTTAAAAGTGAGGAGGACCTTAGGGACAGAGCTGAGGGTCTCACTGAACCAGCAGTGCCTGAAATGGCTTGGTTCTGTTCACCTTACTAGCTTGGGCAGTCTCCAAGTCAAGGGATTTAGAGCACTGAAAAACTGTTCAATAATAGCTGACAAAATGTAAGCATTGATTTTGAAAACGCTGCACCGGTATGATAAAAGAGTAGGTACGTGATGGATGACAGAGAGATGTGGGAAGCACTTGTTTGGCTTTGTTTGGGTTGAGTAAATGATGAGAGAGAGAGAGAGTCAGAGAGAGAGAGAGTCAGAGAGAGACAGAGAGACAGAGAGACAGAGTGAGAAGGATCTCCTAACAGTAGCATGAATATGAACAGTGTAAGACACTCTCAGACCGTACAACAAATTTCAGAGCTTCCTTTCCCACCCTGTGCAGCTGCAGATACAGGGATGGTTACTAAGACAGTATCTGATGCCTGCATATAAAAATGCTTATTTGCTTTTATATAAAAAGTGAGCTGGAAGTACAGCTCATGATTGCAAACTGGGAAAGAGGACAGATATTTCCAAAGCTACTGCCAATCCCCTTACAAGGAAAAGATTTGACTCCTGCACATACTGAAGAGGAACCCGTGACTCAACATGTGGATCTGAACTGAATTGTATTCACAGGTTTTTATTCATTATGACACCTAATCTCCAAAATTAAGAGCCTTTCAAAAAAAAAAATAATAAAAAGACACCAGGAGGTGATGTTAAAATACTACCAACAAACCAACCATTCTGAAATAATGGGAACAACTGTACATATTTCTCAGCAGTGAAAGAACTAAAACGTAGGTGTATTCTGACTCAGATAAATCTTAGATTTCCCCTGCGTACAATCGAGACTGTAAATTGAAGAAAAATTGATGTGGGAAATGAAAGTTTCCTCTCCAGATGAGGACTTGGCTCTTCTTGCTCAAATACACTTATTTTCAAGACTATTTGCTTTGTGATAGCTCTAAATCCAGGGCTTTCAATCTCTTAACAAAACTCCTGAACACAGCAAATGCACTTCAGTAGGATTCAGGGGAACTGTCACTGGAGACAGCAGGACCTGCTGCTGCAGCTGATTCCACCCAGTGTGGGTGAGAGTGGAATGGATGGTGCTTCCTCTCCCTTTGCTCCTTTTCCTAGTGCTACCAGTAACACACAGACCAGTGCTGCATCATTGCCAAGCAGCCTGAATACCTGAAACTGGTGAGCTCATTATCCTGCAGGCAGGAAAGGCCAGGACACCACCAAGAATTCAGGGTTAACTGCATTAACCTGGCTCATGTTTGAGCACGCTGATAGCAGCCTCTAAAAAGAGACCAAAGTTCTCAGAGCTCAGCGGGAGGCTAAGGTCGGGAACTGACATTTTTTATAATAGTTTTTAGAAATTCTGCCTCCAAACATGCAGATGAAGTTCACTCCTTCACTTAAAAGTCAATATTGTGATAGGAATTCTATGCAATGGGGGAATATGTGCCACACAAGCAGTATCACAGACTAGGGTGGGCAACTGTGTATTTTCTTTAAAAACTGTGAAATGGATAGTGCTTGCATGCACAAGATTTCAGCTTTTCAGGTGTCTAAAAACACAGACAACAGCTGGCTGAATGCATGGAGCCTGTGACCTCTCCTCCAGAGCTCATGGCTGCTCATGAATGCAAGCAAAACTGTCCAGACTGGCCTCACCTCAGTCATCCTCCACCATTTCTCTTATTTTGTTGACTAATACAGGGCCAAATGTCTAGTTAGTGAGACAGAAGCATTAAGGAAGAGGAATCATTGAAAAGAAGGACTAGGAGGCCCCTCAGGGGTCGCTTGGTCCATATACTGCCCCATGGCTGTTCCAGCTTGACCTGCACCACTTCTCTCTGGTTTTCCTAACCTGATTTCCAAAATAATTTCTGAAATTCCAGAATCACCCACCACTCCACTATGTATAAAAGATATTCTTCATGAAAAATACAACTGTTCAGCCAGCAGCTTCTCTCTAGGATGTTAATCTAATACAGAACATCCACTGTGGTTTCCTAATGCTTTCAGGAATCACGCTGATCTTTTGGGGACATGCAAATCTCAGGACTAGAAAACGGAAGATACAGACTAACATTTGCCTGTGAGGTTGTTATTGGTAATGTGCATAGGTGAATTTTGGCTAGGTGGGGTTTTTGGTATAATTTACTTAAGCAGTTCCCTTTAAGAGCTTAACTGGAACAAAAGGGGTCAGGTACCTCCTGAGCAACTCTCAGGTAGTGCTCCATTAGTGATCTCTTTGGGGTTACTCTCCTCTTTCTTTGCCTTCCCAGGGCATAAGGTAAAATTGGACCAACTCTCTGTTTGGTTCATCCTCTTCTTCTCCTTTTGATTTTCATCCCAGAGCACATATTTTATGGAGTGCATAAACGTGCCCCACAAAAGGGACCCCAGGCTCAGTGCCACTGTCACTGGGAGAAGGTTGCTGCATGTTCCATGGCAAGCCTCTTCCACACTTCAAATCTAGGGATTTCTCCCCAGGACCTGCTGGGAATGGCACCAAACCTGTTTCCTGCAAGCCAGAATCCCAGCAGTTCTGTCAAACTGGCATCATCACAGAACTCATATCAGTGCCAGGGTACCAGAAGCATTTAAGGATACCACCAGGACATTATGGATTTTTAAAACTTCTTTCAATATCTAATGTCCACATCTTAATCCCAGTCAAATTAGCTGAGCTCCTTAACACTCTTGTAGGGACTGTAAATGAGTGGAAAGGAAGAATGCTTGTGAATGGATGTAAGCAAACAGCAGGGAGATTTCACAGAAGAGGCAATTGAGAGTTGGTCCCAGGCTCTGCTGTGTGACAGTGCCTCTGAATGCTCTTTTATTTAGTGAAGAAGAGCAATTGATTGAATTGTACTATTTATATGTTTCAAGCATTTTTCCAAAACTCCATTCTTCAAATGGAGTGTTGGGATAAACTGGCAATGGAAGGGAGTAATTCTGAAGTTGTTAACAGGCCTGACTGTCATTGCTATTCTGCCTGTACATGCAAAGCGTTTTAAAAGTAGTTTTAAGGAAAATGAGTATTAACACTCTTGAGCTTGTGTTGTTTCTTATAGTTTGAGGAGCTAGCACAAATCTTGCATTCCCTTCTTCACTTCATAGAATATAAATCAGAGGATATCATAATTAAAAAAATATAATTCTGGTCTGGCTAACAGCAGAAAAATCCATGATTCCAGTGATGGAGAGAAACAGTATAAGACTTATTTATTCATATCTGGTTTTAGCATCAATTCCTGATTTATCAGCAGCTCTCTGCATTACTGGGGCTTTCTTTCTAGCCTCATATTCCAGTATTTTCTTAGGCTGAAGATTCTTAATTTGAAAGATATGGCTTGATATTGACCATACAAAACAATCTCTTCTCTGGCAGATAAAAGCAGAGCAGATTCATATAAACCACTTGCTTCCTAACCCAGGACTTGTAGACTTTCACTGTTTGGATCACTTCAGAAGCTTTAAGATTAGAGAAGGATGCAAGTCAAAAGATTTGAGGCTCTGAGGGGTTGCACTGCAGTCTGGGTGTTCGTTGTTTTTTTGGGTTTCACTGATTTTAGGTTTTTGTTTATGTGTTTGTTTTTCTTTTTTTCAGCCTTATACAAAATACTTAAATGTGGTGGAATTAGAGACAGTGCCAAATTGCTGCCTTGACACTTGTTATCTTTTTCTCCTGACAAATTATCCTCCTCTTTGGTAATTGCTCTTGTTTGAGGAGATTTGTTTGGGTGCAGCTTTTGTTGGGGTAGTTTACACCACTTTGAGAATAAGGCCCAAAAGAGAAAGTTGAGGAAGAAGAAAGTCCTGGGGGTAGAGAAATTGAGCTAAAATGCTACTCTCACATTCAGAACATTCACGAATGCCTTTAGTATCATATATCCAAAAGAGAAGCATATCTAACAGAGAGTTACTTTTGCCAGTATTTCTCAACAAATCTCCAGAAGCTTTTGGTTATGCAAGGAACACAGAACATTTCCCCACTTTTTAAAACATCACAGTGTAAGCAGGAATATCTAGATTGCTGTTAGTTTCAATATAATTTCATGCTGTCCAGAAATAAGATGGGAGAAAAACCTTTTAAGTAAAAGCAGAAATTTCATTAAGAAGCAACATGTGAAACACTTTCTTTGTTAAGCATAATTAGCAGTTCAAAGACACTTGCCTTTCAAAGTGTCTGCTTTGATTCCTGTCAGATGCAGAGGCAGTGATATATGACATGACATTCATCAACTAACTCTCAACATAAAATGATGTGATGATTTTTCTCTAATTGATGGGATGGGAAAGCAGGAAGCTGTTTCTTCCTTTTTTTCTTAAATGAGCTTGAGATATAATTTAAATGGCTGTCAGATCTCCAGCAGCAGGTAGTAAAACACTGGATGGAAGATTTTCAAATTCAGTTTTTGCCCATTCCCAATGTTTTTCTTTTAGAAGTATTTTACTTTCTGACAGGTCAGATATTACTTACAGGAATAGTTTTTACCTGTTTTTAAGACGTCTCATGTTCAAATTTGCCTGCTGACTTCAATTTGCCATTCTGACAGCTTTCTTTGAGACTAGGTGGCTCTTCTGAAATGTATTCCAACTGAGAGGTTTCAAAGGAGTTTCATTTTATTTTTGGTCCTCCTGTGACTACCAAGTCTTATGCTGGCCTTTTTTTTCTAGTTGGCTGCTCTGGTGTTTCTTTCTCTTCACTCTCCACTGACCTCCCAGCACATTTTTATTTTACAGGTGGATATCTTGTGTACTTTTCCTCAATGTTCTTTTTCTTAGTCTCTGGATTCTACAATTAGCATGATTCTGCTTTTCTTTTTTTACTTCAGAGTAGAATAATTATTAAAATAGTCTAAAATAACTAATATAATAGTCAACTAGAATGAGTCAGTAGCAGAGGGACTTGTGAGCATGAACTGCTCACAGTAGAAATCCAAGGTCTGTGCTCCAGCTGAGAGCTCAGAAGAGGAGGAGTGACTAGTCCTACATCACCTTGAGTACCTTGATGTGGCTTTGATGACTGCAATAGGTTATTTCCATGTGCCCAAAACCTACCCCTTCAGATTTTACACAGGCTGTGGGCAGCATATCAAGCAGTCCAAAAAGAGAAACTGAAAAGCCAGGAGAAATATTCCCTGATATAAAATCAGGTTGTGAAAATAACTAATCAGGTTCTTTTAAATTTTCTCTGTTTCTGTGGTTCAAGGTTTTAAACATGATCCAGGCCTGTCTTATGGGTTTGTTCCTGACACAGGACTTTCTCTCTCTTCCCTTGTTACCAAGTGTGTGACTGCCTGTGTTTTTGTCTCAGTGTACACATGAAAAGCAAAGTTCTGCAGCAAGAAGTGTCCTGGAAGCCTTGGTGAAAGAGGAAGGTTGTATTTTGGAAAAGCAAATGTTCAAAGCTGCTGCTTTGTGTGGAGTGACTCAGCTGTCTGGGCTTGGGTTTGCCAACAAAAAGGCAGCTAAATTCAGTGTTTCCATGAATTCAGTATTTTCATGCAGTGAACAGTCATACTGTGAGCTCTGGTAGGGACATGGAAAATCTTCCATCAGCTGAAGTGAACTCTTTACTACAGAAAGGGATGGATAAAGTCAGAGCACTAAATGAACACCCAGTCAGGGGAGGACCCTGCTCCAAGGAATGTTGAGTCTACATGGGAGAGGAGGGAGAAGCCAGAGGTAATGACCAAGAGAAAGATAATTTTCATGTCTCTAGTTCAAGGCTGTCCCTCTCTGACACCCTTGCTGATTTAGTGTCCCTTCAGAAGTTACATTTCCTTCATGCACCAAAACACAACTCTGCTTTCTGGTACTTTACAACATGAGGGAGCAGTGTCTGGTCTCTATGAACTGGAGAGGAAATTAATCTAAAAATTGTGTTGATTCTACATTATTAGAATTGTTTGTTGATTCTACATCACATCAAATATTTCAGGAATACATTCATTCTGTTTCATACATGAACTAGCCCTGTGGTCTCTGACCTGCAATTGTTTGCTATCAATATTTTCCTAGAAAACTTTTAAATAGACGTAAGATTGAATTATCAGCAAACAGGAAATAACAATGTTTTCTTTTTTGGAAGTTGATTCAGGAAATCTGGCTCCAAACCCCATGAAAAAACAGCAGGAGACCAACATACCATAGATGTGCATACAAAACTAACGTAACCTTAAAGTTTGATATTAGAAATACGATTTGAACAGTACAGAAAGAAAACCTCCATCTCAGCAAATTTCCAGATTCTTAAAAGATAATTTAGAAAGCAGAAAGAAGGAGTGTCAAGAATATTTAGCCTTTAATTGCCTATTTTTGACTCATGTGGAGTCTTGTTTGCTCAACACAAAATCATTTTCATCCACCCAACTGTCAGGTATGACACCCTATGAGTAAAAGATCTGCACGTCATCAAATCCTGTACAGAGTAATTTTCCTATAAAGACACCATTTTCAATTTATCTCGAAGTCCATCTTAGCTCTCAGTACCAGTTTTGTGCCAGTACCACCAAATTGTACCAGCATTATAGGATTATGAGCTGGGATCACTTATCCTGTCAAGTCTGGTTTCACACTGACACTTCCAGCAGGGCAGGTGCTATATTTTATTAGTTACAGAGATTCACTGTGCATCCGGAATCTGCCCTTTGCACCCTGCTTTTATAGCAGGATTCAATACAGCTGAGCAAATACAACCCCTGCATTATATATGAGGTGCAGGGAGGTGATGGGAGCAGAGTAAATGCTCTCATCAGGTGTAGTGTGCACAGGGAATCAGAAACACAGAGACACTGTGAGACCAGGGAAAAGGAGGAGGGAAAATGTGTTTGAGTCTGCCATGAAGGCCCAGGAAATCCTGCTCAAAGGATTTCTATCCCAACCAACTCTGTAATCCCTACCCAAGGCCTGGATGCAATTACAACTCCACTATATTTCCATGCCTGACTTCAGTGAAATTCTCAACATTGCAGCCAAATAGGGGGAAAAAAACCCCAAAAAATCCAATGTGCTAGTTGTTAATAACTTCTGAACAGCAAACCGACAGCAGTTCCCCAGCCCAGACTTGTTTCTACTCACCTCCATTTGTCTCGGGGATATTTAAGGCAAAGGCTCATTTTTGTCCTGCAGATTCGGTGCTGCTTCTCAGTGTTATTTTGCCAGGTCGTAAAAAGGCTCCTGACCAAAAGGAAGAGGAAAGCAACACGTAAAGCAAACACAGAAGCCCCAGAGGAAAGCTACACCCTACAGACCAGCACTAATAGCAACAGCGAGACTGGCAAGGAGAGAACACTCCCAGTTAGTAACTTTTTCCATCGATACATCTGTTACAAAACAATTTAGCTGCAAACTTCTCTTCCTTCTTGCAAGCAATGCTTTGCTGTGGAGGAGACCTCAGATAAACTACGTGATGAATGTGGGGTTTGCCAGGGGTTTTTTTTGGGTTTTGTTTTCTTACCAAGTAAGCAAATTATTGAAATATAAACTAGAAGCTCAGCTGACTATTTTAAAAATACACTGCTAGGCAGTAATTATGACAAGGTGCATTTGTCCATACTTCAGGGTTTTGTTTTATTTTAATTCAAAAGTCTTCAACAGAAGCAGAGTCATATTTGAAATAACCACCTATGGCAGTTTCTGGCCAGCAAGCACAGCAGAGGTAATGCCCAGATGATTAATAACTTAATTTTTTAAGAGCTTGATGGGCAGACAAGGAAAATATGCCAAACTGTCCTTGCCTCAAGAAGGATTTTTGGCACCAAAACAGAACTGCAATGAGAAGGAAAACTCATTATTTCACCTCTAAAGACTTTCAGGGTAGAGAGATGTGTTGAGGGGCAAAGGGATTTACTGCAGCAGCAGAAGCTGCTGGGCCCAGCTGTGTTTTCACATTCTTGCCTCAGTGGATTTGAACTTCTCCAAGAGCCAGGGCTGCTCCTCGGTGTAGGTCATAGGGTAGCTACGTGTGTGAGCCCACAGAGGCAGTGTGGAAACTTTTGTGCTAACAGTTAATGTGTGGCTTGGAAGAAATAACAAACAATTTGGTTTGAATTAAAAAATTTTGACAGGTACATCTTGCCAAATGTTAGTCAGAAAGGAAAACTGATGGATATATCGTGTATGAAAATTCCCAGGGTGTAGTAAATTTATTTGTTTTCCAAAAGCCACTATCAGGTTCTTTCCTTGCCTCAGAATAAACCTGAAACTACATCAGGGAGTTTGAGAGAAATTAAGATTCCATTTACCAGGGTAAATGAAGCCTGCCTGGAGCACAGAGCCAGAAAATGCTGTATGCAGTAGCAGAGGTGTAAAAGAACTGCTGCTGGAGTTGTCCTATTAAATGCAATATTAAGCCCCACCCCTGTGCCCCTGTGACATCTTGCTTTGCTGTTTTCCATCTCCACGGGCTGGTGGACTTTAAAAGTTGTCAATTATGTGAGAAGACACACAGATCATGTGATGAGGTGATAAGGCAGATCATGGGAGAAAGGAGTCATCTGGTTCCCATCTGGAATATTAAAAGAGACCTGAGTCTACTTGGGTCCCAAATCTCCTCAGACCCAACGGAGTAGTGCCTGTGTCCTTGGTGCTCCTTGAAAATTGCAGTCAGCAGCTCCTCTAAGTCTCATTTTCTGGAGGAGGCCTCTCAGCCAGGAGCAAACCTGAAAGCCTTTCCATCCACACTGCCAAGAAAGGCAAGGAGTGACCTTGGGACACAAGCCCAGCAGGGACAGAAGTGACCCCAGCCCTGGTTTGCCTGTTGTCTTCAAGCTGAGATCTGCTCCCTGGCAGGAGTAACCTGCATCTTCCCCTCCAATGCAGAGGCTGTGCAAGCCCTAGAGCAGCATCTGGCCAAGGGTTGAAGACTGAAGACTGAAAACACTGTACAAGAGGTGAGAACTGATTTTGGAGGGACAGAACAATTGATTTATACCACTAAAGTCCCTGTGTACAAAACCAGACTTTTAGAAGAACATAGAAACCTCTTTTTTTTAGTCTTTTTGGATTATTCCTCTAAGAATGTTCCTTTTGGTCTGGCACAACAAGGAAATGACAACACACTTTCCCCTCCTTTACAATTTTCTCTCAGAAAGAGCATCTGACCTTGCTGCCTTTGTAGCTGGTTAAAAGCTTGACATGTCAACTCTGAATAATCGAGCCAGGTTAATGGTAGAACATCATTTACAAGCCTTCCAGCATAAAAATTGGTTGGTACAGCTGTTTGGAGTAATTACCAGCAATGGATTTGTGCTTTCTCACTATTCACTGAGCTGGTCACCTTACGAAGGAAAATCAGGGGAGTATTTCCAGCACAATTATATTTAAGCTACTGGCTTTCAAAGGGCCTTTGAAGCAAAATATTTTCTTCCTCATTATTAAAGCAGCACTGCCAGAACCATGGGTAAATTCTTAGGTACCAAACCTGGCTGTGTGTGCCACAAGATGGGGTTTATAGTCAGTCCAGGGGCTGGTTACTACCCAAAATACTGAAATTGTCCTGCTGTCCCCTCTCTGTATAATTTTATATTAATTTAATTAATATTTAAGTGGGATGTATATTTAGCTTTTGTAATTAGTTACAATTAATTGTATAATTACATCTCAGTGTGTACACACCCCCCTTGAATCACTGCTTGCCCTTGCACAGGGCAGTGGTTCAGGGGGCAGCAAAGTCACTCCATTCTCTGCCCATTTCACTCCCTGGCTGTATCTCTAGGAAGGCAGAGAGCAACAGACCTTTTACCTTACAGTGACATTTGAATTTTGGGATTACTTTTGACCTCTCAGTGATCTTTGACCCTCAGGAGGAGTATTTGACCCTTTGAGTGAACTTTGACATTTCAGGATGACCTTCGATCTTTTGGGATGAACTTGTACATTGAATTGGTCTTCCACCCTTGGAATTTTAGGGAGACTTTTGACTTTTCAGGGAAAAAAATTCCCTGTCAGGGTGATCTTTGGCCTTTCTGTGACCCATGATCTTTTGGATAGTTTTACATTTTGGGTTAATCCTTTAATTTCTGATGACCTTTGACATTGTGAGAGACCCTTGTGTAACCTTTGGCCTGTCCTTGACATTTTGCCTTATGTAACCTTTGATGTGTTTGTGACTTTTTACATCTTTAGTGACCTTTGACATTTCAGTGACCCTCAACGTTTTCAGTAACCTTTGGTCTTTCTGATAACCTCCTGCTTTCTGGTATGATCTTTGACCATTCTGGATGACCCTAGACCTTTTTCTGTTGCCTCTGGGGATTGCCTTTGACTTTTGATGTTTTGAGTATGACCATTTACCTTTCTTCCCCTATCTGTTTTCAGGTTATTTTATTCCATATTTAAAAGACAGACACAGAACACCTTCCACTCCACTTTTTCTTCAAGAAAATACCCTTCACATGGTAGTTTTTGGGTGCTTGACTATCTGTGCCTTCAAAGGACAATACATATTTTGTGATAGAAGTTGTGTTTCAGCACTTACAGAAATTCCCTCTTACATTTTATTCATGGTTAAAATTCTTAACGGATATTCTTATTGATAGAAACAGCTGAATGTTTTTGAGTCCTGCTAATTTGGCCTCATAGTAATTCATAACAGATGCATCACAAATTAATTATGTGTTCTGGGAAAAAAAGATTCCCTATCATCCCTTCTTCCAGTTGCTGCCATTTAATTTCAGTGGTGCATCTCTTGTTGATGTTGTGTGAGACACAGTAAATCTTTACAGTCTCTTTTCTGCCCATTGTTCATAAACATCTGTTGGTGTCAGTTGTAATTTACTTTATCCTTCCACTAAATTTTATTTGATTTGTATCCTCATTAATGACTTCTGCATGTTAATAAGTGATCTTGCTCTTCTTCTCCATTCCTGTTTTATGGTTTGTCAACAGGGGATTCTAGCTGAGACAGCAGTATTAAAAACATGAGTGTGGAAAGTGGAAAGGGCTGCTGTAATGCCCTAATTCCAGGCAGGAATGCTGTACAGGATAGGGGTGTATCTCCCTGCAAGCCCTATCTCAGTGCCTTTGGTGTCAAGTCCTCCTGGCAGGAGATCCAAATGCATGTTGGAAATGTGGGAGGGCAGAGCCATGAAAACACTGAACACCTTGGAAGACCTTACCTCCAGGGATAACTTTCAGGGCAGCCCCATCTGTTTATTCCAAGAATTTAAAGGGATATTTGATTAGTCTTAAGCACCCTAAAGAAAAAAAGTACAAATGTAATAACAAGGAAATCTTCAGTCTGCTAAAATGAATGTAAATAGATAGTGAGGATAGCCAAATGCAGATTTGCAAGAACCTGCAAAACCCTAACAAGAGAATTTGCTGTCAGAATAATTCTCTGGAGGGTTTTTAGGCAATCCATCCTTGGAAGTTTAAATGTGACCTACCTAAAAATGTTATAATGAAATAGACCTGAGGACACAAAATGTCATCAAAACCACCAATGAAAACAAAAATCACCAGTCTGGACTCTGGTGGATAGGCCACCTTTACATAACCTGGAAAGGTACCATAAATAAATATATAAATTACATATAGACATTGCATGTAGAAATAATATTTGATTAATAACATGTTTCTGCTACATTTCCTGAGCATTTCTGATGAAAAAAAAACTAGGACCCAGAGCCAGAACTTTAAAAATACAGTTAGCTTCATGTAAGATCAGCAAAAGCAGCCAAGCAAACACTTCCAGGGATTAGGTGCATAAGAAGAATGATGTGTCTCATGGAAATAATATTTAGAACAGCTAAGATTAAAGAAGTGACCCTGGCCCAGAGGCTATTCTAAGATATTGGATGGTTCCTCAAGCAGACAAATTTCTGGGTTGTTGTGAGCAATATTTAGTGGGCATAAGATGTAGTCTCACCTCCTCTGGATAAAAAAACACTCTTAACCTCACACACTGTTGGGTTATGTTGGGAAGGGGAAGGTGTATTTCCAAACCCAGTCAGTACTTCACTAAAATTCCCTTTGGTGATACAAATTCACCCTGGGATTTTACACCCAAAAGCAGATAACTTAAGTAGGATCCTTGCTGATTGCCTCCCAGCTTGCTCTGTTTGTCCATCCATCCATCCATCCATCCATCCATCCATCCATCCATCCATCC